>JAEIFT010000517.1:0-184503 GCA_018904225.1 Lordiphosa mommai | reverse complement strand
AATTTAAGATTTATTCATGCGTCATATAAGACAGAAAGATTAAGAACAAATCCATCTTCAAATTTTAAAAACTAAACGGACTGAATTTAATCACAGACATACTTAATTTTGAATGGATTTTTTGAGAGTAGGTGCTTAGCTCTAAGGCTTCCAAAAAACACAGAGGGGTGCTGTCTGAATGTGGGCTGTCTATCGAGGATGATCCCGGGGTATAAATGTGTGTCAATATCCATGAAGGAATTCAGCTGGGTGTAGGAGTAGTAATAGTAATAAAATTTATGAAAAAAAAAAGTTAGTTTAACTCGGTTATTTCTCGGATAATGTTAATAGAACTCCAAAAGATATGTATAAGTTTTAAATAAGGATTTGGATAATGATTTAAAAGAGGTATTAACAACAATAATACACGAAATTATTAAACATAACTTAACTTGAGTCACAAATTATTCTACCTTAATTTTAAATTTTTCTTAGTAGTTAGCCAAGTTACTTATGTTTGTAAATTTTATGCTAAATAGTTTCTTTAATGGCCTCTCTAAACATTTAAAGGAACTTTGGTACCAAGTAAGGGTATTAAAATTTTGGCTCAGTTAATTAGAGTTTTAGCATATAAATTGTTTCAATTAAAACCCAGAAGCATTGTAAACGCAATAAATATTAATGGTCAGCAAAAAAGGCCGCACAATTTCAGGGTTAACACTTAAAAACAAAAGCGTTTCTTTTTACATAAACTGTTTGATATGGTAGAACAGCTGACAGTTGAATTTTAATATAAAGTACATACACCAATTTGCCTTTCGAATATGTCCAAATTTATTTACATAATCCTCATCCAAGCGACCACCCCACGCCTCACTCCACACACACATAGACCATTCCACTCTACTCTATTTCCATTGGATCGCCGCCACGCCACCGCTGCGCTACATTTGGAGCAAATTCGTGAAAACGGGCGACAGCAGCCGCGAAAGGCACCGCACGATTCAAAGCCTATGAACCGGCCACACTGCCACACAGATGCAAGCCATGTATTTCTTGTTAGCCACTTTAAAGCCGATTAATTACCAAAACCGCTGGGCATGGTAACTGAACTCTGTCCAGCCAGCCGCCTGCGACCAGCAGTCACAACAAACCAAAACACGAATGAGACACCGTTTCAGTTCTAAAATGTATGACTGTGCCTAAAATGCCACGAAGTGATAAGTAGCATTTGCCAGCCAAACTTTGGCATTTACTAGTCCACGCCCCAAATACGTAAATTTGCATTTTAAATGTGTAATTAGTTATATTGTATGTACTTAGTTACATACTCGTTTATACTTATGTATGTATGTGAAGCATTCACTGTTAGTCATGGACAGGGCGGGGTCTAATGATAACTCGTGCCAGGCTCATTGCATCTAAAAGCGCACCCAATAAGCCAAATTTCAGATATTTATGATCTTATCGAATTGTGTGCAATTGTTTTGTGTTTTTATGATTCAATTGGGGATGATGACGAAGATGATGATGCATTTGTGGCATTTCAAAGGCGCGGCATTTGGCTGGTGCTCATTGAACTTTGACTTCATTTCGCTAATCAAATTAGCCAAATTTTATGTTCATTCATAAATAGTTTGAACTTTGTTCTTACTTACTTAATCTACATTAGCTTTTCTTTAAATTCCTAAACCAGGACCCGAACTGGAATTACATCAATGCTGATCATAACCTTAAAGCAAAGTACTGAGGTGAAAACAAGACTTTGTTTCACACAGAATATTTTGCTCACTCATTCAGTGCTTTACAATATAGATTTATTCAGGTTTCATTTGGTGTCAGGAGGTTTTGATGCACATCTTATATAGGATCTTGACATGAATATAACTTTGTTGGTTATAACTAGGTTGACATTTGGCGATAATATGGATGTTCCGAAGACCTAAATGAGTATTTGGGATTTCTTTTGCAATGTATTACCTTTGATGGATCAAAAATAAAATTTCTTTCAAGATACGATTTAAAGGCATTCGTCAAGGCTACTATAATAAACTATGGTTAAGATTTGCTAACAAAATCAGGGCTGCATACCTCCAAAATGTTTGAAAAGGTTCGGTTCGGAGGTTCAAACCTGTGTGGAATCTTTGGGTTCGGTTCTCAGACCGGTTCCTGGATCCTCTGAAACCCAGGTTTTGGTTCAGACCTTGGTTCACTTGAACAAAAAAGTATAGTTTAATTTTTTTTCGATTTATTTATGCTTTTTAACTGGTTAGAAGAATATAAAGACGATTTAAACATATCATTTAGCCGACATTAGTCATTTAGATAGATAAAACTGATTTGATATATTGTACTTATCGAGAAGTACGATAGATTATAATACTAGTATAACATTTGTATCAATCCGAAAAGTCTTATTTCATTTCGAAAACAACAAAACCCAAACTAAACACGGGATCAAGACAAGATTTATAGAATTGAAAAATCCGTATCCATTGGGATTGATTTTAGTCCAAATATCTGGGGTTTTTTTCTTCTGTGTAGTCACTATATATTCCTGGATACGCGAACTAAGTTAGCGCAATATTTTTTATGTCTTCGTTTTTAGATCTTTTCCAAATTTTTTTTTAAATTTTTCAATGTATGCTCTCTTGGACAATTTTCGACGGATTCTTTAACATTATTGACATTATATAATTCTTTATAATTTTAAGCTCATTAAGAATTTCTTTCGCTTGTAAAATAACTTATTATTGTGAACCGAACCTTATTTGTGGAAAAAGTGGTCGGTTTCGGGTTTAGGTTCGAGGGGTGACCGTTTAAAATTTTGTGGAATCTTGTTGTTAAAGGGTCACACTGGAGTTTATGCTCGCCCCAATCGTAGTAAGTAGAGGTGGAGAACTATCGATGGCACTATCGGCACTATCGATGGTTGGGCACTATCGAGTTTTTTTTTGCAAGCTTTACACATCTCTAAATAGCTTTTAAAAATAAATAATTTGCACTTGAAAACGTTATTTTCCAAATCTAAACTCAAGAGAGTTGATTAGTCAAATTAATCTTAGGACTCCTTTTAATTCGACTCGTAACTTTATCCCCTAATCTCTAAAACGTTGTACTACTAACTATGCTTTGTACTTAGAAAAACCTCCACCTGATATCAAAACCTCTTTTTTAACGCATTTTGCCCCTAGTTTGCCTCAATTTAGTTTTTTCCTACGCTTTTTCATGTCACACGTTTGTGACTGAGCCCCACGGTCGGTTGGGCGGGAGGTGGGCTGCTATTTTGCCTTGGGTTTGCGCGTATCATGCTTTGGCTTGGTGTTGCTTGGGCCACTTGAGCGTACGTAAAAAAATTACCTCTATTTTGGACCCTAGGTTCAAAAAATAAGGTTTTTAGAGTTATTTGAATGCATGCAATGGTATATATATCTTATCGGAGTCCACAACCCAATATTAATGCCAAAGTTGAAACCAAAAGTGATGGAAACAATTTTTAAAGCTCGTTTTTTTATTACTTTCTTAAATTTTTAAAAATGAGCGTTTAAATTAACATACTATCGAAAACTATCGTGGACTATCGATGGTTTTCAAAAAAATATCGTTCACTATCGATTGTGCCGTCTATTGATAGTTCTCCACCTCTAGTAGTAAGCTGACAGTTTTGTTTCGGGAAAATGAAGCTGATGTGAGAAAAATTAAAAAAAAAAAAATACTTCGTTTATACATACTAAAAGTATCAGGATAACTAGCCCATTAAAGTATGCAAGCTTTTTTGCTTTAATAATATAAAAGAAAAAGTTTCCATAATTTTTCTATTCATGGACTTTGCATACTTTGATGGGCATTTATCATGATAAATTTTATGTGTATAAACGAGGTAATTGTCTACTCTGCTTAGTACGGGAATCTACACGAATGAAATGACGTCTCATCGTACTACACCATCTCACTCGCTTGTGGTCGCACGTCTAACATGCTTCTTATATTTATCTGTACGTGGGTTGAGTTAAGTTGTATGGTGCTCATTTTAATCACTTTTAGAACATTTGTACCCAAATTTCTATATTATTTGACTTTACAAAATCTTATTTTCTGAACAGGTTTTTGCATTTGTTAAGCTATAAAAGAGAAAATCAATGTCAAAACAAATTGAATCTATTTTATTAGTCTAAAGTGTGGATAGACTTTGACTTAATTTGTTTTTCTTATTTTTTCTAATAGCTCACAATATACATTTACACCTGACAATGGCTCCCCTCAATCCCGTTCTTCTACTATTTCTCGATTAATACGTAAGTTAATTTAGTTCCATTTAAAACATTTAAGGGCTGGCTAATTGCTTTTGATCTGGTTAAAGGTATTTGCAAGTCGTATTCTGGCTGGTTCTTTTCAGAATGGAAACGCCATTTAATTTCTTAGCCGTCGTCCAATGGATATTCTTGGGGCCTTGCCGTTCTAAGTAAGAGCCCCTTGTTGTTGTTGTTCACTCCACCCATTTATAATTGAGTTTAGTTTCCAGCACCTTTTGTTTGTACTTATGACACCTAACAATAAAGAGCTTTAACTTCAAGGCTTAAAGAACTTGCCAATTTATTGTAGATATTTGCAATCAGAGTAAGGGTTATTATGTGCACCAATCTTTTGGGTAAACTATGCTACATATTAAAGCATGAAATTTCCGTTAAATTAATGACCTTGAAAACTTCCCTATTACTCTGTGTTTAATGAGCTTATGGTCGGCTATGGTAAGCCTTAAAGTAAATACCTAAACAATGTTGGAAAAGGCCTTCATTTTATGGTCAAAAATCAGATCCATTGTGTTCATTCAGTTTGATCAATAAACGAGAGTGTTGCACCGACAAAATAATGGTACCGTTAATTGAAAAAATTATTATGGTAAAAGAGAAAAAAAAAAAACTTAATTAAAATAGATTTTGGTTAATGTGAAACGAAATTCGTTGGTTGTGAGTGACACAAATCAATCAAAAATGGTTAGTCAGCTGCAATTTTGTGGGGTATAAGAAACTGAGCAAGGTTCCCCATAGTACTTAGCAGATCAAATTGATTACCAAAGGGGAGGAGGACATGCAGATAACTATCTAAGCTGAGTGATTTGTTGACTGGTGCCAAAGAGTACAAAAGATTCTGATTTTTGAAAGTGCCAAATCAATTACTTCATTTGAGATACAAAAAAAAGTAAAAGTCAAACGTCTACACAAAATTAAATATCATTATGTACCCCAGCTACAAAAACAAGGCGTGGCAAACTGGACCAGCTCCCAGCTGCATTACCCATAGTTACTAAAGAGCCGGTTATTGTTTAGTTCTAGTTGCTACAATTTAAATCGCTATACTCGCCCCCAGCCCCACCTCAGCTGTCCACGGAGCGGGAATTGTACGTGCATACGTACTTTTGACTTGTTGGTTTGTCGATTGCGACACCGTCTCGCCACACTACTATAAAGCGGGAGAAGGTCAGCAAGTCGGTTTGCAGCTACCTTTGTTTGGCATTCGTCGTTGCATTCACAAGAGTTGTTATTGTTTCTCTCGATCTGGCTCTGACTCCAACTTCAACTGCAACTCTGTGGCGGTTCTGACTTTTGTTATATGCAACTATTGCGACTGCAGTTTTAAGCCTTAAGTTTTTGAGGAAAAAAGGGTGTGTAGCATTTTGATCGGTTGTTCTGTCATAATGTGTCAGAAATGGGCCAGAATTTGAATTTGAGTATTGCCAGAATGGAGACCTAAATATTTTGGGCAGTATATCAAATTTCTTCAAAGTTGAAGAAATTAAAAAATGCATTTTGTTTTTACCAAAATTAAAATAGGGTAAAGAGCTACGTATTAAAAAATATTCTCAACTTTCATTTGCTTTAGACTTCTAGATGTCATCTGTCATCCATAGATCAGCCAAATCTTAACCTCGGTTATTGAATGTAGCCTTGTATGAATCCTTTTATCCTGGTCTTCAAGACTACATCCCAGTGTTTTATATGGTTCAAAATATGGTTGATCAACGCGGCATATTTTCGGATAGTAGCCCAAAAAGCTACGAAATTTTGAGAATGTCTTGAAATTTTGGCTGTGTAATAAACAACGAATTTTATCATGGGTCGTATTTTGTACTAATAGGTCGTCGCTTGTACTGAACCGCTGGTAAAGTCTAACAATTCACACTGGTCCCAAAATTGCAACAAATTCAATTTTCCGCCAATTTAAGGGTTTTCAAAATTTTGAAGTTCCGTTGCAAACACTTTGTTACGTAGAGCTTTAATAATAAATTTGGAGCTGATCGGATGAAATCCAAAAAAGTTTCATACTTCAGTTTCCAGACCATTTTCCGACTTTTGTGAAATATTTTTCGAAAATTAAAAGCGCTATATTTTATATTTCTGTATGTGCAGTTTGGAATATAAGTTTGACGCAAATTGGATAAAAATTTAAAATCGAACAACATAAGCGAATACAATTTGAATGAATTTCCCAAATAGATCTTTGGAAGTTGCCAGTTTGAGCTATAAAAAAAAAACGAGCCCGAATTGCAGACAAAAATATTTTTTTCCAATGATTTTTTTGCCATATGTGAAAATCGCTTTGTTAATATTTTATAATGTAGAGCTTTTGAAAATAAGTCTACAGATAATCGGATGAAAACTATAATTGTTTTGTGCAACAGATTTTCGGCCATTTTCCGGTAAGTTTTTCCAAAATTTTACGGTCATATTTATGTATGTGGAGCTTTGAAAAGGAACTAGGAGCTATTCGTTTGGATACTAAAATTTCGATCATTCAACCCATTTTTGACCCAGTGGGGTATAGGGAGTTAAATTTCCGGAAGACTGGTATGCAGTCATTGTTGAATTTTTTTTTAACTTTTCTTAAATAAATTTTAAGCTGATCGGATGATAAACAAAAAGTTTCAAAAGATTTCAATTTTTATTCCCGTCGGAATTTTCCAAATCCCCATCTTAGTCCTCACATTCAGAATAAGATGGGGCTATTGTGAAACATTGAGCTTTCTATCTCTAACGGTTTGGGCTTTGCGAGGGTCAGGTTGAACTCTTCTTTTCCAAAGCTCTTAAATTTGCACTTCGCTAGAGCGTTACAGGACTTCTCCTTCTCTTCGCAGTATCTCCATAGTTGGGTATTTGTTATCCCCAATTTATAGAAGTGACTCCGCAGTCTTTTCCAAAGGGGGTGGTGTTCGGATTAAATTTTCAGAGGTCATTAACTTAAAGGATTCGGTTTAAACAAAGTCTTATGCCGATCTTATTTTAAAGATTATTGTTCTGAGGAATCCATTTGACCTTAAAAATCAGAGCTGCAACTCATATACATGGAATATAGCTTTAACTTACTATTAAAACCCCAACTGACCTAGATACAAAGGCTTGCTGCCTTTTAAAGCAATTACTGTCATTCTGTAAATTTTGACACCCATATTTTGTATACTAAATGCGTCATTTCGTTTACTCCATTTTAATGAAACCATTAAAAATGTTGTCAAAAATTGAAAAACCTCGAAAATGGAGTCTGGCGCGGAAACGAGATTATTATGCTTTGATAAATTTGCAGCGCCTATTTATAAAGTGAATGGCACACAAATTTTAAGGGGCGACGTCCAAGTCTTTTTTTTTTTAGTTTTATTTTTGCAATGGGTGCGGGAGCGCGCAAATGACTAAAACATTTGTAAGCCATTCCATAAAGATTTTGGATTTTGACGTTTGGCTCGTCGACTGTCGTTGGTTAACTTTCGTAATTAAGCCATTAAGCAGCATTATAATAATTCGTTTTCGCGGAATTAGCCATTAAACCTAAACTATGACAAATTTGTTGGTACATTTGGAGCAGGGTAACCATTTGACGGGACTAACTATGAAACTGGATTGTGTGGAAATCGACACTACTTGTTAGTAATCATAATATATATCAGTGGGTATTTGAAATACATTCTAGACTAAATCCAGGTATATAGCTTTAACTGTGAAGGCCCTTCAATGACCTCATATGTGCTCAACTGTGAAAATTAGTTAACTTCCGAAACAAAAACAAAAGGCAACAGTTTGCACAAAAAGCGTGTGAAACATATTTGAGTAATAAATAAATTAATCAAGAATTATTATTGTATGCTTTATTAAAAGCAACAAACTCTCAGCCTCACACCGCTTACCCATGCCCCACACACCCCATGTGCCTTTTACCTGCCAGCTTTGTTTCGTTTTTGTTGTTGTTGCTGTTGTCTTGTTGGCTTTGCTCGACTGCTTCGGCCCAGTTCTTGGACATTGTATCGACCATAGTGGTTTCACTTTCAAAATTACTTGCACTTAGCTAAGCGTTAAGCTATGCAATATTTACAATAATTTTACAAATTAGAATCATCAAGGACCAACTGTCTGGCTTACACAACCTGGCCAGATCATCCACGAGATAAGCCATCCCCAAAACGTTGATCTGAGTAAGCCAAAAACATACAGAATTAAGTACCACTCGTATAGCGAAATGTTTGAATTGTAACAATATTTCACAATCCCCATAGAAAATACCCAGGCGCATGGCAAATAGTTGTCTGGGCAGCCACAGAGAGGTAGCTGGCAACAGCAGGCAGCAGGCGGGCAGGTGTGCTGGTTTTTTGTTCGCTTTGCGTTCGAAATAAAAACCACCCAAGTAACCCGCCTTACAGCACCAACAGCCGGCAATGTCTACCAGAATGTTCATGTACAATGGGCGAAATCTTAATGGGAGAGCCGAAATTGAAAGCAAATTATTGTGGTAAAGAAAAATGCACATATTTTTTGAGACATTTGTTTATTTGGAAAGTTTATCCCTAATACACTGTACAGAGATGTTTACTATTTTCTGGTAGGGATAATACCTATAATTTTAAATTTTTTTATTAATTTAATTTAATTAAAATAAACTTTTTAATAATTTATACACAATCAATAGTTCATTAATATTTCAGTACGATCAGTTCAGTTGTTTATTAGTTATCTTATATAGACCAATATTCTTTATTATTTGCAAAATGAATCTGGGGGTATGCAGCAATTAAAAATTATAAAGAATTAAATTATTCTATATTATAAAATTCTGTTTTAATGAATCTAGAAGTCCATTAATCTATAATCTAGTGGTATCTTACGTTAATTAGACTTACTTTTAACTCGATGATCTCACGCTTTAAACCAAAGGCCTAAAAAACATGAGAATGTTTTCAAATTGCATTGATGGCAAGGGCGTGATATAAATTGAAAATAAACTTGATCTTTAGGTATGAGGGGTCTACGTTCCGTGCATTTCTAGCCTCTTGCTCGAACTTCTGCTGAAATATGTGTGTTCATACAGAATGACAGACGGACAAATTCAAGGACCGCAAAAAATTATTCACTACTTATAACTTCATGAGAGTGAAAAAAACAGCAATAGAATTTTATAAGGCCGATCAGTGCAATTTCAGATTCAAAAAAGTGTCAATCGTAAAATTTATTAATATTAGTTGAATTGTTGAATTTATTGTGCATTAAATTAAGGAATACCTTAAAACACTAGGAATAGTAAGAAAATAAATATAAAACAAAAAAATATCGATTAATTTTATAATTTATTCAAATACTCAAGAAATTTGACAAAAAAAAACTAAAATTAACAATAAGAGTTATTCAATGTAAATAACAGTTATTATTGATTTCTATTTTTTTTAATTTTATCGTTATTTCTAGAAATTTATTTAAAAGTCATAAAATAATTCTTTTTGGAGATTTTTATGTTTTCTGTTGAAAAGCGATATATCATTTTCGGAAATTTGAGTAATGCGATATATTGCACATGGAATATTTTTTGGGGATATTTTCGGCGATATTTTGATGTTCTGGTTGGAAGAGAACGAAAACCAGGAAGCTCAGTCCCATCGGAGCTCTTGGCTTCGGCAATAAAAATTTGGTTTCAGACAACAAAAGCCGAATGATCGAATAATTTTAAGTTAGGAAATTGAAAATGTATTAAGGATGACATCGTAGTGACTGGCGGATTAATTTATAAGTTTCAATGTATGTACTTTTCGCGCTGGGCTAGAACACTAATAAATATTAAATATTAAATCGATGAGCACATAACTCAACGCATCTTCCCAAAATCTCTTTCTAACAATAATTGGCAAAAAAAAAATACGTTTTTACGTTTCTTGGATTTAACTGTTTATGTTTTTTTTTATGTTTTGTATTTTTTTATACGTTTACTATTTAACTTTAGCGTCTTCGTTCACTATAAATTCTTGAATAAGTTTCCGAAACATCTTATGTTATAAAGGGAATGATAAACTTACATATCTTTGTTAATCTTATAATCTTTTTTTAGTGTTTGGAAGCTTTGATCTGTAGAGTTCGATCTGAAAAAGAATGTACTTTTCAATACGTGACACCTCAATATTCTCTTATTCTCAAACCACCTCAAACCTGCGTATTCTTAGGAACAAGCAATTTTAGTTAATATCGAAAATTCCAATTTTTTCCCCAACAAAATATCAAATTATACTTTTACACTATCGACAAGAATATCGAGAAATGTATACAAAAATCATATTTAAAATTTAAGGGAATTTATAATCACGAAACGAAATTTATTCGCTGATTTGAAAATTGAAAACTTAATGAGCAAAAAAACAGATGTAATAATTAACAAGTGATTTAAATAATATAAAAAAAAAAATATAATTTTCCTTTTTTAAAAAAAAATATTTAAAAATGGATTGTCCTTTTCTAACTATAATACTTCTTTCAGTTTTTAAAGCTTTTTGCCATACATCTGGAAATAATACTATAAAAAATTTATCCACATGTTTTTACGCATCTGTACAGAATTTTCGTAATTTTTTTTTCCAATTTTAATGCTCTTAGAAGCTCATAAAGTCTCTTAAAATTCTATAGAATTTTAGTCGATAAGCTTTGGTCTCGGTTCAAAGTCTGATTTCAAGATGCATTGATTCCAAGGACATTGGGTGGGTCCAACATTTTAATTATTGAGAAATGACTTGAATATTCCAGATTATTATAAAAAATGTTTAAATACACAAGTTTTTAGGAAAAAGACACTTGAAAATGTGTAATTTGGCACCGATCCTATACCAGTGAAATATTAAGTAACTTGTTAAAGATCTTTTTAAAGTGATCTTAAGTCATTTTTGATCCGAACCTTTTCCAAAATAAGGCAGTTCGTTTCGGCTTAGGATTAGGGATAATAGTCAGGTTCCTATTATCATTCAAAATCTTTAAGGAGCAACAGACTGTTTCATCACACTTCTTTTCCAACCAATTCAATTACAAGCATGTTGACTTCAGGCGCTTAAAATGATACTAAACTGTTTAATCTTCTCCTATTTATGCTAGATTTTCTACCAAGTTCTAATCCCCACCACTGTTCACTAAGAGCAACTTAAGCATGCCTACATATGCACACACACGACACTCACATCTAACCAGAAAGCCAGAAAGCTTCGGTTGTTCGTTATGAAATACGCTTTACTCTTACTTTCAAAAGCTTAAGAGATACCGTCGTCGTAGTCGTCGTCTTCGTCGTCGATCAAGCCAAAGCCGAAGCCGCAATCAGCCAACAGGCTCTGTAAACTAACAGACAGCCAGCTTAACCGCAACTCCAGCTCTGTCCACGCTTGGCCGCGAAACTTGGCATCGACAACGTCTGTGGCTTTGCCAATAGTCTTGAGGCACTTGCTCCGCACAGTCGCGTTGTGCAGTTGTTTCGATTAGGACGTGTGGTACGCTTAGCAGCGCACGGTAAGCAATAACACAAAACGCTGGAATCTTGAACGGTTTTTGAAAATGGCAAATCCAAAGTTCAATCCAAAAATGCATAACGAATGTTGTTGAGCTAGTGCACAAAACGTAACGAGTATCTGGCACAATTTTGAACTTGAACGCGACCAGTGTGAATCCAATGTGCAAAAAAACCAATGTGTGCACCATAATACATACATATGTACATATAGAAAGCGCAACTGCATTTTGTAGCGGCAGACTCGCTTGGACTCGTCGAAAAGAAAGTTTTTGTTGCTAAATATATCAAAAACACAGCAAACAAACAAAAATAAAGATAGTGTTGTTTTTTTTTGCGCGCTTAAAGTTTTTTCGCGTTAATGTAGTGCGCGCGCGTACATCTGGAAAATCGGTGCAACAACAAAAGTGTTTTGTAATCTGTGGATGTGTGTGAAACCGCGCTAACGAAAACCCAAATAATAGGGACAGACACTGGCAGAAAAAAAAAACAAAACCAACACAAAATACTGTAACACAACAACAACAACAACAAAATCTAAATTGTAAGATTGCGACACTATTAAAGCCTTTGTATGCAACTGAAACTAAGCTTTTCTCAACTTGCAACTCGCAACTTGCAGCTACAATTGCTGTGCGAATTGATGTTGTTATTGTTGTTGTTGTTGCTACGAGTATTTTTGATATTTTACGAGTAGATTCTGTGAACTCAACTCAAAAACGCAACATCAATAAAATTTATAGTTACAGTTACAACAACTACAACAACAACAAAATGGAATTTTCCACACATTTAATTTGGCTGCTGGGATTATGTTTATTGCTATTAGAAACAGGTAAGTTCGAAAAAGGGCTGAATCATCTCACGAAAAACTCCAACATTATTCTAAGCAACGACCACACAGATTTAGAATTGCGCACACTTCACCTGACGGATGTTTCGACCAAGAGTTTTGTTTTTTTTTTTTTTTTTTTGCTGCAATTGCAATTTGTCAGTGGGTTTTGGTCAACGAACCTGCCTAGTGTTTGCTTTTGGCCAAGTGTTTGCCGAGCCCAAACAGATCAAGTGCATTTACCCGAAAACAGTTTAAGACACGCGATGCTTAAGCTACAACGTGATGCTACAACTAACATTGAAAGTTACCGCTATTTGATGATCTTACTCATTTACTTATTAATATGCAGAGTTAAGCTTAACATCAATTCTTCTTTATTATTATGGAAATGACATTTGTTCCGCCGAAAAAAAAAAAATAAAGAAGACAAACTTGTTTCACTTTCAACGCCTAATACCCCAAAAACCACGATGTCATTTTGAATTATCTAAAAAACAAGCTTAGTCAGCTGACACATGTTTATTGGTTTTTGATTTTGTTGTTAAATGTCTGAACTCAAAAGACATATCAATTCTTAAAGTAGAGATGCAAATTTTGAATAAATAAGAGCAATGCGTTGCAGTCACCTAGAAACAGTCAAATTTCAAATGGCAAAAGATTCGATTTTTTTTTTGTTAAGTCTATAAGGAAGATATTTTGCGAAATTTATGGTTTATTTAGTTTTTATGCAATTATAGCAAACGAGGGCATAGCTAGGGGTCAGGGTGGGGCAGCTAAATACTAAATATTAATTTGAATAATGCATGCATTTATTAAACTGTTCATGTATCTCACTACATATCGAAAGCATCTATAGAATGTAGATGTTTCATCAATTTAGAAAAAATATAATTTTAAAATTTCTTAAAAAAATATTCAGGCAATATTGTTTCTCCTTGTTCCATCTACCAATTGATAACTAAAGTGACAGTCAGGCTGCACTCAGAGCGACACATTATGTCTTTGCTGCATCCCAATGCCCTAATATGATTCAGTGGACACAGAGAATCTGCCTCAAGTTCTATGAGCCCAGAATCAGTCAACACAATTAATGAGGCAGGCTTAATGAAATGGACAGCGAACTTGTCGGCAAAGTTCTTTAAAGAATTATATTGGTTTAGGCTACCTCGTCTTTGTTAATACAAAGCTTGTAAAGCTGGCTCAAGGTTCTGCCTTGTTGTAAAACACAAGCTTTGTGAAGTACTTTAAATCATCAGTACTTCTTCTCAGCCTTAGAACAATTAGAGAACATCATGACTGGCTGTCACATAACCCAAAGTCTCTGGCCGAGATTAAAACCAAACCGCATATACAGGATTTTAAGAATAACATAATTCGATTAAAAAAATTTGATATTTTAGAATAAACACTAGCTCCAAAATTAATATTATTCTGAAAAAATCATCCGACCTTAAAATGATTCTAACTTTTCGGACGTCGAAAAAGAATAACCACGCCGAAAACAAAAAGTCAGAACTCTAAGGCATATGACCCAATAATTCTATTTTTATGTTCTTGACAAGTAAGAAAGTCGGTCAAGTTCGACTAAAATATACTCTGTACCAGTCAAAGTTTGTATATAATATTTTACAGTTTTGTGAACTAGCAAATGTTTGACCATATTATTTTACAATAGATATATGAGAGTTAATATATAAGATTTTTAAAGCCATTTTAAAACAACTTTATTAATTTTCACAAAAGAATTTAAAAATTGCTCTTAACTTTCGTTGTGGGGCGTTTCAATAAATCAAGTAGAACTTAAATCTGCCTGAAAAAATTAACATTTTAAAACTATTACATTTTATTTTAAAGGCCTGTACTCAGATGAGATAAATATTTAGTTCGGCACAATTTAATATATACACTCAAAAAAAAATGCCATCCTATATTTAGTTATGACCGTGATTAAATTAAGATCGTTTTGTTCTTAAAATTTGAACGCTATTTTTGTCTATTTTTCCATTATAAATTAAAAAACAAAAAAGTAAGATTAAATAACTATCAAATTTAAATATACGGAAAGGAGTTTTTTTTTCAAGTTTAAGTGAATTTATAATCCCGAAACGAACTTGTAATGAGAATTTTGTTCTCAGATTTGGAATAAAGAACTTAGTTAGCTGCTGAGATCGTTTGTACTTGAATTTCCCATGTTTAAGTACGAAATTCTAGGTTTTTTTTCTGAGTGTATAAAAGAGTTCAACCTGACTGATTGGTGACCGTTGCACAGCCCAAACCGTTAATGATAGGAAGCTGAAATTTTCACAGTAGCTTCGACTTATTCTGAAAGTGAGTACAAAGGCGGGTTTTTTTTGGAAACAGAAACTGTTGTATGTAACTCTTTTATTTATCATACGTTCAGCTCCAATTTCTTTTAAAAAAATAAAAATAAAAATTTAACAATGACTGCATACCAGTTTTCCGAGTCAAAAATGGGTTGAATGACCGAAAGTTTAGTTTCCAAACTATTTTTAAAGCTACACATACACAAATATTACCCCAAAATTTTGAAAAAACCTATTGGAAAATGGCCAGAAAGCTGTTGTATAAAACTCCTATGTTTTTCATCCGATTAGCTCGAAAATTATTTTCAAAGCTCTACATAACAAAATATTAACAATACGAGTTTCATCTTACCTAAAATGCGAATCATAATCGAAAAATAGTTGACAAAAAACCCACCCAGGTGAAAAATGGGTTTAGCGATTAGTTCTAAACTTATTTCTCAAGCTAAACATACTCAAATCTGAAGTAAGTGACTTTAAAATTTTGTAAAATCTTCCCCCAAAATTGGAAAAATGTTCGGAAAACTGATGTAAAAAACTCTGTGATTTTTCATCTGATTAGCTTCAAATTAATTTTGCAAAGCTTTACATAACCGATTTTTAATAACGCGATTATACATTTTGGAAAATCCGAAAAATTAGCGAAAAATTCATGGAATAAAAATATTTTTGTCTTCACTTCGATTAGAAGGAACTCATATTCCAAGCTTACAAAAATATGAAATACTTCGAAACTTCTTTTGATTTCATCCGATTAGCTGCTATTTATTTTTTAAACTCTACATAACAAAATGTTACCAACGAGATTTTAAGATTTTGAATAATCCGCAAAATTGGCGGAAAATGGTTAAAACATATTTAATTTGCCTTGAAAAAATATATTTATGGGATTCACGTTAACTTGTTTGTCAGTTAAACTGTTTTAACTTCAAATTTCCAATAACAAAATGTTTGACAAAATGTACTCACCAGCACAAAGCTGGATCATGTGGTTACCTGGTTGAATATCATCTTCAAACAGTGCTCTGAGACTGAAAGTCAACAAGACCAAAGTTTAAATCATGGTAGGGCCAATATTTTATTTGATTTGATTTTTTTTTTGTTAAACAAGAAGTCCTTTACCTTGCAATTACCTAAAATGCCTTCACATACAATTTTAAGCTATTTTTCTAAATTTGTTATAACAAAAAATAACTTGAAAATTTGCAAGTTTTTTCTCTTATTTATTGAGTTCAAATAATAAAGATATTCACACGGTAGATGAAGCTTAAATTTGATTTCTTAGCAGGTAACCTGATAAGCCAGTTGACAGGAATACCCCAATTGATATGATAAAATAAAGATATCACAAGCTGCTAATGTCAAAATGATAGGAAAATAAAAAAAATTAAAAAAGGAAAAAGAGAAACAATTTTAGACATGGAAAATTTAGGTAGCCTACAAAAATATATGCTACTCTGTTTTTTAGAACGACTGTGGTTCATCATAACAACTAATAATGCTAACGTTTACACGAAAATCGACTCGAAATGCGGAACAGGGCCGAATGAAATTAAATGAAATATATCTTGTATAATTTTGATACTAAAGCGATATACTGTTTTCAAATTCAATTTGATTCATTGCTTTTCCCACCGATATTCGTGAATTTTTCTGTGGGTATAGACTTTGGCTTTAGACAAGCTATAAAAGTGGATTTGATTTGTGGAATGAAAAGTAAATTGCCAATTTGTCGTTAAAAAACAATTGATCGCAAAATAGCCAGCATGTCGCCCACAACAATCTCCATAAATCTAATCTCCAAACTTCAAACAATCCAAACAATTGCCTATAAAGGGATCCTGGGAGTTAAGCTCAGCTTGAATTCATAAATACTTTGATACTAGCAAAATTACCGTTTAAGTAATATTAAGTACTCAGCTCTAACAATAAAAAAATTATTAAATAAGATACACATTAAATATTAATAGGATACTAAAATATCTCCTGCCATTATGCGATTGGTCTTTCACAAAAATGCTCTCACTTTCAAAATTAAATCTGATAATTAATTGAAGCTAATATATAAGCAAGTATTTATGTATGTGTGTGTGTGTGTGTGTAGTAATGCAACATAATCTCTTACCAAACTATTAACCACCATCGTGATTAAAGCTGAGACTGACAGCAAATGTATTTTTCAAAATTTTAAGAAAACCCTCAATAGTTTAACCTGTAAAATTGGCTTACTTATGTTTGCTTAAGAGGACCATGATGATTAATCGATTGTCACTGGCTGAGCGATGAAATGATTTACATACTTACTCGTATTGTGTATGTAAATAGTTTGCGATCACCTGCTCTATTTACCCAACATGAAACATCAAATTATAACAAGGCAAAGCCAAAAGTTCGAGCCATTGGTCACTTGGTTTTGTCCACTCAACAAAAATGCTAGGTAATGGTAATGGACTTATGTAAGTTATGCCAATCAGTCAGCTAGCCAGCCAGTCAGCCGGCCAGCCAGCTTATGGCACAGATATTAATTGCATACACACAACCTGGTCGAATGAATGAGAGTTAAATAAGTGTTTTGGCTGAGTGAGTGAGTGTGTCTTATATGTAACCGAGCAAATTGCGGTTATAATAACTGTTAATAATCTACAAACAGTTCACTTAATTGTTTCTTTTTTTTAACATATATTCAAATATGCCAAAATCAAGCTGCAGGCAAAAAATAATGAAGTAAAGCAAAAGCCTTATGAATATGTATGAGAGAGTTGCTTTCAAAATGCATCTAATATGTATGAGGATAGATTTATTACAAAAAAAAAGATAAGAGCCTAGTTTTCTCGATATGAGTTTTTTTTTTTATTTTAAAATTTAATCACCTTACTAAACCTCTCACTGATAATAGTTGCTCGGAAAAATTGTGTACATGACACCTAAGGCGTGCAAATCATGTTTTAATAAATGAAATGGACTAATTGGGTTCCCTTAATAAAAATTATATCTTTTCAAAAATATATTTATTAGTTAGCACTTGAAAATGTTTTTGTATTTTTTTTTAGATTGCTGTTTAGAAGAATTTAATTTAGTACAATAAATAAATACGAATTTTTAAAATAAAACATTTTATTTTCATGGCATTTACAAAAACTGTTAAAAATATCGGAAAAAAACTTAGAAATGGGAAATGTGTAAAAACTCTAAAGATTTCCTCAAAATTTTTTAAAATACCATAAAACCAAATAATATCGAAAAATCAATAAAATGTGAACCAAATACTGCCAGTAATACCATAAAACACAAAGAAACTAAAACATTGCCAAAGTACCAATAAATGTAATACACGAATAAAATATTAAGTTCCTCCAAATAACCATAAAAAGCTAAAAATCACAAATTATCTTTGATGCGAAACAAGTTGTTAATTTTGAAATGAATCGTTGAGATTTTCATTGCATTTCAAGTATTATTTTAACAAAATACACAAAATGTATTCAATTTTTTCTGCCATTAATAGAGGAGACTTCGTGCAAGCATTATCAGTTACTTTGAAATTGAATTTCTAACGAAATTATAGACCCTAACGAAATATTAGATGTTTTACATAAAAAATTCTAATTAAATACCATAAAACCAAGTAATTCTGGAAAGCCACGAAAAATGTGTAGAAATACTAAATAGTGTCACAGAAACGTCATAAAATCGGAAGACCCTACAATAATGTCAAAAACTTTAAAAATTATATTTCATTACTTTTACTAGACAGCGGATTTTGCATATATTCAAGTTGCATTTAATCAAAGTAGGCCAGGGTATAGGTGTTGCAGAAGTAGAAAAAAAACCGAAATGGCCTATTAAAATCATAAAAAGGGTCTTTGAAAATGTATTTGCCCTGGCCTACTAGGATTAAATTCCATCTTAAAATATGCAAAATAAGCTGTCTAATTTACATTACATTACATTTAATAATTAAGAACTCTTAAGTCGAGTGCTTGGACTACCAAATACCCTGTACCTTTGATTTTCATTCATAACTCAAACAGACACCTGAGCTGGTTTACTGCTGTCGGTGTCGCCTTCACTGCCTGCGAGCATAGCTTTGGCATTTTTTTTGGTTGCTCTAAATGGGATCAGAATAGATTTTTATACATTTTAAGATTTAATATTCTTACTATAAAATGGTCTCTCTGACTATTTTAAGCGGCTGGTGTAAATGTTTTAAGTCGAAAACAACCTAGCTATGGTGTGAACCAGCTCTAACTCTTATAGTCTCTGAGATCAAACATACATTTCCACATCTTTCTGATAAAATTTGTATCCATTTTCCATGGATTTTATAAAAGGACTAGGAAATTTAAAAAATAGCATTAAGTTCAGAAAACCGGGAGAAATCAATGATAACAAAATAATAATATTTGAAAATATATTATAAACGTCGCACAGTGGCACCATTTGAGTTGTTTCGTTTAAAAAAACTAAATGAGATAATTAAATAATTTAAATGAAAAATAAAAAAAAAAAAAATTTAAAAAAAATAAATGAAAAAAAATAAAGTCCCATTAAAGCTATTATTTTTATACCCTTGCAGAGGGTATATTAAAATTGTCACGATGTTTGTAACGCATAGAAGGAAGCATTTCCGACCACATAAAGTATATATATTCTTGATCAGCATAACGAGCTGAGTTCATTTCCGTCTGTCCGTCCGTCCGTCCGTCCGTCTGTCCGTCTGTTTCTATGCTATCTCCTCCCTCAGTTTAAAACCTATCTTGACCAAACTTTGCAAAAAATTTTTAAATACAAATACTCTGCACATTTGTCGGAATCGGCCGGATCGGATCACTATATCATATAGCTGCCATAGAAACGATCGGTCCAAAATCTAGTTCTAGTGAGAAAAACTTTTTTGTTTTCTATCGCAGCATCACCAATCGTGGTATATATTAGTTTCATATACTTTCACACAATTCTGGAAAAATTTATCGAAATCGGATGACTATAGCATATAGCTGCCATAGGAACGATCGGTGCAAAAACTAGTTCTAGTGAGAAAAACTTTTTTTGTTTTCCATCGTAGCATCACCAATCGTGGTGTATATTATTTTCATATACTTCCACAGAATTCTGGAAAAATTTATCGAAATCGGATGACTATAGCATATAGCTGCCATAGGAACGATCGGTCTAAAAACTAATTCTAATGATTCGGCGTAGCCGATGTTAGTCTTCTATTTTTTTCTTATGTAATTTGGAATGCTGAACTCAAAAATGAAACTCAAAAAATTTTTGTATGGATACATTTTTGAATTAGAATTTTTTTTACTTTTTTCGGTAGGTATCCTTAAATTTTATGACATATCTCGAGATTGAAACTTTAGATGTCGTCAAGCAAGGTATAACTGAAAAGGGTATGCAATTTTTAATATCCTAGCTAAAGATCATTTTCCAATCGGTTTAGTACTTTAACTGCTACAAACAAAAATATTTCGAAAAAATCGAATTTTTTCTCAAAAACGAGGAAAAAAATTTTTCCTAAAATCTGTAAAAGGTTGAAACTGATAAAAATAAATTGTTTTTTCTTTTGTTCTTTTGAATAGCTTTTCTACGAATAAAATAAGGTATTGTTAAAGAATATCTATGCATAAAAAAAGGAGTTGTGGGCAATTAAGTACAAGTACTAACAGTCAAATTTCAGTGTTTTATGTTTTTATTAGAAAATATTTTTGGCCTTGCTCTTAATTTTTTTTCTGTGATTAAGCTTCTATTGGAACTCTTACAGTGAGCAAAAACGAAGTAAAATAAAAAAATATTTTTAATAAACACGTAAAATAGTCAAATTTGACTCTTAGTACTTTCACAAAATTGCTCAAAACTTCGCTATTTATCCACAGCTTTTCGTCATCAATACCTTACTTTCTTCGTTATAGTGCAATTTATTAGAGTAAATGAAAAAAATTTTTTGATTTTAATTTTCAACCACTTACAGATTTTAGAAAATCAAATTTTTCACGTTTTTGAGAAAAAATATTTATTTTTCGAAATATTTTTGAATCTAACTTTCAAACTACTAAACTAATTGGAAAATGTTCTTCAACTAGATTATAAGGAATTGCATACCCTTTTGATTAATCCCTTGCTTGACTCCATCTAAATTTTCCAACTCAAGATATGGCTTAAAATGTAAGTGTACCTCTTGAAAAACTAAAAAAATTCTAACTCAAAAACGTATCCATACAAAAATTTTTGAAATTCATTTTTGAGTTTAGCATTCCAAAATACAGCATTAAAAAAAAATAGCTTCAATGTGTCTTTTTCGCTGTAAACTAGTGTAATTGACCAACCTATGAATCCAATGTGTGAACGCCTACTAGATGCTTACCTATGGGTTATCAAAATTTGTGAAGGAATCAATTTTTTGGTAGCAATTAAAAATTATTTTTAAAAATTGTTTATTATTTTTTTAAATGTTTTTATGTTTTAAAATTATTACCCAAATAATTGAAAATATGTTTATAAGTTTTTTGCAAAATAATTATAATAATTAATAACAAATCGTCTCGCCAATAAGTTAGTTTCAACTACGATAAGAAAAGCTCAAAAAGCGTTATTCATCGAACCTCAGAGTTCATTGCAGGCAACCAACAGGTCGTCTTCTTGGCTAACCCTAAAATGGCAGCTCATGTACTAACAGTTAGGCAACTTTTTTATAGCAAGCTGGCTATCAGCTTTTCCTGTTCTTGTTTCCTTATAAAAATTTTTAAGCAGATTGAGTTCCGTAATTACTTTGTCCATTAAAGCTTGGAAAAAAAGAATCCTATTTTAAGATTAGCCTTTTCGGATTGGTTCCAAGTATATCGTACTTAAAACTTTAATCCTAAGGTCGGGATCAAATCAATTTTTTTACTTGGATTAAGCTTCACACTGATTATTACAAATTTATGCGGTGTTATTGTCATGTTTTAATTAGCAATGGTATATATCAAATATCAAATTTCAGTTACATAACAACTACCCAAAAAATTAATTAATTTTTTATGTCCCCCTATCAGTTTCACAGTTTCATATTTAATATGTTTCGCATCAAAGCCGCGTGAGTGTTAAATTCACTCACTCGTGTTTTTTGTGTGTTAATATTCTTTGGTTTACTTTCGCCTTAAGCTTTAGTATTGACCTTTCCGCCTGACTTTCGCATGGTGACAATTTGTGACAAGTTGGTCATGTTTATGGCATTTTCCCTGCTTGTAATACATAATTTCTCTGCAGCTGCAAAACAACAATTACAATGCGTGAAAATATTTTCATTTGAGTCAAAGTCACAACGCTTGTTAGGTTTTTAGTTATCTAGTGTGTTTATGCTTTAAATTTTTTTCATTTTTCGTGTAAAGTCAGCGAAGCAACCAAGACCCACCGACCGACCTTTCGTTAATTTGTAGAAATACGAAATGGAAAGTATTGTCACTGGCCCACTGAGCGTTCGCTAGACTTTTAGGTTTGATGGCTTTCTATTTTTGATGTTTTGTTTTTATTGTTGCCTTTTTTTTATATACTTATAAAATATTTTATAATGCGAGGAAGGGGCCGTGGTTTATTGTGTCATCAGTGGCAAATAAGTTTGGCTTTAATATATTAATTCTTTTGACGCTTAAACTTAATAATTGTTATACAATCAATTAGGAAATCTTTCACTTTCTATCTAAATGGAAATGCTACGTGTAAGCCTAGGGGAACGTGCCATTCTCGTCGTGTGTTTGTGTGTGTGTGTGTGTTGTAATATCAATTTAAATTTTATACGCATCGAGTCACACTATCTTTCTCTGATTGAAATTGAAATGTATGCCTTACATAGACCATGTGATATTTGTATGTATTTTGTATTTAATCGTTTTTGTTTTTGGAAAAAGGAAAGTGAAAAATGCAACACGCCAACGTGTATAAAAATTGAATTACTTGCACGTCTACCATTGTGAAATGGTTTTGATTTTGCTGCTTTACCTATTAATTAATTATTTTGCAGAGGGAGAGAATATCCGCTATATTTAATCTCTAATTAAACGAATATGGAATTAACTTAGTGGGTAGATCGCCCAGCTTGTGTGCTCGTCTACAATGTTTCTTGGCATGCACAGACAGCTGGAAGTAGTGTCTTAGTTTTAGACCATCGTGATATATGAAAATAAATTTGCAAATTTGCTTAGTAAACCATTTTAATTGTAATAAATTTCTTTTCCCGTTTTAATTGAAATTAAATAGTTTTTCCAAGAAAGTCAGTAAGGTTGTTCCTATTTAGGAATATTACTTAGAAAAACTGCTTTAATAAATTTGTTTTAAATAATTGTATCAAAGTTCTTTAAATAGTATGCATATCCAGCATTTAGCCAACAGAGTTTCTGTCCTATACTGCCCAATTTTGACAACTTGGCGGAGGATGAACAAGTTGCGGTGCCTAAAGCGGTCAAGATGAAACCTATTTAAAGGGATTTGGCCAACAATTTGGCGCTCTGTCGTCACTCCATCTTCCAGAAATCAACCCTAGCAATACCCATGACCTCTGAATTTCCATTTTCAATTTTATAAACATTTATTTAACAAACTCTTTTGCCCACTCATTTTTAAACAAACCACAGCTGATAAAACCAAAAGACCATTTCGGATTCAGTGACTGTTAATAGACTTTTTGCTGTTGCATGGTCACTCCTCACTCTCAGAGCGGCCGCTTTTTGAATTGTGAAATAATTCTCGCTGCAAGAATGTTATTGGTGTCTCAACACCTAGCTTAGGCTCAAAAAATGCTGGTAACCTACGCAGAACTGTTTCAAGAACATCCCGGTCCTATTTCAAAATTTTCCATAAATATTTTTGGTAATATTTTGCGACTTTAACCCGTCCATTAGTTTAAAAATTATCTTAAGCAAAAAAACAAAGAAGACCCTCCCACAAAATAACGACAATTAACTTTAAAATACACAGAATAATACCTGACGACAGGTATACAAAGGAAACAAAGGGCATTTTCATATAATAAGTGTTATGCACAAAATCCGGCTATGCTTTAACTGCAATCTTGAATATGCTTGCTTTTGAACAGATGGGAAATAAAGCTGCGTACCTGTCTACACATAGGACCACAAGTTGTCGTGTCTCTAGTATCCTACAGCAAAAACAATTTTGTGCCGGTAGCCACGGACTACTGTGCTACAAAAAAGAATATGTCTCTACGCTCTTTCAAGTCTTTATTCACTCTGCAGAAGAGTCGATTCAAGATCCATGAGAGCTTCCAAATTCTACAAAAATGTTCACTGAAGGCTAAAAACTCGAAAACTAGGGGAAGGCGGCATACACTAAGCTTTCTAATCGCAAGTAATGTTTTCCAAGCAGAGATCCATGCGATTAAGTTAGCTCAATAAAATGACAATAACTCAGAACATGAATAGAGTACAAAAACAATTTTAACAACAAAGTTATGATTATGTCGCATTTTCAAAGATTGTGAATGCAGGTATGCCCATGGCCACGTGCAGGCTTATCATGCTGGCATATTTTTTACTGAAAGCAACTTAAAAAATACAATTAAATTGAAATAGTCAGAACAAACGGCTGACATATATATTGTAGAACAGATGTCCCTCTGCCACATCTTCTTATCATGTCCCGCTCTGAGACGAAAATTTGTCACTGACACCTACGACATCGCATATTTAACCTAGACATTTTTCAGATTTTATTTAACTCTCCAAAAGAACTTAGATACCCATAAGTTTTCCGTCAAACTCTATTTAGTCGGTTTAAGCTTAGAAGCTAGGAGGAATAAAGAGCAAACAGTCAGTGCGCAAGGCAACAAATTCATGGCCTAAGTATGCTGGGGGTGGTGACTCCAACAACCACTCCAAACTAACCACTTTGATTGACACGGGACTGAATTAAATTATTTAAAATTAAATTGCTTTGTTTTTAGAATTATAAGAAGATTTTTTTAAATTTTAATCTTAAATTGAAAACTATCCTAACATATCGTGAAAGTAATAATGGAAAAATTGTTTTTTTGAGTCATACAATAATTACAAAAAGCGTACTCAAATTAAGATATTCGTTCTTAGTTTTAAAAATTTTAAACTTGGCCGAATGTTAAAAACATTTTTACTTGATTTAAAATGACATGTTAAAACAATTTTTATGTAAAAAGTTAATAACTGAAATTAGAAAGTAATTTTGTCTTAAGACATAATCACATATCAAAAGTTATCAGAATGTCAATGGCAAATCAACTATTACCGCATATGTATATACATAAATACACATACATACAAACATACAACGCCCACTATTGTGCGGCGGTGTCAATGCTTACCGTGCGAAAGTGTTGGCGCATGCGGAAGACTGTCATTAAATTACTCGAAGAGTAATTTGAGCATTTTACATACTTATAATGTTGGCTTGTTTGTTTGTCTGTGTGTGTCTGTGTTTGCATGTATTTATATATTTATTTCTATGGCGCAACTTGAATTACAGTGCAACACAGAGAGAGATAAACTATATAGTGCACTTTCGCTTTTCACACGAAACAAAAGACTTAGGCAACGAACTTGGGCCTGAATAAATTTGCACATTTTCTTATAGTCCCTGAATTTGCTTAATTTGCCACAAATTTGGAAATGTTTTTGTGGTTACACACGGCTAGCACCCAAACACTCCCCCCTGCAATTCACCTTGAAATTTTGGATTTAATGTGCAACATGGCCGCAGCGTAACACCGTCAAGCAAGTGGCAATCAATGCGCTTGATGTCTCTACACACATACACTTAAGTAAGTACATAGACGTGTGTGTATGTATGTACGATCATTGCTCCACTTAACACTCTCACACCTGCCACTGCCACATGATGTGAATGTGTTGGATTGCGTAAAAACTTTTCATTTTTATGATTATTTTATGCGTATTTCACATTTACGGCCGGTTGAATTCAACTCCATACCCGTAACTTTGTAATTGATTAGACAGGCCGGAGCTGAGGCTGCGAACCAAACTGAGGCAGTTTGGTTCATCGTCGTCGTCACACATTCTATGCGGTGGCTCATGTAATTACAAAACCCCCAAGACACACAAATGGGAACTTTGTATGGGAAGCGTTATGCAAATCGATGTCAGTGCATAGTTGAATGTGGCAATGTTAATTTATAGACAGACAGTCATATATCATTGTCGTTGGGATAGTTGGACAGTTGGGTATGACCTACTTAAGTGTGGAGCACTCGAAGTTAATGTTTTTTGATCCATTTGCAATTTGTGGGCTGAATTTTGAGGCGAAAGGGTGTCAAGCAGTCAAAATATCTATGTAAGAAATTTTAAATGTTAATTGAGTCTGATTTATGTATACATAAATCTTGGAATGGGAAACATGCAACTGAGCATGGTGGCATAACATTAAATTAACAAAGTGCATTGCGCAGCTTCTTGGTGTGGGCTTGCCACATAGAATTGTTGTTATAGACTGAAATTCTTACAAAATGCACAAATTTATTTTAAACTAAAAACCCAAGCTAACTTTGACAATAGCGAAGTTTGTTTGCTCTTGCAAAATTATTTCAATATGGTCAACGAAATTTTGATCATATTGTGTTTTAGTGAAATTTTGTCAAGTTGATTAGAAGGACATCCTTGGAAAAATTTTCTCAATAAATATTAAAACACCAACAAGTTTGCGTTATTAAGAAAATGTACTGCATTTCGACCCATTGTTCCTACGGCAGATATAAGATTGTTAAATGCAGAAATTGCTAAATTGTTTATGGCTCTAAAAATTTATAAATTGTAGCATGAGCCTAAAAATTATGTTGGACAGCTCTTTATTTCAGTGGGAGATAAATATGTCTATAAAAACCATGTTAAGCAGATTAATCACTCTTAAACGTTAGCAGGAACCTTTGTTTTATCGGCTGTCTTTGTTTTGATCGTTGGTTATAGCCGGGCCATTTGTTAAAGGTAGGTCAGTGGTAGTAGTACCAGTGCTTGGTCTTTATAGAATTATAAAGTTATACCTAATGCCTCTAGATCTTTTGGGGAAAAGAAATCAATCTTAGGTTGAGAAAAAACAAAATATACTACCTTCCTATACTTCCTGATCAAGTGGCGATACCACAACGCTTACCACGCTGATCTCGATGCCTCTCCGAGTACCGAAATCCAAATTTTCGACCTGCAATATCTTTAATAAAATGACGCTGACAACTTAAAGCTCATTTTGCAACTAGACAAATTTTGCTGTAATTTATAAGCTTTAAACTTTCGAACCCAACTCTTACCTACTACCAAAAATTAAGAAAATTCATTCTGCAAAAAATAAGGATTATTTTTTATAAGGTATGTGGTTCCAAAAAAGAAGTGTTACAGCGCATTTACACTGAGCCTTAAGGCTGCCTTTACTGAAAACTGCCTTAAGGCGGCAGATAAATTGTGCCTTTGTCATGTTAAAAAATGACATGTAAATCTGAATAGGACCATTTGCTTTTATAACTACTGTTCCACCGGGTGGTGCATCATGGTAAATGGCTTCAACCATGGTATAATAATATAAGGTAGAGACATAACAAATTTACCATGCAAGAGGGGTACCAATGAACACTAACACATTGACAGCCGATGCTTTCCACTATTCAGACTGACTGCTCTTCCCCACTCCACTCCAAAAAGGGGCAGCCCAAGATGTATCTATTATTGTATATAGATTTATAAATAGATACACCTTGAGGCAGTCCACTTTACTGACCTCACCTTATATAATTCCACCATGGCTTCATCACTGTCGTAAATTTTCTGAGCAAATCTTCCTTAGCTTCCATAAATTGGCTTAATTTTATTTAAATTTAGTCTTTTAAATGAAAAGTAAACAAAATCCAGCTGATTTCTAACGGTATTCTGAGCTAAGCGTCAATATGGCTTCAATGTAAATAGTTTTTTTGGCGTTACCGGCAAGTGATACCGGCTCCGGCTCCGTTGCTCCTTTGCTCCGTACCTTTATTATTTTTCAGGGTAATAAAAATATTTTGGGATTTTTCTCTTCGGTCTCTTTCCAATGCTACATTATATTTACAATCAATAAAAATCACAGAAATTATTATCGGTCTATATACAGTAATTATATTACCGCCATGGTTATATAAATCAAGTTTTTGAAAGTCCTCGGAAATTTTTTTAATCCTTTCTGCATGGTAAAGTTTTGCGGTTGTTTTAATCCAACAGAATATTTAAGAAGACTCAATAATAACTAAGACGGAATTTACACCATGAAGCAAACTTCATGAAGTTTTCTTAGTAGGCGTGGAATTTAGAAGAAATCTTTCAGACCTTTTAAACGAATAGTAAAAAATACATTTAAATCTCTCGCCTACTAGGAAAACTTCATGAAGTTTGCTTCATCATGTAAATCCCGTCTTAGTTTTAACCTCAACCTTTTGAATATTGTCTCCATAGCCTATTTATTATCAATAATACACATAATGTGTGGCCTTAATGTCATATCATCACTTTTTAGCCACAATGTCTTATTCGCTTTTAAAGTAACAGAAAATAATAATAATTGATAAATAAATTAATTAAATATAATAAAAAAAACCCAAAAATAAATATTTGTAATTTAAAATTAAGAACATTTAAAACTTAAAAAAATGTTACATTTTTTTTACTCAAAAAAAAAATATTTATTTATTGGTGCCTTTTCCGGAATATTTATAATTTTATCATTTTTATCATCATTATGACTGTAATATTTTTAAGTAATTAATTTCGTTACGCTTAATCAGGCAAAACGCGCCACAGTATCAAGGTCAGAAAAAGGGGGTGGTTTAAAATCCAATCGATATTTTTGAGCCGATCTGCATAAAATTTGGTATAAAAGCTCTGTGAGCCAAATAAATTAAAAAATAATTTTGTGATTAATCACATCGGTGCACCACAAAAACAAACTGTTTAATGAGGTGTTAAGCTAAGCAAACAATTTTAAGCTCAAACTTTTTATATGAAAATCTAAATAAATAAAATTTATAATCAACTTGCACGTGGACAAAGTAAATTTAAAATCATTTGTGTTATAATTTTAACAGTTTTGGTATGAGGTACCTAGGCCAGACCAATTTCACACAAAAACCTCGACCCTCAAAAATTGTCAAACATTAAACATTTGGATTAATCCCGCAAACCGATCACCAAATAAATTTGATAGGCACAACTATAAATTATTCAAAATTTTATTACCTATTAGTGATCATTGCTTCTGTGTTGTACGGACAAACAGAAGCCCGAGTGAATGATCGGAGGTGGCCAAAAATGATATTCATGATCAAGGTGACGTCCATCTGTTCATCTTTCCGTCTGTTTGCTAACTGTTTTTTTAGCTACACATAATTTTTAAGTAATGACAGTAGAATTAAAATTTTGAGTTTTTCTTCCAAGTGTACTTAACTATGACACAAGAATGCCAGTTGCAGACATAATATCGGCTCGTACTACATACAACTGCCACGAAAGGCGAATGCAACAACCCAAGTAATGCCTGCAAGGTCGCGTTAGTGCACATGCACATAATTCAGCAAATTTTTAGAAAGGTAAAGTCATGCTGAATGATTTCGAAAACGTGGCGGCATTGTTACTGGGCGTGCAGAACTGGACAAGGACACAGTCCAATTTAGTTGGCAGGGCCAGAGAGGCCAAAGGGTAAAATGTTCATAAATTCAATAGACTGATTCACATGGCTTTTTGACAAGCAGCTTGTTCATAACACACGCGCATATTAATTTCGCAAAGCGTTCCAGGAAGCCAGATTCGCCTTTAATATTTACACCTTTTTTGCCATTGTTTTTGTTTTGCTTTTGAAGACGAGTAAATTGATAAACTGGATTTTGTTGTTTTTGCAGATGTTCAATGCAACGACCTTGATGCGTTTGTTTTCCTTTCATTTTTGTTGTTGTCGAATAAAGCCACAAGGCTAGCAAGGGTCACATGGCTGGGATCTGTACATCTTTTAGACGCATCGCATCATTTATCAAATATTTTTGTAGCACTTGCATTTCTCACTTTCACTTAGCGGCAAAAAGCCGCTTAAATGGACGGTGACGGTGTCCGGTCCCCGCAGTGACAATGTGATTGTATAATATGCCGTCACTCTGTCTGTCTCTCTGTCTGTCTGTCTATTTTTCTAGTTAGTGCTCGCTCACATGTAATGAGGTTCAGGACAGCTGAACTGATTATTAAACATTGCGTTGCATTTTGAGCTTTCAACGCCATCGCCAAAGTACAATTAATCATAAAGTGCGTTGGGGCAATGTGCATACATAATTCCCATTACCCAATTATTACTCGTATACGTACACGAAAATGCGGCCCTTTTCAAATGGGGTTACACAAATCAAAAGATTTGGAAATGAAACAGATAATAATTGGATCAGCTTTGTTTTGCAAATATGTGGAAAATGAGCCCAAATTATTAGAAAATATTCAACACAAATCACTGAAGCGGCAAACCTGGTTGTTAAACAGATAAACACTTAACGTCAATGCAAAAAAAAAATCAACAAAAAAAAACTACTCACACACATGACAAGACAAACAACAGTTGCAAGTCAGACCCCAAAAAAAAAAATGCCTCTAGCTAACGGCTACAAAATGACCTTCACCTTTTCCATGATGCTGATGAGAGAGGAAAACGATGATAATTTACATGAAATCAAATACCAAAAACGTTTGGGCAGCAAACACAAAAGAAATACACAAAAAAAAAATACAAGAAGATGCAGTGAACAGATTTCAATAAATCTGCCTAGTAAAGATATCACAAAGCGAGGAAAGTCATAAGCTGTACAGTGGGGTAAAATTAATATATTTGAGATAAGTGCTACACAAATTTTATTAGGGAGTGAGAGCACTGCTATATTCCAAATTTTATTTTTTAGTCAGCACAGTAATTCATTTTAATAGAAGAACTTACGTGTATCACCAGCTTTAAAAGCTGAATACTCTATATGAAGTATTATGTTGGGTGGAAAAATCATAACGTTAAAAAAATATTTCGTTACAAAAATAATATTTATGTGATCTCCTCAGAATGCTTAGCTTATATTTATAGAACACACAAAAAAATTTTTGGGGTTAATAAATTCCATTAACAAAACATTATTGTATTTTATGTATGTTGATTTGTACAAAAAATTTTGAATAAATTTAATGTAATTGTTTTTTGGCTCCTGCTAGAAGTTAAAAATTAAAATTCTTTGCAGCCACCACATGTCGCTATTTTCTATTCGCAGGCCTTACAAATTTCGTTAATAAATAGATTTTACCAAGGGCCGTTTTCTCATCTTCTTGTTTTCAAATATAGGTAGGTTATTAGGCCGCTTTAAAAAGATGTATGCTTGTGTCTACAACGACCCGCTTATGATTTAAAATGCGTCCTCAAAGTAGGCATCGTTCGTCTTCTTAAGAGCCATTTAGATTTGAAAATCATGAAGATTAAAAAACGGTCTCTTGAAAAAAATCATTTTGTAGTCTGCAGCTGATGAATTTCGATAAGCAGCAAGATTGTCTGTTCTGAATATTTTAGTATCCATCGACATTGACCATCCGACTATACTACCTGCTTTTTCCGGTATAAAATTGTTCCTCAAAGGCAATAAATTTCCATATTTTTATCACTGTAAGCTTTATATTTAAACATTCAGAAAAAAAACCGAGAACTTTGTATTTAAATCAAGTACAAACGGTGTCAATAGAACGCCTAGTTCGAAATACTTGATTTTATATCGTTCCGGGATACATCAAGTACATTTTGGGATATTTCAAGATTTTTTAAAACTTATTCTTAGAACGAAATGGTCATGAACCAATCCCGATTCGTTCTTTTAGATTGATTCGTATTTCAGTTACTTTTACCCAAGAACGAATCTTTCTTAATATTTTAAGTACAAAACGGTATAAACTCTATGTAGAACCGTCTACAATGTTTGAGTACATACAATACTTAATTTATGTATTTCGTACTTGATTTAAGAATTTGGTTCTTATTTTAGGAACATATGATTTCAGCCTCATATCTTATCTTAAATCTTTCGTTGACAAAGAACTGGGGTACAAATGTACCCCGACGATTATAACCGTTTAACACGATCTGCAGTAGAGATGGGTGCAGTAAAGAAAATTCAAGCCCGTACCGAATACAGGTCTGTTTCATACCGATCCAGCAGTTAATTTAGAGCTTGGGATTTTCGTACCAAGTCTTTACAATTATTTTTTTTTATAAAAATTCGCAAAATTTGATTTAAAAGAAAATATATTTGGTAAAATTGCTGCAGCAAGAGAAAAAAATTCTGGACGACACAAAATGTTAGATACCCGCGGTAAATTTGTGATTATAATTCAAAGTCACAAGAATTCTGAAATCTCAAGGTTCATTCCCGCAAGATTTCCCTTTTCGCTCAACTTTAATCTAAGGCATATTTTTACCTAATATAGCATTTAGCTTTAAGTTCTTTTTAGAACCAAATCTTGATTGAATAAATTTTTAAAATGAATAATATAATTTTGATCGATTTATGAGTTTTTTAAATATTTTGTTTTGTATCGATAAAATGTTCAGTCGATATTTACACCCTAATCGAGGGTATCTTAAAAAATACTGACATCAAACTAGCAATGAAAAGGTTGAGATCAGCACATGCAAACCTCTCTTTTACAAACTACCGAAGTTGAAAAAGAGATTCTTGAATTAATTTGTCACAAAAACGTTTTATTCAAATTTGGAAAAAATTTGATCAAACAAATTTAAATTCTTCGCATTTTATGGATAGCTACTCGTAAATTCTTGTCCATCAACCGAGGGCAGGCTAAGCAAATTATTTCGTATCTCTGCCTAAATCAATTAGGATTTTTGGCAATTAATCACCCACTGTGCGTCATTTGTTGTCGTTGAACTTGAACTGTGCGCCAGGTAAAAGCAGTCAACGCCAACAGCAAACGCCAAAATGAATAAAAAAAAAAAACGACTGTCGGAAAGAAAAGACAAAAAAAAAAACGAAAATAGCTTTTAACCAAGAGGCTGTGGTTGTCGGGTTTTTGTATTGTGACTGGTTAAACCACTGTACGCGTATATTACAACTCCAACTCCAACCATCATCAGATGCTACCTGGGTTGGCTGGATAGGGGGATGCTTTCATTTCGGGTCATACAACCCAATGCACAAAACTTGACTTTGCAGGCGGTCCGAATACGAAAATGCTTTTAAGGAGCTGTAATTAAGAATTGTCTAGCCAAATGGAGTTTTTTTGTAAGCCTGAAATGTACGGGCAAGGATAACATGCAGCAAGATGTGGCAATCATTTGGCTCCATCGAACAAGACATTAACCCAATAAATTGTATTCAACACACGACAAAGCTTCATTAACAGCTTTTAATCAAGTTGTCTAATTGGCAAGACAAACGCAACGCAACGAAGCCGCCTGCAAGGTCTAACCACACACAAAGAGGAGAAACCAACAAAAAAAAAAAAACAAGAAATTGTTGAAGAAAAAAAATTAATATGATTGTTTGGTAAATAATTAATATTTTTTCCCCAAAACATACAAACAATTTGCAGCAAGTCAAAAAGCAAACAACACATATTGACTGTGTGATATGTACATATCAAATAAAAAAGCCGACGAATGGGATGATAAGCTAGTGACGAAAGCATTTTGAGGTTTCAAAGTTTCGAAGAACATTAAATTTAAAAAAGGCATCATTCTCAATTTAAAATTATTTGACATTTTTAGGCAGCTAACAGTCATTTTTAGGTATAAAGATAATTAAACTTATTTTCGATTTTCATTAGATCATGCGGAATCGGAATATGAAGCTGAAAAACGATAGTTATTCGTTTTGAAAAGTTGTGTCTTTGAATCAGTGGAATGACTTTGTTATAGGTAAAGCAAATTCTTTTCATCTTTTAATAAATGACATACAAAAAATTGACCAAGCGGAAAAATATTGATTTTGCCACTTAAAACTAAAAAATCTTAAAACTTGCGTTAAATAATGCTTGGGGTACAAAAGTACCCCAATGATATAATTACTTGAATGATAGTTTAATAGTTATTGAATAATCTTAAAACATGCATTGAATAATGCTTGGGGTACATTTGTACCCATTTGAATCAGTGGAATAATTTTGTTATAGGTAAAGCCAATTCTTTGCATCTTTTAATAAAAGACATACAAAGAATTGACCAAGCGGAAAAATTTTGATTTTGCCACATATAATTAAAAAATCTAAATATTTGCATTAACTAAGATTAAAAAATGTAAATGTACCCAAGATATAATATACTTGAATAAGTACAAATGTACCCCAATAATATAATTACTTGAATTATAGTTTAATAGTAATTTAATAATCTTAAAACATGCCTTGAATAATGCTTGGGGTACATTTGTACCCATTCGAATCAGTGGAATGGCATTATTATTTTAAGCAAAAACTTTTCATCTTTTAATAAAAGACATAAAAATAATTGACCAAACGGGAATACTATTGATTTTGCCTCTTATAATTGAATAATCTTTAAAGTTGCATTAAATAATGCTTGGGGTACAAATGTACCCCAATAATATAATTACTTGATTAATAGATAAACATGAGCTGTGGTAAAGATGGGTGCCCGGTGTATATGCTGTTCTAATCGGTCACTCATGGCAACCTTCGAGTTGCTTTCCTCACTAGCCTGTTCTTCCGTCTACACTGATCTGTACGTACACATATGTATGTGATATGGCCAATGTCAAGGTCATTAGCAGTTGCTTTTCAAGTGTTCCAAATAGCTTAACTTCCGTTATCTTTAAATATTCCCACTTGTTTTGGGATTTTTTTTAAATTTATAATAATAATTTGATGACTAATTTCAGTTAGTTTTTCTTAAGCGGATATCATTTGTTCAAATTGATTTTTATCCGGTTTGCTTGATTGTCACTTATTTTTTTTTCGTTGTTTTTGTATATTTTGATTAAATATGCGAATTTTTAATGCTGATGATGATATTTGGTTATGATAGGTGTCTGACTAAAATTAAAAATAACCACTTGAAGGTCAACATAAATCTCTAATGATGACTTAGTCGCTTGTGTTGTGTATTGCCTTTGGCTAAAGGAACTAACATGGGTTAAATCACAAGCCTACACACAATACAAGAATTTTTCCAGTCAATGTCATGTTGTCGTCTCCTATCGCTGGTGTCACATCTTACCCAGTGGAGCTCTCTGGCTTATGCGCAATTTGTTGTAGAATGTCAAGACATGAGTAAGGGAATTCAGACAACAAAGTATCTGTCTGTAGGTAGGTTGTAGGAAAAATTATTGTTGGCATGTAATCAGGGCAAAAGGATCGCATAAAATATATATGTATGAAGGCGTGAAGTGCCCAGACCTACGCAATTGTTGCAGACAGCTCTAAAGAAATTTATGGCATTGAAATATTGCTTAGTACAAAAGGATGATCAGTTTATCACTGACTTAACATCGTGTTCTAAAAGTGCAACTTGTAATTCATGGCCAGCATTGACAATTAAATGGGTGTGACTGACAACTGCTGTCCGGCAATATTTTCCCACGCTGCTTGTGGTTTGCCCCCTGAGCACCTTCAAAGTGCAACAGCCAGTGACCATGCAAAATTATTCAATTTTATGCCTAACCACAACTAAGGCGGTGCCACCAATTTATGTTAGTTCATTGAGAATACAGTTTGGTATCTGTAATTCTATATCTTATCGATTTCTATGCCAATAAATTGATTTACCAACTGGAATGACTTAACTTTGTCAATTTACGACAGGTTGTGTCACTCGTGTGCCGTATGATTTGCCATTTCACCATTATCTGTTTTTTATTTTCTGTCATATAAAACTTTCAATTTGAATTCTTGTTCAATTTGTTATTTCATTTTAATGGAAAACCCGTTGCATACATATGTATGCATAAATTTATTTTTACCAGTTAGTTGTCAGTCAGTTCAATTAAAAAATAAACAACGGACGGTGGATTAGTTAAGATTCGAAGCTTTTTATACTCTTTTTAAAATTTTTGCTACAGAAAGGGGACTTAATTTATTATGCTCTTACGTATTACAAAATACAAAGATATTTGAATTCTTATTAATTATAAATTAGTGGGAACCTTAAGATATGAACTACAACCAAATGGAAACTTTTAGTTTTAGAAACTTTAGAAACATTTTAGACTCTAATATATTTTTCTTATTATGTGTTAACTTCGTCAATATAATTTATTAAAGTAATGCTCATTAAAAATTTTTATCTCATCTGAGTATAGGCCTTAAATCTAAAAATAATGGACTTCGGCTTTATACTAAACAGCCAGAAAAAATGTCAGTCAAAGTATAAGTATGTCCGTGTTCAAATTTAGACCGTTTCATTCGTCAAAACTAAAGATATTTTTACTCCCTTTTTCTTAATAACGCAGAAATCTGTCTTCCATTAAAAAAATACGTGTTAGAATAATTATAATGTCGAAGAATACATTTTATAGTTAGTTAAAAGGACTTTATAAACAAAAATTAAACTGGAAATTATAATTTTTTTTTCTCAGATTTAGAAAAATCCGGAACTTAGTCATCTTTTGAGATCGTTTGTACTTAAATTTCCTATGTTTAAATACGAACATGTTCTAAGTGAACGTTTATATTTATTTCTATCATTAAATTGTAAATAATGAAATATTAGAAAGCGAAGAAAAAAGATTTGGGCTGCATTTGTACATTTAAAATGGAATTAAGAAACTACAAAATAAACATTGCTCACTTCATTTACTAAAGGATGATTTTTAAGAGATAAGTTTTTCAGGTTGGCAGCACTGATTGGTAATGGCGTTCAAACGTCATCTGTTAAAGGTAAAAGTTTTAAGTATTCTCTGCCATTGCATCATGGAAAGACTTACAAACGAGCAACGATTGCCGTTCTCAGCCCAATTGGGCATGTGTTACTCAACCAAAGGGAAATTTTACTTGTCGATATGGGTTTGAAAGCCTATAAAATTTAACTTGTGCAAGAATTGAATCGAATGACCTACCACAACGTCTAATTTTTGGTGAATGAGCCTTAAAACAGCTCCATGAAAATCCGCTGTTTTATCGAAAAATTGTGTTCAGCAAAATTGGACCTTCCGAATGGACCATTTGAAACGGAGCCGCGGACAACATTTACATGAAGTTATCTTTAAAACGTAAATGGCAAAGGCAAATTTATCGATTCCAATAAAAATTTTGAATATATGATGCAAATTGAGTATTTTATTAGATTAAAAAAAAATTAACCGTAAAAAATAACTCTTTTATAAACCAGGATTCGAATGTTTTCTGGTTTTGAAAATCTAAAATTTTACTTGGTTTATTTTGATAATTAACATTATGTATTTTAAGTTAATGGAATGTTCTATTTATCCTCTTATCGGCATATATAATCCAAATTTAATTAATGCGATTTTTTTCAAATGACAAAGACTAAATTCAAATTCAGTTTTTGCCAGGGACCGAAAATAATCGTTATTTAAAAAAATGAGTAGATAAATAAATATAAAGCATTCATAAAAAATTTTCCGATTGTAAAGCCAATATTTTCAGTACAGATTCTCAGATAGGCAATGATTTGATATTTTCAATTTTTATAAAAAAATCATTCGCTATTAATTATTAAAAGATTTTTATTATTTTTCATCGATTATAATAATTTTGACTGATTTTATTTATAAAAATCAACAATAATTAGTTACTTATCGAGTTTTATTTTAAAAATCATTGATGACATTTTATTTCGAGTTTTATTTTATTTACTCAAGCATAACGATTATTCTCGATTGTTTTTCGTTTTTAATCAAAGCATACAAATTTTTAGGGATTGTTTTGTTTGAAAATCAAGAATATTAATCCTAATAAGAATTTGTTTTCGGAACTTGAATTGTTATACAAAGTAGGCGGGGTTTTTAAAGGGGCGCGATATAAATGCCTTCGATGGTTGCGTATTTTGAGCTATTATATTCAAAATTAAAGTCGAAAAAACTCATTTGGAAAACTTCAATATATTAATCACTATACAATGTCGGATATGCAGACGCCATCCATAAGTTTCGGGATTATAGAGACGAGCAGGAATACAGAAGGCATCGGGAACGACACATTCCAATATCTTTACAATCCCTAAGAGGGCAGTAAAATTTTATACTCCTTGTTAGATTAAGGTGGAAAAACACTATCCAATTAGTCAGAGCAATAGCACCAAATGTTATATCAACTGGTTCAATTAAATTGAGTTAAAAACCAAACAGTTCAATGACTTTGATAAAACCAAATGTCTGGTATCGCGAATTGTGCGACAACCATTCACCTAAAGCAATTTTATTTACCGGTGTCTGCCTAGCTACAAAAAAAAAACACACACAAAAACAAATCTCTGCATCGCATAAAGAAGCACTCTCCCCAACATAACGAAATGTCATCAAACTATATATATGCCTGGCAATTGGAAACCAGTTGCCATCAGGTTAGGTGGTGCTTTGACCACTCTTCGGTGACATTGAAAAAAATGAAGCTAACCAAAAATTCAGGTTCCGCTTGCGATTAACCAAAATTGGCAGTGCGTTGGTGCAATGCGCCCAGCCAAGATGCGAAAACCGCATAATAATCAAATAAAAAACAGACTAGTGAAATGGATGTTGAAAATTCAATATAAAATTGCATGTCAAGCCCTGTTAGGTGAATTAGCATTACCATATTTAACATTCAAATTGCAGCAAGCCAACCTTGGCTTCGTTTTTGCACACGAAATACATCAGCTAGAACAGCAAATTCACAGAGCACACATATGCATGGATATACATATGCACTGTGAGACCGTTTAGAATTTAAACTTTTAGCTACCATTAGCTATGCATATTATTAATCAGTAGCACTTAGGGTTTACGCTTAGTTGTCTGCATTGTTTTTTTTTATAAGAATACAAAAAATGTTCCCAGCAAGTTTGTTGTTTAAGTCTTTTGTTTCACCCATCAGCAGCTGGTCTGAATTTAATTGGTTCACATAACTGCTACACAAAAAGCCATCTAGAAAATTGCCACTCCCTCGAGTCACTTGAGAATGGGAGCAAACAGCCATAAAAAAAAAAAAAAAAAAAAACAGCTGCGTGTTGCCGCAATCCTGCTGACGGAGGCTGCCATTGCATCACAGCTAAAAGGTAGGCGTGAGTGTTAGACCAAACACTCCAAAGTCCTTCAAATGACCAATACAAATCACATAATTAACAATTTGTTTTACAATTGGCACCAGGGCGGTGACGACGGCGGACAGCCTTTCGATTTTACTTTTAGCCGCTTGGGCTTGGCCATGATGTGGACCGCCAGCCGTTTAAGGCTTTTCGTTTTTTTTTTGTTTTTGTTGACTTGGTTTTAATAGCATGACTCACACCAATGAAATATTATTATTTAGATTTTGTTGTCGGTATAATTCTTTTTAATGTACAAGTTGTTCATGATTTATGATTTTCGACATTGATCAGATCGACTAAAATTTTTTTAGTACTTTTTATGTAATCTGTGCACTGGCAACTGCATTTGCCTGGCAGCTCTTATAAAGTTATGATCTTTCGGAGTTTATGCAACCATTTTTAAAGGAGGTCTTTGAAAATGTATTTGCTTTAAGTATCCAACCAACTATTAGGAAAATAAAGTGCTTTAAAATTTTATTATTATTTTAATTTTTTCCTGGTATCGTTTGACATTTGATTAAGATTAAAGCTTCAAACCGTTTCAGAGAAGAACCCCTGTGAGCCAGTTCGGTTAAGGATTTCTTGGGATCCGAATCATTAACCAAAGTAATCAAAACTGTTCCCGAACCCAAAAAATCATGAAAGAATTTAAAATTTTGAGATAAAGGATCATTGTCTTAATATTTTTTATTTGCTACCTAAAGTTTTGGGTCGGAACAACATTCATTAAAGATGCGTAACAATATTTAGAGATCGCGTTTTATTAACTTCAAGAAAGAGACAAAAATTATCACTTTTTAAAAGTTTATATTTTTCATGCTTGATCTGAAATTTGAGTCCAACAACAGCAGAAAAAAAAAACATTTAAGCGAGGCTCGAGTCGAGCAGCCATCTGTCTGCCCAAGTTTCAATAGCTCATTTTGCGTATATTTTGGTTTTGCTCCCGTCTGCTTGTTGCGATCTAGCTTCGAGATTGCATGCATTTTGTTTTTGTTATTCTTTGCGAAGCGACGTAATTGCTCTGTGCGACTAGGTGGCGTCAAAATATACGCTGGCTTACAGAAATAGTGAAGCCAAAAGAGCCAAAGACTGCCCATCGCAGTACTAGACTGACAAAGTCGAACGATAAACATAAACTATATATATTCTTGATCAGGACGATGAGCGGAGTCCGTTCCACCTCTCCGTCCGTCCGTCTGTCTGTTTCTACGCAAAATAGTCCCTCAGTTTTAAAGCTATAGAGCTGAAATTTTGCACACTTTCTTTTTTTAACTGCACGCAAATAATATGTCGGAACCGACCGGATCGGATGACTATATCTTAAAGCTGTCATAGGAACAATCGGTCGAAAAATAGATCTTAGTGAGAAAAACATTTTTGTTTTCGAAGAAACCGTTCTTAAACTTGGCAGTTATGAATTTTCTATGCTTTTACACAGTTCTTCAAAAATTTGTAAAAATAGGATGACTATATCTTATAGCTGCCATAGGAACGATCGGTCGTAAAATAAGTCTTTATAAGAAAAACTTTTTTTTATCCCTGATTACGATATTTATCTCAGGTATTATAAATAATATATGCTTTTAAACAGTTCTACAAAATTATGTTAAGATCGGATGACTATATCATATAGCTGCCATAGGAACGATCGGTCGGAAAATAGGTCTTAGTGAGAAAAACTTTTTGTTTTTCATCGTAGCATCACCAATCTTAGTTTATATTAGTTTTAGATGCTTTCAAATAATTGTGGAAAAATTGATCAAAATCGGATGACTATAGCATATAGCTGCCATAGAAACGGTCGGTCAAAAAACTAGTTGTAGTGAGAAAAACTTTTTTATTTTCTATCGTAGCGTCACCAATCTTGGTATATATTAGTTTTATATACTTCCACATTATTTTAGAAAATATTATCAAAATCGGATGACTATAGCATATAGCTGCCATAGGACCGATCGGTCGGAAAATGTGGATTTACTAAGAAAATTTTTTTTTTTACTGTAACGTGATCAATTTTTGATTCTCAATGAATTTGAGTTTATGAATATCTGATATCTATATTCTATATATATTTTACCGGTTAAATCAGTTGGAGTGAGCTTTTGCAAGTGTATTAAAACTTTGGCACAGTCGAAGTCAGCTTTGCCTTCTCGTTTATCATCATATGGCTATGGCAATCCAATTGGAATCAATTTGTAATTTTGTGTCAATTCTTTTAAACAATAATAATTATATTGCATTGCGCTTAACCATCAAACTGTTTTGGCTTAGCAAGTTATATTAGAACTACGCCATTATTCAATATTCAAATAACATTAAAATAGGAAAAAATATTTTGCCAAGCTCAAATTTGGGCAAGAGTATTATAACATTGCCACAAACTCAGGTTACCCTGGCTCAGTTGTTTTTTTTTTGTTGTTTTAATACGCCGCTTTATGTCTGTCTAAGTAACGCCGACGCAGACTGGGACTGGCATAGAAACAATAATTGTTTTTGCTTCTTGCTGTTTTGTCAGTATGTTGGCGGCATTCTCTTGCGCAAGTTTTGCGATTTGCCTTTTATAGGCCACTGCTGCTGCGGCTGCTGCTGCTGATTCTGTTGTTCTGTTAGTGTTGAGGCGTTGAAATGACCCTGAATTTGTTACTGACTCGAGTCAAGAACATTATGAGCTTGCATACATACATAATTAAAATGTCATTTGTCATAAGTAGCACACAAAAAAAAAAAAATGCACCAATTATTGTATGCCTTAAGCTTAATTAAGTCGCTCCAAAATGGGCACAAGAATCATTAAGATATTGTATCTCCACAAAAATACATGCAAGTCAGCGGCGGACCAAAATTTTGTGTTATTATATTCAATATGCTCGTATTGTTGGCACACCCAAAATGTGTGTCGTGGTCCCATAATCCGCAAAGCGGCCATTCACTTTTTTTTCAGATTCTAATGCCAAATTGCAAGCGTTTTTTTGTGACTTTTTTTTTTGGAGGGGGAAACACATTTGTAAACCCTGGCAAAATGGGTGTTTGCATGCACTATTTTCGAGTTTGTGCCTGTTACAGTTTTGTTTCGTTCAAGGGTATTAATCTTTCGGTTTCTGTAAATGTCGTTAACATTTAACACGCGCCCACCATTACCATTAAGATTTTGCCTGCTTCAATTTTAATTGCAATTTAAGCCCAATTATATGTGCATACAAATGACCGTCAAGATTATACGTGATCTGGTGTGGTCTTGCCTTTCAAAGGCGCAGTGAAGTGCTCCAAGACAAATCATGGTTCTCTAAAAGCTGACAACTGATTGGTCTTTATTGTTTGCTTTGTAAGTACAATATATATGTAAATGCAAAATGGAATTAGTTCGTTTTTAATAAAGGTATATGAAATCGTTACATAAAAATAAAAGTGAATGTTTGTAAGTTTTTTAAAGGCGTCTAAACCGCTGAACCAATAATCATAAAAATTTTTTTAGTATGTCTACGTCAATCAGAAAAGAGTCATTGGCTATGTCCCAAGTCTTTGTGGTTCAATGCTATATAGAAAATGTATATGCTATGAAATTGAGTGTTAATATGGTGTAAGATATTTTCACGAATTTTGAACCGGGTCAAAAGTTGTTTAGAGCCATATATCAGAAAGTCTTTGAGCTATGAATTGATATTTTGTATGTAGGTTCGTAATATAATTTACTAGCTTAAGACCTTTTTCAAAACCAGTTCATGAAATCAGTTCAAAAATGGTTCAGAGCCATATCTCGAAAAATTTATCAAGCTATAAATTTCAAAATTTTTGAGCAGGTTGACAAAGTAGAGTGACATATTTTCCCGGTTTAAGCCCAGTTCCGAATCATATTTAATCGGTTCAGAGCCATATCTTAGAAACTAATTGAGCTAAATACTTAAAATATCGAGTTTTGGATTGGTTATTTTTTCAGATCAAATCCGTTTACGAAGCAGATTCAAAAAGTGACTTCAGAAATTATTTAAACTTTATTAATATGGAGTAAAGTCTTTTTATTGCTTCAAGACCAGATTCAAACCAGATTTAACCGGTTCAAAAGTGGTTCCGAGTCATATCTTAGAAACTATTTGAGCTATGAATATGAAATTCGGTGTTTTGGTTGGAAAAATAGAATAAAATATTTTAGTGGATGAAGACTGGTTCTGAACCAGTTTAGGAAAGAGGTTTACAGTCATATTTAAAAAATATATAAAGCTATGAATAGACATCCGATAGGTTTTTTCAGATTGACTTTAATCCAAAGAACATTTTTCTGATTTGAGCAGTGAAATGAGCAGGCCATTTTGTGATTTTTTTGACTTTTCAACACATTCCCCGTGGCCTACTGGGAATAAATTCTATCTGAAAAAAAAAAAAATCCGATGTCTAGCTGGTTGTATGGAAATGGACCAGTAAAATGGTTCAAGACTGGTTCCGAAACTGATTGAACCGGATCCAAAATGATTCAGAGCCCTATATAAAAAATTATTATATTCAGAAAAAAAAAACCAAGAACTTTGTACTTGAACCAAGTACAAACGGTGTCAATAGTACGCTAAGTACGAAAATACTTGATTCAAGTACTAAGTTTCTCTTTCAAGTACGATATTTTCAATCCCGAAATACTTGACTCTAGACCCTTCCGAGATATTCTATGTACATTTCGAACTATTATTGTTATTTTATTTTAATAATTGAAACTTAAAAATTAATTCTAAGTAACAAAAGGGGGTTTATATCCAAAGCATCGGAGGCCTTCAGGCTAATACATTACGAAATATATAAAAATCCTCTTGATAATACTTTGAGGTCTTAAAAGTCTTAAGTCAATCCCAATTTACTCTTAAAACAAGAATTTGCGTACTTAAAATAATAACAAAATATTTTTCCTTGATGTATAACAAATTCAAAATTATTTCCGCAAAACATTCTTGAAACCAAATAAGAGTACATAAAATAAGTACAAAATGTTCTTGGTTTAGTCCTATTGAATTTTTAAGCTGTTTCTAATTTGTAATTGAAACGATGTTTCTGTATCGAATTAAATATGGCTGCAAAGATCTTATTGCCTTGAGCTTATCAAAGTTCAACAAATATTCCATCCCTCCATGGGTAAAGTGATAGAACCAGTTGGGAATTTTAGGGACAGACTCGAGTTGAAATATTTCGTATTTTTCATTGCATACTTTTTTGGTTTGGCATTTTAAGAGTTTTTGTACGTAATCTAAGAAATTTTCTATTAGAAGGTGTTTCTTAGAATATTTGGCTAACTGTAAGTACAAAAAATTCTTGATTCAAGAATGTTTGTTCTCATTTAAATTAAATAAATGGTCGTTTTTGGACTTAAGAATGTTTTATACTTAATTAAAGTACACCCAAGAACAAAAAATACTTGAAATTTTAAGAACAAAATCGTAGAAATATCAATCCCGATCGAACTAGAATTCTGCCAGTCGTTTATTTCTAAGTGTACGAATTTAAAGTTTAGTGTTTGGATTGGTAATATGGAGTAAGATGTTTTACTGGTTCAAACTCGACTCAGAACCAGTTTGAACCAATTCGGAACCAGTTGGTACCAGTTCAAATGTGGAATGCGATTCTTAGTTGGTTCAAACTTTATCATGATGAGATTAAAAATATTTACAAAAAATGTTGTAAGACAAATATTTACTGGCATTTAAATTTATCGATCAGAAAAAGCGCGTTAAATTTTTCATTTTCGTTTTTATAAATTGCAAGAATTTTGTTAAGAAGAAAAAATTGGAAGAATCTTATAAACGAGTTGTCAAAAAGGTCAATAAATTGGATAACGTGAACATTATTGAACAGAAAACGGGCCTTACACTTCTTAAATCCAACTTAATATTCTAAATGAACCAAAATCTTTCAAAATTACAACCGCAATTTGTTTGTTGCCAGAACTTATTGTCATACCCTCGTATATATGTCTAGATTAATAAAGTCTCTGCGCCTGCCAGAGTTATTTGGCTACCCACGCGCTTGAGCTATATTGTATGTAAGTAATTGACGCTTTACCCAACTGTTTGTTGCAATTACTTCTCGACTATTGGAACGGGTATGGGCTGAACGGGGCTGGGCAGGGCGTATTCGTTTGTTTTAGCTCTCTGTTTTGGGTGTTTCGGTATGGCGGTGGCCTTTGTTTGACTTTTGGTATTTATGGTTTATGGCATGGACGGCAGGAACTGCCTAAAACAATGCAGCTCGGTGATCTGCTTTAGGTGCGCTGAACTCGATGGGAAATAATAATAAAAAATGCAAAGTTTGACTTACCGCTTGGCAAGTTACCATTTCCCCTCATATGCATATGCATATATGCAGCTAAGGCAGCATTTCCGTCCCAACCTGATCATAAATACAAAATTTGATTCAATGTATAACGAAATATATTGTGCTTGGCTCTGTCATCAAGTGCACACATGCAATGCGACATGAGACACTGTTGCCTGGTCCAAATCTATGAGCGTGCGAATTTGCCAAAGATGCTGCAGCCAAATCGCTACATATTTATGTATATCAAATGCGCAATGTTTTTTTTTTTTTTGTTGCCTGAGGAATGTTAATTACAAGCTGCGTTTTAATATCGTGCAGTAGGTGTAGCGGCAAAGTGCAATTGCTATGTTAACTTACATCATAACCATCGATTTGGTACCCAGACTCACTCTTTCTCTCTCTCTTAACAAAAAAAATGTCTAAAACGTGCAGCAAACGATTTGGCAGTGCTTAGAGGCTTACACAGCCAATGCAGCTGAGATGTGGTTACCCCACGCACCACTACGCAGTCACCGACAGTTGAGATGTACATAATACAAAGTCACGACTCTAAAAACTCAAATCTTCCCGTGGGTCGTATTTTGTTTTTCTACTTTTTTTTTTTTTTTTGAATGGCCCAATTTCGAATATTTATCTTGCAGTCAAAAGTGAAACGGCCCCACCGAGCAGATGTGCGCAAAAATGGATTACCCATGTCGCTGTGCGCCACAATTGAGCGGAATTTCTGTCCAACGCGGAAGATTTCAATTACGCATACGTAATCGTGAATAGTGCAAAAAATATAAAAAAAAAAGAAAAATAAATAAATAAGACTTAAGTTTGATAGAGACGAGTTCGAAATTGCTCTCACCCATTGTCGGAGGGCTTAGTGGGTGCATTTTTGTGTGTGTGGGCCAGCGTGTGAAAATTAAATCACTAACTGAAGATGACCGGAACCGTAACCGGAATTAATTTTATGCTACATCACTAGTCACACACAACGATTTTAATAAGTTTCAAATACAATGCAACCAATTAATTATTTACCTAAGGAGCTTAACATAATTATGCTTTCAACTATTTTGTATGCAGCCAAGTTTTAAATTATGAAAGAATGTTTTTGTATTAGTACAATAAAAGCAGCATTTCTTGAGTTTTACGAAAAGGTAAAATTTTTTCATGCTCAACCCATGTTTGTATTTATGCAAATCTTAGTTCTTTTTTGCCAGTATGTTAATTTATACATTAAAATTTCCTTACACCCTTCCTAAATCAAGAAATCTCTGGAAAGTTTTTTCAGATGTTTTTAATCAATCAAATGATCTAGATGACATAATTTAAGAAATGCTTTCCTTTGGCGGCTTGAGTGAACTTTTATAATTCTAAGGGTTGATTTCTCATCTCCTACATAAAACTATCTGTCAAATAAACTTACAAATATCAGAGTAAAATGTATGATTATCTGATACATAGCAGCTATCTAGAAGATGAGAAATTGTCCCTAAGTCTTACTCAGTTATCCCCCGGAAACTGTTTAAAGTCAATAAATTAATAAAAGCTAGAGTACTCCTAGACAGCGTTCAAGGCGTAATCCTTTACTCTACACCTCCGATTTTCCGATTCGGAATAAAGAACAATTGTTCTAAAGCCATCTGAAAAGCGAACCTGTGTCTGCTTCTAAAACTTTTCTAGATTAGTTACTTCTCTTAGGGCTCTGGTACAAGAGTTTGAATTTTAAATTCAATGCTGCCCACCTATTCAGTTTCTTTTGAAAACTTGGTTAAATAAATAGGAATGACCTTTAAGCCCCGCTTGACGTGAAACACACATGAAAGGTCAAGAAAGGTAATTAAGATGAGCTTTTTCTTAAGTCGGAGTTCTAACTTAAATCTCCGAAATGAGCTGCTCTTCTATAAGGCGATTTCTAAGCCGGTATGGACATAGTGAGCAATGCATCCCAGACCAAAATTCCCTGCACACTCCCAAAGTGATGGGTAAAATTGTTAGATAGGCACGTAATCCGTCTTTGAATATGACCTAGCCATTAATCTATTAGACAACGGTTTGGCTTCTCCCGTTCAGACCGTCCTATCACTGAATAATAAAATTAAGATACTGTCATCATATCCATAACATCAACCACTTAAACTTCTAGCGTTATCAGCCTAAACAGTCAACCAATAAAAAATTAATCTCTTGTTAATTGAAGTCATAAATACTTATTTAAATATGGGCATTTCCGAAAAAAGTTCTATCAGGAGTCATTTTTTAAAGTAGCTCCAAGTCAATCGACAAAAAATAGATCAAATTGGCTACATTACCTTTAAAAATATATATGTCAATGTCAATGTCAATGCTTACCCCCAACAATTTGATCTTTCTCCTAAGCATGACAGATTGCAATTAAAATACGAGAAGGCAAAGCTAACTTCGACTGTGCCGAAGTTTTAATACACTTGAAAAACTTTACTCCAACTGATTTAACCGGTAAAATATATAAAGAAAATATAGATATCAGATATTTAAAATTTTTAAATCATTGATAATAAAAATTTGATACCATAAAAAAACGTTTCTTAGTAAAACAAATTTTCGGACCGATCGGTCCTATGGCAGCTATATGCTATAGTGATCCGACTTTGATAAATTTTTTCAAAATTATGTGAAAGCATATAAAACTAATATATACCAAGATTGGGGACGCTACGATTGAAAACAAAAAAGTTTTTCTGACTAGAAGTAGTTTTTTGACCGTCCGTTTCTATGGGAGCTATATAATATAGTCATCCGATTTTGATAAATTTTTCCTGTATTATGTGAAAGCATATAAAACTAACATATACCAAGATTAGTGACGCTACGATGGAAAACAAAAAAGTTTTTCTCACTAGAACTAGTTTTTTGACCGACCGTTTCTATGGCAGCTATATGATATAGTCATCCGATTTTGATATATTTTTCCAGAATAATGTGGAATCATATAAAACTAACATATACCAAGATTAGTGACGCTACGATGGAAAACAAAAAAGTTTTTCTGACTAGAACTAGTTCTTAGACCGATCGTTCCTATGGCAGCTATATGATATAGTCATCCGATCCGGCCGGTTCCGACATATTATTTGCGTGCAGTAAAAATAAAACTCTGTGCTCGATAGCTTTAAAACTGAGACAGACGGACGGAATTGAACTTAGCTTGTCGTCCTGATCAAGAATATATATAGTTTATGGGGTCGGAAATGAATATTTCTATGCGTTACAAACTTCTGGGCAAAATTAATATACACTTTTCAAGTGTATAAATATGGAAATCCCAGGGAAAGTATTTTTATTGGTCGCCTTCTGAGTGCAAGTTTTAATAAAATAAGTTTTTTGCCATCGAAGACGTTTGAATTGTCTGCATTTTTTTATGGAAAGTTGAAGTAATAAAAATTGCAATGGGAAGCTGCATGAATTAAAGCTTAAATTTCCATACAGCTTTAATTTAAAAAATAAAATAAAATCAATTAATTTTGATTATGCTCAACCAATAGAGTCTAATTAAATTCCAATAGCTTTGAAAGTGTTGAGTGACTTTATGTCCACATCTAATAGAAAAGACATTTTAACACGCAATATTACATCAAATGAGCTCGTAAAGCTTAAAAAAAAAAACACATAAAATCGAAAGCAAAAGAAAACTGAGAACCAAAATGACAACTCCAGCTGCTTCACACCTTGTCGCTTACATTCAAACTCGTTTCGGTTTGACTATGCCTGGTATAAACTGTATTGATAACTCATTCTACGCAGCATACCAAAAAAAATGAAGACATTGGAGTAGCCAACACCTCTGCCTTTGCCTCGGCACATGTCTCATTTTGGGGCGGTATAAATAAAGTCATCCGTCAGTCATGCTACCGTTCACATAAAGTGCAGGCAAAACCACGCCTTGACTAATGAACTTTAACGATGCCAGTGGCATCCACTTCAAGCCAAAAAGGCAACGTGTGCCAAAACAGCAACAGCAACAACAACAACAACAGCAGCAGCGGCAGCAGCTACATGACAAGTCATAAAAACTGCAGACAGCGCATCCAAATGGCGTGTGACGATGACGGTAAGCGATCCAAACCACAAAACCACAAAATTGTAATTAGAAATGGAGGGGAGGCCCCAAAAATGCATATTGGCAAATTATTTTGAAGCCGGAAGCGTCAATTGGCCGGGCAAAATGGATAGTGAAAAGTTGAACAAACGCTGGTCGGAGACCCAAGAGTTTTACAACAACGTGTTTCACCACAATACTTACTGGCTAGCAGGCTAACCACAGTTCAAACTATGCCAAATAAATATGTCGCACTAGATTGTATGTAGCGTACGGGTATGTAAAACAGTAGATATGTACATAAGATTACATATATGTAGATATTTCCGGCATTATCTTGTTGGTTGTCTGTACTGGTTAGGAGTTGGTCATTGTTGAAGCTGGCAAACATCATTGGGCCTTCATTCAATTTGCATGCAGAAGTGAAAGGCAAATTAGTTTGTCAATTGTAACACAAAGATCAGCGATTAAAAAGCAATTGTTCTAGTTCCATTAAAATATTTGCCTTCATTTGTTTAGCAAATATGCAACACGCACCCAAAAAAAAAATAAAAAATAATAAAACCAACACAAATGCAATTTGCCAAATTGTTTTCCGGCTTCAACTTTAACAACTTGTGATCATGTAGGCGTGCTGAGATTTTAATTAAAGTTGGAAATCGAACAAGCCTGCAATATGTAAAAACTACAAAAAAAAAAAACAAATCACTTTGTGTCCCCAACTGTGAACCACAACTCACCTGAAGTAATTAGCTTTAACCTCAAAATACCACATCAAATTGTTTTTTTTTTTAAGTTTTCCCTTAAATATGGCTTTACTGCAGTGAAATTAAAACGTAGGAAGCTCTTAGTTTGGACAATCAAAATTTACATACAACAACAAATGTATTTATGCTTCAGTAGACTGCAACTAAAGCAGAGGCTATTGTTTTAGAGCAAGGGCTCCGTTTTACAGTTCAGTTACAGTTTGCAAGACAACAGACAGGTCAAGGTACTTGTACAACTTAGTGGATAATTAAAAGACGGACAGGGGTCTGGGTTTATTTTTGTTTTTGTTTGAATGATATTTATATTCGTATATAAATGTGTGTAGGGATGGTTTTATTGATAAGCTGAAGCCCACTGAAGAAATAATCCTAGATTAATTTAAAACAATAGAGGGACTATTGGAAAGAATTTTTTAGATTTAACATTAGAAAACTAAAATGGAAATCAACGACTTTCTGATAATCCTTTTAGTTTGGAAGCTTATTCTTTGCGAATACTTAAGCGGTCTAGCACGCCATAAGAGCCTATTCAAAAATACATTTTTACGAATTGCCCTTTTCTGCGACCATTCAGGTCACACGAAACGATTGTTCCCATGGGAACTATTTGATTTTGATTAAGCGTTGCTTAGTTTGATTGCGGTACTTAAAAGAACCTAAAGCAAATATTTTCAAGCCCATCTTGATTATGAAAACTGTATGCTTACATAATCACTAATTAATCCAATTCGGCTGATTCCAACTAATTAGCAATCTACATGTATTAGACGTCAATGTCCCAAGTTTCATCCAGAAAGTTTGAAAAGGAACAGCTGATCAATAATATTTCTAGATATGAAAAAACTGATTGAATGCCTAAGCGGACAAAGCTAACATTGACATAGCTTCCAAATTAAGTGAATGTAAGAACTATGGAGTAGTTTTAGAGTGCGACCCGAAAAAAATTTTGCGGTGCATCCCTGCATTTTTTGCACCACCCTGAAGGTGAGCTTCTTTTCTGCAATAATTTTATTCTGATTTTGTTGCTGCAGCAAGTGTACTTTAAAATAATGAAATCAGCTATTAATATCAAGTTTAATAATTGTCTTTAAATGGAAAATAAAGCGTCAATTATGTCATATCTTAAGGAAACAGAAAAGTTTATGCTTTTTATGTATTGTGTCTTTGTTTTTATGTGATGTTGCTATGTGGTTTTTTAGACGAACCTAACCTAAAAGTCATGTGTTTGTGGAGTAAAAAGTTGTAAGAAACTAAAGATGCAATTATGTTCGTTTGAATGTATATAATATAGCGTAATCAACCGCATTAGCTCATTTTAGCTCGTTTGCGAAATATTTGTTATTGTTGCAGCCAGATTTGAATTCAGCCACGCTGAAATGTTCCAAAAATGGATTGAAGGTGGTCGCAAATCGCACATAATTTCTGATTGGATCTTTAAATCGATTGATAAAAATCTAAAACCAATGGAATATCAACTAATTCTAATCAAAATCTGTAATTATACCGCTTATATTAATAAGAATCTGACAAAATGCATTAGACTCATTTCAAGATTCAACCAAGAACATTATAAATGGATTTTACCAAGGTCGTTGACGAAGATGATTTATTAGGAAATGTCATAGTATGCCCATTTGATCTATAAAGAATGTAGAATGCTTTAAAAAAGAATTAAAGCTACCGATATTTTCAGTAAGCAAAGTCAAAACACTTATTTCTCACGAAATCAAAAAACTTTAAGTAAAAAATGTATTAAATTTTGTAGAATTGTTTAATATATCGTTTGTTAGTAGCAAATTAAGCGATATATTGCAGGAAATTATTTAATTGTATTATGTGAACAAATTTGGAAAAATAATTTAACAGGAATTTCTAATGTTGTATGGGCGGTTTAGGTGGGCATGGTCGGATCGGTCCAAAATTTTTATCGTTTCTTATATATGCAATTACAATTAAATGTTCCAAGTTACAGCACTCTAACTATATTCGTTTAATTTATGCCAAAATTTTGGCATTTGGGGCCACTGTGCTATGGTTAGAAAATGCTGAAGAGGATATGTAAGGCCGGTTTGTAAGTACTTTGATGACAAAATAAATCGCAATTTAATCCGCCAATTTGATTGAAATTACTCAAAAGTTGGAAAAAAGGACGGGATAAGATGTCCAAAAGGAAATTAATACTTAAGTACGGTTTTAGCGATCTTACATGTTTTTTTTTTCCTTTTTTAAAGAGGGCCAACCGATATATTTCGAAAACATTTGTTTTCTTGTTAAGGTGGGGATGACACTTTCAACTTTTAGACACAATTATTGTTACAATTTTTCGTTAACAGACAAAATTTGATCTGAGTTTGTGGTATCTCAGTCTCATTAAAGGCATTTTGCGTAACATTAAAGCATACTCTGACTTGCTTTTATCAACTACATTTCTCCATAAAAGACAAATTGTGACTAATATTGTTCCTAAAAATTGTAGGTGTCATTCCAGCCTATGGATATCATTACAAATATTTTAGGAAAAATCGCACGATGGGACAATCAGTTATTGCGCGAGAAAAAATATTTTTCTAAAAAAAAATTAGATGAGAAATTGGCCATTAGAGTGTTTGATTATTTTTGTGTGTTTTGTATTTTATTGCTTTTGTAAATTTTCGATACGGGCATATTTAGGGTGGCATCATTCGATGCTACATTAAAATTCTGAAATAACTTTTTTTAAATTATATAAATTCTTTTAAGAGCTGTTATATAAAGTATCCTCACGCCATTTTATTAATATTTAAAAATCATTAAAAAAGTTACCAATTAACCATTTGGAACAAAAGCTATAACATTATATTTTGGGAGCAACATTCATTAGCCACCCTAAACAAAGTAAAAAACTTAATTTGCTTCCATTCTCCCCTTATTAAGCATAATTTTACTGTAAACCTATTTGTAGCTTTAACCTTTTTGCCTAGTTTAATTGAATGCAACTGCAAAACTGTGACGAAAAAACAAACTACTCCCATGTAGCACCACAATAAGCACAATCCAATCATAGCGAAATCCCCTCAAACCATTTTACGACATCAAAATCATTTTATATTTATGGAGTAAATCACGCGTTGCAATCTGCGGTTGCACACCCCATTCACATGGCTGCAGACCACAAAAAGGCACCAACATCAGCTTCTCTCTTAATGCTCGTCGGGTATTGTGAATGCGACACACGAAGCGCGGACATTGCATTGCAAGCGAAAGTGATCGATTTTGAGGTGGGCGTGGTTCTCTGCATTTTAAATGCACTCTTGGCAAGGGGGCCTTGCAACACAAAGCTCTGTCGTTGACGTCGCATGGTCCAGTTTTTTTTTTTTTTTTTTTTGTGGCAACTAAGATTTCAAATACATGGCGGTGGCTTAGTTATGTAACCATTCTGTTGGCTTGACCCACATTTGGTGTTCGTTTCTATTGCTTTATTATTGCTGTTGCTAAGGGGAATTGTCGCCTAAAAGGATTCATAGTTATGCATGTGTGGTGTGTGTGTTGGCAAGGGTATTTCACACATTTTTTGCCATTTTTTTGAAAGTTGGCTGCCAATTAACATTTTGAAAAGTTGCATATTTGATCAAAATCATATGCCACAAGTGTCATATTGCCAGTCATAGCCAGAGTAACAAGTGAACGCCAACTGCGTGCCACGAAAGTCAAGCCGTTTGCCGTTTGCGTGTACGTTCGATGACATGTACAGGGTACAGGTACAGGTGGCTGCTCCATAAAACTGAAGCCAAGCAAGCATGTGGAACAACATTTTGGCGCAAAGCAAAAAATCAAAATAAACGAACGAGTGGATTGTCTAGAGAAGCCGCTGTGTTTTTTTTTTTGATTATTTCATTTCTTTGTTTGGCGAATTAATTTCGAGTCCACCCTTTATGAAAATTGCAAAAATATTGTTTTAGTCTAATCAGCTAACAAGTTTGTTGCCTAAGTCTTTTGTTTGGCTGGGTGCGGTTTGTAATTAAACACACGCTATAGCCAGGCGGAAATATATATAAATCATTGGCCAGCTTGAGTATTCACAGTTTTCAATTTCAGTTTGTTTTTAATCGACTGCACAAATCAATGAGAGGGCGTTGCGTTGAACCTCAAAGCGCGGCGGTCGCGGCGGTCGGCCCAATTGTTGCGCCGTTTCTTTTGATTATGAAACACCGTGCCCAGCTGATCAGTTGAGCAATTTAAGCCAAAAGCCAATTGCCTTGCTTGCACTCGCTTTGCATGAGCTCGCTTATGCGCAGGAAGTTTGAGTCGAGTTTTTCCTTTCTAAATGGAAAGCTGCCACACTTCCTCCGTCAGCAAAAGATACATAAAACATCTCGTTGCCGGATACTTTTCACACAATAAAACCATAAATAACAGCAAATTAAATTAAATTAAATTACAAGAATTGGTGTTGGTTTTTTAGACATCGATTTTGTGCCAGAGTTTGTTCTTCAACATCAAACCTTAGAGCAATTTTATTTGCAACTCATTTATCTTGTGTTTAATAAATATTTAGCTTTTGTGGCTTGCAATTTCCATTGAAACTGGTGATAAATGTTTTTAAGCCATCGAATACCTGGCCATAAATATTCTCATTGATTTGCATCTTAGTGCAAAATTTTGTATGTGTCTGCAGATTTATAAGCTGGAAATATTAACGGCCATATTAAATGGGTCTACACAGTATGCTTTTGTTTTTTACACTTAATAAATTGCCATACAAACTGTTAACAAAGACTTGAACTGTTTTTGTTTAAGAACACGTAACCCAAAAAAAAAAAAAAAAAAACCTGTCCGCATTGTATTGTAATAAAATTTCAACAAATTCCATATCAATGCTTTGGTTGGCATACAAAATAAATTTAAAACAAAGTAAATAGATGGCAGCAGGTAGAGCAAGCGTGTGTCCCATATGTGCCAGACAAAACAGGAAATATTCAGGCTCTTAGCTATCTCAGTCTGTGCTTTCGTTTTCGCTTGGATACTTTGGCTTTTGGGCCACATTTGAAATGCTTGCTGACCGTTAGAGTTCGGGTTTTAGGCGCTTTTTCGGCAATTATGCAACAAAAGGCTACTGCTGAGTGTCTTTGTATTCAAATGTGTACAATTTGTTGTATACACACAAGCGAGTGTGGATTAAAAAGTCGGAGGAATTTAAATGAACTATTTGTCCCCTTGGATTTCTACCATAAGCAAAAATGGTCAGAAATGGAAATATCATCGTTTTGAATTCAAAGTTAAAAATTACTTGGTTCCATTACTTGGTAAGTGTATTTCTATTTAATGAAGAAAAAGTCTTAAACTTGATAAACAACAAATCGGGCTCATATTATGGGATATATTATGAGTATATATTGGAGTTTTTTTTAAATTATTTTAAATTTATAAGAATTATTTTAATACACTTGAAAAGTGTATATTAATTTTGCCCAGAAGTTTGGAACGCAAAGAAATATTCATAAACTATGAACTATCATCCGTCCGTCTGTCTGTTTCTACGCGAAATAGTCCCTCTGTTTTAAAGCTATCGAGCTGAAATTTTGCACAGAGTCTTCTTTTTACTGCGCGCAACTAATATGTCGGAACCGGCCGGATCGGATGACTATATCATATAGCTGCCATAGGAACGATCGGTCTAAGAACTAGTTTTAGTTAGAAAAACTTTGTTGTTTTCCATCGTAGCGTCACAAATCTTGGTATATATTAGTTTTATATGCTTCCACATCGTTCTGGAAAAATTTATTAAAATCGGATGACTATAGCATATAGCTGCCATAGAAACGGTCGGTCAAAAAACTAGTTCTAGTGAAAAAAACTTTTTTGTTTTCCATCGTAGCGTCACTAATCTTGGTATATGTTAGTTTTATATGCTTTCACATAATACAGGAAAAATTTATCAAAATCGGATGACTATAGCATATAGCTGCCAAATAAACGGTTGGTCAAAAAACTAGTTCTATTGAGAAAACCTGTTTTGTTTTCTATCGTAGCGTCCCCAATCTTGGCATATATTAGTATTATATGCTTTCACATAATTTTGAAAAAATTTATCGAAATCGGATGACTATAGCATATAGCTGCCATAGGACCGATCGGTCGGAAAATGTGTTTTACTAAGAAAAGTTTTTTTTTATGGTATCAAATTTCTATTATCAACGATTTAAAAATTTTTAATATCTGTTATCTAGCTATATAGGGGATCTTGTTAAATTGACATTTCGAAAAGCTCCATGTTAATATATTAAACCACAGCTGCAAACCGGTCTTGAACCGAACCGGTTTAAACCCGGAACTCCGACTTTTCTTTTACTGTGAACCGAACCTTGAACCGAACCTCTTTTGTAAAAAATAGAAAACACCAAAAATTAAAACTCTAAGAATTTTTTTTGACCAAAATTTCATTTGAAAATAAATTTACTCATATGTTCAAATAAACAAAAATCCAGAATTTTGGAATATTTTTTTTTATATTTTTTAAAAATTAATGGCTTTCTATCAAAATTTTGTAAAACTTGGGACGAACCAAGGTTCGAACCAAAACCTTTGCACAGAAACCTTGAACCTCAAATTTCTGAACCCTAACCATTGGCAAATTTTTTTTGGGTTTGCAGCCCTGTATATCATATTGCTGGCATAGGAAAGATCTGTCCAAAAACCCGTTCTAAACAGAAAAACTTGTTTGTTTTCAATGAAAGAGTCTTCAAACTTGATATTTATTAATTTTATAAGCATCTACACAATTATGAAAAAAAAAATTATGATCAAAATCGGATGGCTATATCATATAGCTGGGATAGGAACAATCGGTTCAAAAAGTCCGTCTAGTGAAAAAATCCAGCCAGCAACTTTATACTTGTTAATCGTGCATATTATCTGCTTTAACACAATTTTTTCAAGTTGAACAAATTCGTATATATCCTATTGCTCCCACTCAACAGTTTTCTTCTGGCTTGGTCGAACAAATATTCTTAATAATATATAAACGGCCTGATTTTCATTATATATAGTATTTTTGTGTATCAAGTGCAAAAATCTGTACCCAACGAAAATGCAAATTTTTTTTACACAAATTGGTTCTAAGTATCACTTAACTTATGAACTAGTGTTAGATGTTTGACATATAGTTATACCTTCTGGGTTCAAGGTAAAATGTGAATAAAATTTAAGAACAAATAATTAAAAAATTTTATAAGCCAAAACAGGAATCCATGTTTATTATCTTTTAATTGTTACTGTACCGAAATTAATATAAGAGAGTTAAGAACTTAAAAGAAGAAAATTTTTTTATATATTTTCAGTAATTAAATACTTAAATCATGATTGGTTTAAGAAAACAGTACACAAAAAAAAAACCTGTGCCATTCGGGCTCAATTCAACACCAAACGGGATCAATAATGGGTTGACCTCGGAATGGCTTAATCTGTGCCCGACTGTCCCGATAAAAGTTCAAAAAAATTTAGATAATTTTTTTTATAACTTTGCATTTATTTTTAAATATTGTATTATATTCGATTCACTTAAGACTCTTTTTTTCTCTGAAACATATATAAACTTGCCTTGTCTGGGAATCGAACTCGGGACCTCGGGGGACTAAAGCACAAGAACGTCTGCGTCTCAGCGCAATCGACCTCAGCGAAAGACTAGGCGCCCAATGACATACAAGAGCGTTTGCTCCAGAAGACAAAAGAGCGAATTTGCTATTGCTTTCTCGCTCTCTCACTCGACATTTAAGTCCGAATCGGATCAAAATCAATCCAAATGAGGATCAATCACGGATTAAGAATCCTAATCGGGCTTTTAATTTCAATCTTTCCGTCGGCTTCAAATCACGCTTTTTAGACTTAAAAATATCCCGGAATTTTTTTTCTGTGTACTTAATAAATTTTTTCGTTTTGTACTTGTCACCGTTTGTACTTGATTTCATTCGAAGTCTATAATTTGGATCAGAAATGAACCACTAAGGAGAACTTCTTTTTGGATTGTTCAGCTTTTCGCTTTCAAACCTTTCAACCTCAGCCCATTTAAGCTCATTATTGTTGGCATAAATCAAAATTTTACGCCGAATGAGGTATCAATTAGTGTTACATTTCGCGCCATTTGTCTAAATTTGGCGATGCTATTTGACGGTTACCCCATTTTATGGCCTGAAATAAGTTGGAGGCAGTGTTGAAATGCCCGCGTGTCCAAGCCAGCTGATATGCACAAAATGAAATATATTGCGGCGCAGCGTCAATATATAAAATTAAATAAATGTTTGTCTTAAATAAATTAACACCTTGCAAACCGACAAATGCTTAATCAATGTAAACAAAACCAGTCACATTAAAAGCTTCAGGCCGAAAAAAAAGCAAACAAAAAAACAAACACACACACAAGCTGCGTCTGGGATAATAAAAATTATAAATATTCAACAAATTGAATATAGACATTTTTATGGGACTTTAAATATTTAACATCAGTCAAACAGTTTGGCATTTAAATAAATTGATCGTAAATGCGTCATGCGGCTCATCTTCAACAACTGGTTGTCCAAACCACATTATGCCTATTTATCTACGAATGTTAATCGCTGCCAGCATTTTGGGTTTTAAGTACCATGCGGTGAGTCGTAAAACGGTGTTTATGGGTTAGGAAGCACTCCGAGTGCGAGTTGAAGAGTCAAAAATGGAAGCCACGCAAAATTTGCTTCGGCATTTGTATATGCATTTGTCTGTAAGTATGTAAGTGTATATCAATAAAAATCGCGTAATGCGCTGCGCTTATTTTTCTGAACAGCAACTAGAGCAGCAAAAACACTAACGAAAGCCAGCGACAAGCAAAAAAGCCAATCAGGCTTATGGCCGAATTACTGAACATTGCATAACGACCCAGCCAAGTTAAGCTCTAGCCTGAGCCACGTTCATAGCTTAGTACTTGCATACACAAGCCAACGTACATACATATTTTGTTTAGTGGAGCAGAAAGTACAATACAATGGCAAAAAAAAAAAAAAAACCTGTGGGGCTGCTGCCTAATACAAATGTCATCCATGTTGATGGCAAACTCTAGGCTTTGGCATGGCCAATTGCCGTCGGCACGTGATTAGCTTTCATTGTACACAACCGCAGTATATCACTCACTTAGACTTAGACACAGGCGTCGGTGGCGTTGTCGGCTGACTCGGTCAATGCAGCACATAGTTGAGACTAGGCGACTCGTATGAGTGTTAATTACACAATTTGTGAAGCGTGCCATCTCCACGCTGCATGCTAAGTAGATCGCCCCTTGTCTAACATAGCCTTGACATGATTACTCTTACGCCAAGCTGTGGGAAAATACGCCTGGGGAGAAGGATCTAGATATACTTAAGGGGCAAGCTATTTCTTGAGGTGTCTTGAATGAAATTAAATAGAGGAATGCAAATGAGGTTTGTCTTATAAATTCTAGACTCTTAAAATTCCAACACTATGTTTTAATATAGTTTTGTTAATCTTTTATAACTTAGCCTTCCTTAATTATGAGAAATCTGTCGCAAAAGTTGCACTACCTAGTCCATATGCTGTGGCTTTGTCGTTAAAGCAAAACAAAATTGCAAATATGGAAAATATTCGTAAAGGAATGACAAATAAATGTTGTATATTCATTTGAGCTGATTTGGAGTGTTTTGTCAAGTCTGTCCAATTGTAATTGTTGTTAGTGTATTACTTAGCGGATTACTTTTTATTTGCTTGCTGTTGCAGACAACTTAATACTGCTAATAATTTAAAAAAGTGTGTAGATTACGAAGTTAATAATGCTTTTTGCCCGATTTCGCCCCGTTAAGAAAACAATTTTTTTATATATCGCCAAATTCTACAAAATTGATGCTAGTTTTAGGTTTAACCCGTTAAGAATATGAGCACAACCCGAATTTGAGTTCAATAGCTTAAAAAAATAACAAAGTTGGTAAATGTCAGCCAAATCGGATATATAGCAGCTATATAAATAAGTCTACCAAAACGAAACAAATGAGGTAAGTTGTCTAATACCTCGTTTATAGACACAAAGCTTATCATGATAAATGCCCTTAAAAGTATGTATTGTTCTTTTATATTTTCCTTTACACTAATTTATATTGTATAACTATATATGTGTGGAGATGAAATATCCTTTAAAAGGATAAACACCATATGGATTCAAATATGAGTCAATTTTGGCCACTATCGAATGGGCATAGTGGCTGAAGGCATCATTTGATCATCATTCGAGGTAGCTTGTAGCTTGATTTGCTGGAAGAACAAAGGTTTTCATATTATTTGTCAGTTAGAAATTAAGATTCAAAGACCTTATGTGTGAAAGGTTCTGATTACCGGTTCGTAAACTGCACCTTTAGATATAAACGATTTCGAGCCTCTCGATCGAATATTCTTTAGAATTTCAAAGCTTTTCAGCTGTGAAATATCAATACTTTCCTAGGCTCTTGCCAAGATTAAATTAATCTTGATTTAAAGATCTTAATACTTTTATAATTTATCATGGTAAATGCCCTTAAAAGTATGCTATGTCCATCATAAATTGGAATAACTATGGAACATTTTTGTAAACTAACACTAATTTATTTTGTATAACTTTAGAAAGAAGAAATGCACAGTGCAAATTATGTATGACGCTACCATAACCGATAATGGGTATTTATCTTTATACATTTTGAGTGTATAAACGTAGTAATATAATATTATAAGAATGGAGCGGGACTAGTTCAAGAATTTGATGGACTTAAACCATATTATTTTCTGCTTATTTTTGTTCCTTAATCGGAAGTAAGTAAAATAAGTAAAATTGGATGTTACAGCCCCAAAGAGCCAAGCCGAGCTTCTCTTAATATCATGGCTCGTGTGCCTTTGAATTTTTTCTTAAGAGAAAGGACCTTCTGTTTAACACCGAATCCGAACGGCAATTTTTTAGAAGCTTTTTCATGGCTACACGTACTTTACAACTGGCGCCAACAACTTTAAGTATCTTGAAGTTCAATCTTTTAATAGTCTGAAATATTCCTGATACATCTCAAAACGGACTAAACTAAAGCATGTAAAGTAACCTTCAAATCTATTATGCCTCAGCTTAGGAATTTTATTTTCCGACAGGAATTAAACTGTCTAAAAATGATCAAAACTGGCAATGCTATTGTCGTTTGTGCTCAGGAAGGTTTGCTATATTATCATGAATTGTGCAAATTTATTATCTCGCTAGTGTTCTATGCCCATATTCTGTTTAATGATGAGGCTAATTTGTGGATCAATGGTCAAAATGAACAATAGTGTCGTATTTAAAGTGAATAAATCAAACTTTGTTCGGTCCTAACTTCTTAAAAAATGAGGATAGAGAAAAAGTAATTATAGAGACATAATTAACAATTATTTCTTGCCCCCATTGAAAAGTATGTTCAATTTCCAATAAAGGAAACATTTGGCAAACACATTACCTCTCGAAATGGTACCATTCAATTGGCCACCAAGCTGTCGTCACTAGACTCTTACCTTGTCAAGAGGTCATATTTTTTATGTTTTTTTTTTTCATAAAGCAAAGCGAATCAGCGATTCATCCACGCCCAATTATAATAATGGTTTAAAAAAAAACTACAACCTACAAAACAACATTAACAAATCCACAACAATGGCAGTTTGTCCTATGCTTTTGTAAAAGTGAATGTAAATTTGGTTTTGGCGAAAGAGCGGTACTAACCAAAAGGCAAACATTTTGGTTTCGTGTCTGGTCAAAAGTGCAACAAAAACGGCATTACTCTAGCTTATTATTGTTTGTTAAGTCCTCACATTACAATTAACGTGTCGTATAATACACGGCTGAAGCTGACGGCGAGCAATTTGCTGTTGGTTATGCGTGTGGGTAGGTTGACAAGTAACGGAGCAGCGGCAGCAGTCAAGAGTCACAATTGTAATTATGCAAAGTCTTTCCAAGTTTTTTAATAGATCTGCTGACTACTTACAAAAATTTGAGTAGACTAAAGTCTGTGAATGACTTTAATGTGTGTTGCAAGGCTGTTAAATTTATTACTCATACAAACACACACACACACATAAATCAGGAGCATAAACGATTGTAACTAGCGTTGCACTCAATCGTTGCACCCATTGCCTTGGGATAGTTCCAATGACTTTGATTGCAACGAATTGAATTCGATTAAATTCAAATTTACCCTCAATTGTTTGTCGTAATCAGTTTTTTGGTCTCGTTTTTGTTTCCTCGTGCATTTTGAGGTCAGCATTTTATTTTGGGTGCAGTTATTATTACAAATTGTCACCAGCTCGAAATGTGGCTGCTTAAGTCAGTCGATTTCGAATGGTAATTTTAGATTGCCGTTACGATTTGGCCATAAATTTTTGAGGGTATTATGCAAGAGCTGTATAAACCGTTCTTTCTCCTGTCTTCCAATTGAAATTCCCCATGCAAAGCACAAACACTTGAAAGCAGGAAAACAAAATGCAAAATTTTGCATCAGAAATGTTTGCTGATGAGTTATTTAATTGGTTGATATTATACTTTTAATGATCTGTATTTGAGGGGGGCATTGAATATAATCAACGGTAAGTGCAGATATTAAAGCTTAAAAAAAAAAAATACTTAAACCAATTAACGGTTACCGTTTGGGATTATAACGAACTTCTTTGAAATTTTATTGTAGATAAGTGAGAGAAAATTTTAATTCGCTCAGTCTGGCACTTTTAAAGCGAAATATATAGATATACCACTTCCCTATGAAGAAAATTTTAATGATCTTTTACTTAAGGGGGACTTCTACCTTTGAAAACACTATTTTTCGATTTTTTTGTTTTGCATTATTATTATAGCTTGGACATTCCCCTTTCATCCCCTTCAAACCATTTTCAAATATTCAAAATAGTTAAGCAGATATTGCCATTTTAGTAAAGCAATGTTCTTGCTAACGGGAGTATTTTATACGTTGCTCAAATCTTTAAGCACGTTTTTCTCGAAACCACGTTTTTTGAACAGTTCTACTGAACTGATTTCGATCAGCCATATTGCAATCGACGCATAATTGATGTAATTCTGGCCCGTACCTCAATCAAGAGGAAAAATATTTTTTACAATTTTTTTTACACTAAACTACAAAAAAAAACTTGAAAAATAAAATTATTTTTTTTAAAATTGCCGAAAATTTTTCAAAAAAATATTGAAAAATATGTTTGAAATACGGGCCAGAATTACATCAATTCTGATCATAACCTCATTTATCGATTTCATTTTCGATAACCTGGAGTCCCGGAATCATGGCTACCACCTCTACACCTTTTTTTTGGGAGACCTTAATTGGCAGGCCGATAACTTTTTGAACAGCCCTCGAATGCCAATAATTTTTATTTTTATTTTTTTATATAATTAATAAATAACACAAATCAAAAAACCAAATTGAAAAAGCTCTCATGGTTTTCTACACAGAATTTTTGGAAAAAAGCACTCAAAAACCCCTCACGATCAATTGTGCAGAATTTTTTCAAGAAAGACTCTTTTTTCTACACTAAAAAAACTAGCCTAAAATTCTTACCCCATATAACAAACACTTAAATTAGACAGATTTTCAAATCTATGTCATCTCGTTGATCAAATTAGGCAAAACTAAGTGAAGGTGCATACGTTTAACAGACAGGCATGTTTTTTTATTAACTTTAAAATCCCCTCGGGGTAAACCAAACAACACAATAGACACCGTTTTATATGCCGTTGGCATTTTCGTTACGTTCGATAAGGTCAACCAGCAGCAAACCTCTTAGACAAGTGTCATCTCCAAGTGCAAACAGAAACCGTGAGGAGACTACGTGCAAGCGTCTGGGTTTGACCTCTTTTAGTTGTTGTTTGGCATTTAACCAACTCTCGGTCGCAAACAGGTGGCACACGAATTTCATACACAAGTTCAACTTTGTTGACAATGAATCTTCCTTTTAATAATGTAATTTTTTTATTTTCCCTTCTTTGGCAGGATTCACGAGAGCCCAAAGTAAACGCGCCTCACGTATCACCAGCTCCCGCAGTTTTGGCACCAATGTCAAGCCGACCAGTTCGAATGGTCTTAGCTTTGACTGTCCCGAGGAGTTTGGCTACTATCCGCATCCCACGGACTGCACACAGTACTATGTGTGCGTTTTTGGTGGAGCTCTGCTCGAGAGTTGCACCGGTGGCTTAATGTACTCGCATGAGCTGCAAACCTGCGACTGGCCACGAAACGTGGGCTGTGAGTTGGTGGACATATCCACCGAGCGCGGCCCAACACGTAGCCAGGCACAGGCACAGCATGTGCCCAGTCGTGTACGCTTTGGAGCGGCCTTTACCACACCAAAGAGTCCCACAGTACCGCCGCAGTATCACCGCTCACCGCCGCAAATTATACAGGCACAGGTACAGAATATACCACCACCGCCGGAGCTACGCGTGCCACCGAATCCTGTGGTAACATCACGGGGACAACCCAAACTGTTGGACTCACAAGAGGATATAGCCAAGGTAAGTTAAGGGTCAATGTCATATAAAGTTATCATAGATATCACAGTTATTTTACAAATTCCTAAAGTTTTTGTTATTTTTAACAAAAAGCTAACATTTCTTATTGTTATTTGATAAAGAAGACACGAAAATGCAAATTGAATAGAATGAACAGAGGCAGAGGTTGCTTATAATATTAGCTATAAATAGTAAATTCGCCACAAAACAAACTTAGTCCCAGGGTAACTTTTAAATCCGAAGATAAACCAAAAATATAAACACTTCAACAAAAAACAAGAGAAAAATAAGTATAAGTAAAAGCTTAAGTTTTATTTTCATGATGACGGGCAATGAATATCACTTTTTGAGTGAGTTTATCTTTGTTGAAAGTGCATGGGAAAGGCTTTCATACATTACAAACAATATATAGATGCACTTGAAACGAGATATCATACGAGGAATTAACGAAGTTCGATTATAACAATGGATAAAAGCAGGGAAAACCTTTAAACCTTTATTTTAGATATATTTTTTAGATTTAGTAAATCATCGTGTTCGCGTCACATCTTTGCCATTCAAGCCCAGTTCATCAGCAATCATTTCTTATGTCAATCTTTGAGTTTACCGGAAAATTTTTCTTGTGAGCTGAAAATTTTTGCCCCGTTTTTCTTTAAAATCGTCTTCATTCGAAAAAATGTCTAGTCTAGTGTCTTCGATGATACTGCATTCACCACCAGTGCAGTTCGGCATTCTTAAAAAAAAAGAAAAAAAAATAAATAAAAATAATAGACTAGGAAAAAATCAAGAATTGCGTTCTTATTCTGGAAAAATTCAAATGCAAGCTATCTCAAAAAATAAAGAAAAAACTATGGTTTCTGTAATTATATATTAGATTTGGACTTAAATTGGTAAAGCATATTTTGCCGTTTTAAGGAGATTGGACAACAATACATTGTGATTGGAACACTTTAAAAAATCCAAATATGGGAATTTTTTAATCGAAGATATATCATTTTGAGAACAGTTTTACAATTTACATAATTTTGCTGTAAATGGAAAAAGATATCGCCTAGTATTTTTATTAAAAAAGATGTTTCAACGACACCCATCATACTTGTGGGCAAGGGAACATTTGGTCGTTTTGAAGACATGTCTTCAAAATGGTACTATGTTCGTTGAAAAAAAATTCGCAGAATTGTTTGGGATAATTTATTTTAAAGCTAAAGAATATATCTTTCTGAAAATATAAAATAGGGTAAAAACAATCGTTTGAGTTGCCCACAGAACATGCCTTAAAATGTTCAAAAAAGGCACTTTTACCTAATACAGGTTTTAATTGCCAAAAATATTGACGTGATGGATCGTTTTTGGTAAATAGATCCGTGTTAAGCACAGGAAAATCATCTAGAATCACCAATACTCCTTCTATAAACTGTACCATGTTGCCTAGTGTAGTTAAAAGATCTACAATGTTTATACCGACTTTAATTTTGAAATACATCTAGCTAAATCTCAAAATTTTCTTATAACACTGCGAGTGAACCATTGATCCTAAAAACCGTGTTGTGAACCGAACCGATGTTTTAAAGCCTCCATGAACCACTAAACCGAAACAGCCTCAATTCTTGAGCGGTTTGCATCCCTGATTCATGCTTATTCGACTTACTTAATGGAAAAATGTTTAAGGAAGAACCTTTCCAATTCCAATCGATTCTTTTAATTGAATTTCATGAAATATTTACTATTTGTTCATTTTGATCAGATATTTACAATCATAGGATATGTTATAAGTCCCCAATCCGATTCGAAATTGGACTGAACTGGGCTCAAAGGTGGTTCAGAGCCTTACATTCTTTTAAGACTATGAACTTGATTTTTGTTTTAGGTGTAAAAGGGTTGGTGTGCGATTCATAAGGATTGAAGATTATTTTCCGAAACTAACTGATAATAGATCGGTATTATAGTTTCAGGTAGAAATGGGCGACTAAGCTTCGGGACCCGACAGAATTGAAATGTTTCACCGAAAAATATAACAAAATTCTCAGCACATCACAAAATGAGTTTATGATAACGAATCTAAAGCGTCTTCGAATCTAAAGCCCAACGCTAGTTCCAAAAGCTATCTGAGAAGCCATTCGCAGGGATTGAGCTGAAGGAACTACCCTTCAGATCTATACGACTCAGTACTGGATTTATCAATGCTGAACTCAGGCCTAAGGAATTGCTCCAAGTCATGACTGATTTCGGTACCATCAAAACTTATCTATGAGCTCAGTACTGAAATCCATGCCAAAAAGCACAGAACCCATTAATGAAGTAGACCCTGCGTGTGTTAAATTCATGACCGAAAAGCATATAAAGGCAGCCATTATTTAAGTACCAGCCCTTTCATTAATTAGGGCTGAATAGGTTTTGATTTACTACTGAACTGAACTGATGGGTATTTATTGCATATGCTTACTTCAGTCGCTTACTCTCGTTAAATATATAAATAATATATTTTAATAGTCTTAGTATTTAATTTGGCCTTTGGCAACCATTTTTAATACCAGTCGATCTAATTGCTCAACTTTACAACTTGAGGTTGGGCGCTTAATAAGAAAATTATGCATTGACCCACAACAGATACCAAAATCCGGGTTGGCTCTGCTGAAAGGTGCAGCTCTATAGCAGTTCTATTAAGTACAACAGAAACAGGTGCTTGGCGCTCCCAGTCTAAAGTTTGATATCTATTTTAAAAGGTGCATCGAATTGCTACGATTTTATGGAATTTGGACATAGTAATCTTAGCTGATCGTTTTCTCAAAGTCATTTTCACTAGCTGTTTAGGGAGAAAAATACGAAATACCCAAAAATGAACGACGACGGGTTATCGCTAGCTTAATTAAGATTAGATTAATATTCAAAAATTACAATAAATCTTTAAAAAAATATATAGATATTTCTTATATAAATTCATTGTTTCCCACTCTTTTAGTTATATGCCGAAGCCCAAGAAACACTGCCACCCGTTGAGGAGGAGGAAAGCGATCGTCAGCAGCGTGTTTATCGCGGTCAACCAAGTACAGTTAGCCAGGTGCAGCGTGATCGTGATGGCATAATACATCAGGCCAGTATCAATGCAATTCCTCAAGCTGGTAAAATTGGCTCCTATGCCTTTGGCACAGCCTACAGGTAAGTTCATTCTCTATAACTAGCTCAAATATCACCTTTAGTTGCTTTCTCTCAAAATTCAAACTAAATTCTTTGCAACTCATTTGATTATTACATACTTCTCTCTCTCATGTAATGCATACTGCACTATCTCTATCTGTCGACAATAACGCTTTTGATAAAAAAACAAAAAAAAAACTGTACGTAAACAGCGAAAGCTTTGAAAACGACGACGATGACTTGACGCACAATCGACTACGACGCGACCTCACAAATGTGGGCACTACAGAAACGCCCAATGATTCGAATACTTCTAGCGAAGTAATGGAGCTAGAAAGTGCAGGTACGGAAGAAAGTGTGAATAGCTCGAATACGGCGCAAGAGCAATACGATGATGATGAGGATGTAGAGGAGGTAACCGAAGCACAGAAATACTCTTCAAAGATTACACAAGACTATGAGGAGGAAGAGGAAGAGGAGGAGGATGTGGCTACGGGTGAATCCAAAAGAAGACCCCGTCAATTAAGACCTGCACCACAGCCACAAAACTATCGTTCGGGTTATAGTTTTGGCAGTTATAATCCTTATCTTACACCACCCAGCAGTCATAGTCCACACAACTATAATCAGCTAAGTCAGGGCTATCATGCCTATCAACAACAACAACAACAGCCACAGCAGGCACCACCTCAAAAGCCCAAGTTGCTTTACACAGGCTACAACTTGTCCCTGCCGCCACCTCCTTTGGAGGATGACTTTCGACCCATAGCGGGTAACTATTATGGAGCAGCCACCTCTACAGTAAGACCACCAGCTGGTGATCTACTACCCTATCTCATACAACAGCTTAAGGAGCTTAAGGAAAGACGAAATCATTTACAAGCAGAAAACTTTGCCTATTTTCATTTGGACAATCAACCCGTGGCACCTAAACCCGCTACAACTCCACCCCAACATTCATCCCCAGCACAAAATCAAGCTCAGTTTAGCACCATGGGTGGTTTTTATAATAACCTACCCTATGGAGGAAATGGCAAATTGGTGTCTCAGTTTAGCATAGGTTCTAATCCCGATGAGCCACGTAGCACCACGGAAAGTAATTATTTTCAGTATAATATCATAGCGAATCAAAAAATGAAGGGTGTCTATAGCACGGCCAGGCCAAATCAAATAGGTCATGGACCGGCCATTAAAGTGCGTCCACCAGTTACACCCTTGAATGTGGTATCGGCTCCCAACTTGGCTTACAATCAACCTCACACACTGCAGCAAATACCCTTTAGAGATTTCTCACACTTGCCTGTGGGTATCAGCTATGCCAGCACAAATACTAGCATGCCGGAATCCTATCAAACTTTTACCAAATCCATAAGCTCCACATTTAAACCCACAATTCCCTCAACCACCTCCAAGCCCAAGATGGCCAACTTTCAGTTTAACATAAATGAATTCATGAAGAATCTTAAGGCCAGCGATTTGGCCAGTGTTAATCCGGTGATCAATCCCTTAATTAAATACTTTAAACAAGTAAGTGAGGGCAAGGGTCCGGTAAGAAATGCCTTGGTGGTAAGACGTCCTGTCAGTAGCAGCACTACCACCACCACCACACCGCAAACGACCACCACACGCTTACTCAAGGGATATGAAAGCTTTATTCAAGGCATACAAAACCAACTCAACAAACCCAGCAGCACCACTTTGAGACCTACAACCACACCCAAGGCCCCTTTAAATAGTTCCACACTCAAAAATCTGGATTACTATGACGAGGACTATTCCACAAACGAAGAGGAGCTTGAGGAGGAAGATGAAGAGGATGTGGACATATTGCCGCCCTCACGTATGCCACCCTATATGCCCATGTCGGAGACCATGGCCCCACCACGTCCACAACTAGCCACCATAGCCCCGCCCACCACCGTACGCTCCAATTTTCAAACCGGCTTTATGAGCGCCACCACCACACGACGTCCTTTTCCCAACTTCTCGCAGTTCACTCAAACCAACAACAATCAATCCCATGGCCAGGGTATACCCTCCATCATTACGTTTCCCAGCGACATATTCCAAGAGCTAAAACAACGTTTGCCCTCAACCACCTCTACCTCAACTCAGCGGAGTTCAATATTAACAAGTACCAGCACCACCGCCAGGCCTACTACGACGCGCCTGCGTTACACGGTGCGTCCGCAACGCACGCGGGGCCAACAAAAGTGGACTGTGACTACGCCCGGCGTGTTAGAAACTAGCACCGTACGCTCCAAAAATGACAGCTTGGGTGGCCTACAATTAAACTCCATACATGTCAACTTAAGTGCGGAACGACACAGGTAGCTATACTTCAAATGGTCGATCCGTAAAAAAATACAAACAAAAATGCTGTAAAAAAAATGTCCATTGTGCTGCTACACAAACTACACAAGAAATACGAGAATTACAACAGTTCTACATATCCTGTATATACCTTAAAACTATACAAACATATACTTACTTACTGTTTATACGTTTACAATTAGACCCAAATACTAAATGTGATTTAAAACAAAAAAAACGGAATGAACTTGCCTATGCTGTACAGTTGACTAAAACGATATGACACTAGGCAACAAACATTTTTTATTTACTTTTTTTTCGGAAAATTGCGGTCGCATTAAGGGTGTTCCAAAAATTTACTAGATATGGAGACTAAGGAAATGAGTACTATTTAGGCCAGGCGGTAAAAACTGAAAAGCTGAAGAAGGCAGCAAACCTTGCTGAAAAGAAAGTTGGGAGACTTTCAATATCTAATATCTAATAGAAAGGTCCCTTACACTTATAACAAGTATATGGGTTATATATGTGGAATATTTTGTGCTCATTTTAGGAACATATTTTGGTTTCATTTATGTTAATTTTTGATCAATTATAAAACTCATGAGTGATTTTTATTTTAAAAATCAATCCTAATAATCACGATTGATTTTTAAAAATAAAAAAAAAAATAAAAATTGCTCAGTGATTTTTATTTTCTGGATCCAGAAAATAAAAATCAACCTGCTGTAAATATATATATTTTTCAAAAATTCAACAAATTAATATAAATTAATAAAAAATTCAAAAAAGTACTTTTAAGAATTTTTTTAATCTTGTTTTCTAGAATTTTTGGAAAATTTATTTCTTTAATGCCGGTAATCACAGAGTAATTTTTAATTTATATTTTTATTTTTAAAAGTCAATCGTGAGTTTTATAATTGATTTTTATAATAAAAATCAAAAATGAAAATTTAAAAATAATTTTTAAAATAAACATCAAAAATTATTTTTTTTTTGATATAAATCAAAAATGATTAATTACAATTGATTTGTATAGTTATGACTTATAACCGTTACGGTCCCTTGCATTTTTAGGTCAGCATTGCTTTAACTGCTTGGGAACTCCAAGTCCCTACCTAAAATTTGGAAGATAATTTTATAAAAAATCACCTTGATGAATCAGCTTATTCGAATCCTTTGGATGATTAAAAACAGATTAATTAAATGCGCGATTAAAAAAAGACTCGGAAATGACTCATCCATATGGTCAAACTGAGATTTAATTAACAAAATCTAAAGCAATCGCAAATTGCAAGGAATTAAAATGTGATTATTTTGGCTGTGGCTATGCAGTAATATTTCGCTCAGCTGGACGATGAGTTTAAATTTATACAAAATAAATGAGTGTTAAGGCAAATATGAAGAAAAATGTTCCTAAATTATTCATATTCATGGACATAGCATACTTTTAAGGGCAAATATCATAATACATTTTATGTGTATCAACGAGCTAATAGAGAGACACTTTGAAACGTCTTTCTTTTTTGAGTGATGTTAAGGGTCAATTATCAAATTATGATTCGGTTTGATTGCGCACTTTGAATTATTTTCACAGTCAAAATATTGAGAAAACTAATTGATTCATTAAGAAGATGATTAGAGGTCTTTTTTTTACCCTATATCCCTCATTCCATGGTATAAAAAAATATTTCGACACTATAATTTATATAAATATGAAAGCTTATCATAAGCATTCAGCTTTCAAAGCTTTTTTCAAGTGTTTCTATTCATATGAAGTATTGTGACGAAACAAGTTTTTATGTCATCTGGAGAAAATCCGATTAAAGGCCTCTTTCAAGATGACATAAAATCTTATTTTGGCACAATTCTTCATATGAATAGAAACACTTTTGAATGCTCTGAAAGCTGAATGCTTTTGAAAAGCAGTTTTATTTATATGAAACATAATGGCCTTGTGTGGCTTAGTGGGTAGCGTGTGTGCCTACTGTGCGGGAGGTTGTGGGTTCGATCCCGCCTCGGAACATAAAATTAAAAAGTTTTTTCATATAAATTGTACCTTCCGCTATGATGATATAGAATGATTGGTATAGAATTTACCTACTAATTAAGAGCATAACTAAAAGTAGTAGTATAAAAGGTTTTATAATAATGTTAAGAGAAGATATCGAGATTATAGTAATTTTATATAATTATTAAAAGAAAACTCCCACCTGAATAGATCTTCGCTTAGCGCTTTATATGCGGTAGAATCTTGCGTAATTTATGGAACACCCTTTATATGTGTTTAAAATCTACAAAACAATATTTGTTGCATAGTGTGATTTAATGGACTGGGCTACCCTAACTTCAGTTTTTAATTGCTGTTCTAATTCTACTTATCTCATTATCATGCTGCTCGCCTACTAAATGTCACTCACTTTATTACAATTCTCAACCTCTTTTTTTTTAATTAATGCATTTTTTTGTCCTTTATACCACGCTCATATACACATCTACATATGTATGTATGTCATTACCCCAAAATATATTTTGTGCATATTCGTCAATGTAAATATAAACCCATAATTACAACAACAACAACAATATGTGTACAGGGTTGAGTCATCTTCACCGTCATCGGGACTTGGGGCGCCAACACCCGCTAATATATTTGTACAGCCAACGCCACAAGCCCCATCCAATCGTAACAGCTATAATGCATCATCAAACATATATAATCATGGGGTCGGTGGCTATCAACCACAGCAGCAGCCCCTACAACAGCAGCAACAGCTACCACAACAGCAACAACAACAACAACAGCCAACACCATTCCGTCAACTGCAACAACAAGAGCAGCAGTCACAAAACCTACCAAATCCATATGATTCATCATATTATTCTGTTTACGACGATGATATCGATTTATACAGGGACATTGAGTATCAGCAGCAGCATCAGCAGCAACAACATCAGCAACAACCACAACAACAATCCACCTATCGACCATTGGAATTGCACTCGGCTACAGCCGCACCATCACATAAACCGGCCAACTACAACAATCAGCCTACATTGAGCTATAGCACGGACTACGATGAGGATCTGAATGCTCAGGTGAGTGGCTTTATTTTGTCTTTTAAATAAATTATTTTAATTACCAATTTTCACTTCAGATTGAACAGGATAATGCCTACGATCAGCCCACGCGTACACCTCAGAGGTAAGTGATTTATTTGATCACTCCCTGTGTCCTTTCATATCATTTGTTTGGCAGAAGCTTCTCATTTGACACCCACCCAGTCACCAGCTAAATAGTCCGCAGATCAAAATCATGTTAAGGTCACACACTTACCCAGTTAACCCGAAATAGCAGAGCAATTTTAATCAGAAATTTCAGTTAGGTAGCACAGACACACACAAACACACATACAAAGTTAAAAATTTCATCAAAATTAAGAACGCTTTTCATACCCCTAGAACACAAAATACCATCAAGTAATTACACCAGAAAAAAACAGACCATAAAATTAAGAAAAAATATTTTGCCCATAAAATTGTAGACTTGAATAAGTTGTGAATGTTTTCCAACCTCATTTGTATAGCATATCAATTAAAATGGAGTCTAGTTTTAATGACTTATTCATATTATATATTTTCCCGGAAATAATATCAAGAACTTGAATTAGTATGCATTTTTTTTATTCTTGCATACTTTAACATATTTTGCCAGCAATTAAGTGCAAATTTGAATTTCTCTATTTTATGGTCTCGTTTTTTTAAATGTCTGGCAACACAATACACCCAACCGAAATACGTTTATCTATCAGACCGGAACAGGTGACCATACAAATAGTGGATGCCCGTGCTAAACCCTCAACGACCGCACGTCCCGTACAAGATGTACGTAATTACTACGACACCCTAACCACGCCGAGGCTCGACGATACAGATTACAGTTACTCTAGCTCTGCGGAATATGGATACAGTTCGCCAGCCGAGGATTATTATCAAAGTGAGCGTACGCCATTTGATATTAAGTCCAACACGGATACGGATGATTACCAACTGATTGGCAATGCAGTAGTAGGGCCAACTGTGCGTTCTCAAAGCTTCAAATCAACAACCAAGAGTTCCACTACAAAAGCCGTTAAGGTTACAAAATCCCCCACAAAAACCACAATCACTACAACAACAACAACACCATCACCACCAACAACAACTACAACAACAAAATCCTCAAGGTATTTTTTCAAAAACACACACTTCCGCCTTAGCCTTTAATTAAACTTGAGCGACAAAATTCAAGTACCCTCAGTTTAGTTAGTTTAGTCGCTATTCAAATGTCCGCCAGCTGAGTAGTTGTCTTTTAAGTTTTTTTTAAGCTCTCATTTTTCATTGCGAAAAAATATTTGGCTTTTACACCACACACACACACACACACACAGGTTACATAATGCAAGATTGCTGCATTGTGATACACAATATACTACAAATGCTCTTTGATAGATTTCACGTATGCCACCTACATTTAGAAGTAAAACTGTTTCAATGTTAGATCAAACTTCTCACAAAACAAAACAAATAATGATCTATATTTCGTGAGCATCAATCGTTAAATAATCATCATACACTATTTAGAATATAAGCCAAAAAAATACAAAATCAAGTAAGGACTCACACTATAGAAAAGCCGCCTTATGCCCATTTTCTTAATATCTGGTAATTCAAACTAACCTAGGTTCCGTCGAATTTGAGTGTCTCACAATTCGGTTAGCGAATGGCCGAACAACAAACTTAAGCGAAGCCTGAGTTCTGGCAAAGAATTTACAATACCTACAAAATTTTTGGAATTTTGTCTTGGTTTTTCATAATGCCGGGGAGAGGAAATAAGAGGTTTAACTTCCTGATTCTATTTTTGGAATGTGTGATGCTTCGTAACTCCTCGCTTAATCTTTCTGTACCGCTTCGTGAGATAAATGACAATTGCTGGCGGGATTTGCTGCAAAATGCAGGTCCCACCAACAGGACCCGTCATTCAAATTTGTTTGTGTGGATGTCGCTTTTATGTATTGAAAATTTGAAAATACTTAAACTCTAGTTAAGTCCCGACAGACACTTGCCCTGTTTATTTTGTTTATTTTTATAAATAATTATCATTATTCATTAATTATTAAAGCAAAATGACATTGAATAAGCGAATTTTTCCCACTCACTTAATGAAAATGGATTTAGAAGAAACTGAGGCCAAGAATTAATAATGCGAGAGAAAACAGAGAAAGGACTAATTATTTTATTGATCTGGATGATGCCTAATTTGTTCAACGATTCAAAAAAAAGCAGATTCGTTCGATAGGGTTGTCAATATTTGGTCACACCATTACAGCGATAGCAATTTATCGATGAAGGGTGATTTAAGCATTGAGAAAGCCAAAGTTCTTGAACTCTAGTTAGTTCAAGCAACAAATTTATTTGGGGCTTAACTAACCTGGAGTTAAATTTGATTTTTAAATTTGGCCTTAATAAAATTTAGTTGGGATTTATACAAAGAAGCGAACTTCATGAAGTTTTTGCAAAGCTTTTTTGTGTAGAAAAAAAACCCAGTGTTGTAGCTTGCTCCTCTACACCTCTTCCTACAAGCAAAAGCTTTTTGAAAAACTTCATGAAGTTTGCTTCATCGTGTAAATGCTGTCTTAGTAACCGTGCACTGGTTCTTGGAGGCATCAATCCAAAAGTTTTGATTCGAACCTTGCTTCACAAATAAAGAGAACCTCGAATTTTACATGCCATCAAACACATTTGAATTTGGTCGGTTTATAATTTCAAATTTGGTGCATCGTTAGGCATTTCTGTAAGCTTTTCGATTAATATATCGATATTTTTAGATAACATAACATTCTCTTACACAGCCGACTTTATCACCTCTAATCTTCCAGATTTGTATTCTTATTTTTTATTTCCTAGACCATTTTTAATTAGTTTTCAATTACTTTATTAAGATTGCAATATTTCTTGATGTATATAGTTGTGCAAAATATTCATCAAGTAACCTTTTCAAGCCACATCGGTTTTTATGTAAGCTAAAATGAAAGAAAATTTAATTCAAAAGTTTTAAAAATCGGAATGTTTAAAATTTGTTAAGTATTTTTAAGAATTATTTAAACTTGGGAAAAATTTGTTGTTTTTTTTTTAAATTAAAATCAAATTATTGGTATCTGAAAATTAAAATCCAAACATCGTGTTTGGTTTTTCTGTATCGTTATTAATCTTAGTTTACATATAAGCCGATGTGGTCTAAAAAAAGTTACTTGATGCAGCCACACGACTATTTAAATATCCTCTGAACAAGAAGTACCAGCGAAAAACGGATACTTGATTTGAATTCAGCGCTCGAAAATACAAAGGAACGATTGCTGACACCTCTGGTGCAAAAGTTGAAATATTTGTAAGCCCGTGTTATTTAAAAAAAAGTTTATGAAACAGTTTGAGGACAGTATAATCTTTACTACTTAGAGGCGGGAGCTTTATCGCAAATGACTTGGAAAACTCGGGAAAATTCGAAAAGTAAAAATATACAGACCTTTTATTGTTGATCATATGACAACGTTCATTTGCGATCATTTTAGTTGTAGCTCATTAAAATCTGTGGTGAAATCGTACGAATTTGTTAAAATCGTAATTCGCAAAATTAAGTGAAAACCGCAGCCCAGCTGATTATTTCACAAACACTAGCATACTTTTCAGCATAACACAGTGCAGAAATAAATAATTATGCCATCTTGAATGAGGTCTTTAAGGGGCATTTATGTTAATTCGAAAATACTATAATCACAATGTGTACCCAAAAATATCTTGTTTTTTTGTTACGAAATGAAGTTCACTCACATTTTTTTAGAAATTGCGAGAAATCAGATCTTGTGAGAAGTTCGATAACCCTGAAACAGTTTTTCTACAACCAACGAATATGAAAACACTCTGCCGACTGTTTATAGCTACAATTCTCTATCTCTCTCTCTCTCTCTCTGTCTCTGTATCTGTCTCTGTTTGTCTTGTTTTATGTGATTAAATACTACATTCTGGTCATATTCATTGCATGACTTCCTCTAAATAACTATAAGCGAAAAACGCATGAGCATGTGCCTACTTTACCAGTTGAAAACGAAACGAAAAAAAAAGAAACCAAATTATAAACAACAACTAAACCAAATTCCTGGGTACGTGCCTGGTTTGAAGGATGAGAACCAAAAGAGTGTAGGCTGCTGCTAGACGTTTTTTTTTTTTTTTTTTTTTTTAAACACACAACAATCAATTAAGTTACTAACACTAATCTGATGATTGATACACATCTCTTCAACAGCTCGAAAGCGCATGAAAATCCAAGTTATAAGCCAAATGTTATAAACAAATTAAAAACAACTACAACAACAACAACACAAGCACCCAGTCTAAGTACAACAACACACCCACAGCCCCTACCCACAACAGCCTATAGTTCCAATCCCTTTCTCAAATCGAAACTACAAAGTTTAGCCAAAACTTTGGTGAACTTTGTGTCCAACAGTCAAAGTCCAACCACCAGCACCACCACAACACCGAGGACTGTGGTGGAGGAGGAGACCATATCCGATGAGAGTCAACATGTGCAGGTACAAACAGAGGCGGAGATACCCAGCAGTGTGCGTAGTCGTTCCTTTGAGACCAGTACATCGCCCAGATTTCTAGATTTTATTAATGCGGCCGCTTATGGCTCAAGTCCACGTGGCAATTTGATATATGCGCCCACAGAAAAGTCCCTAAGGGCCACTTATGCAAGTGAATCCATATCTATGGAGCAGCAACCACAGAGGAAACGTATACAAAACTATGTGCATTCAGAGGTGGAGCCACAAAGTTTTAAGGCAGCCACAAATAATGAACTACTGGACAGCTCCAGCACCAATAGACCCAATAGAACCACTTTAGGCACAACCACCACTCTAAGACCCGCTTTAGTGGCTCCACTCGAAACGGAGGACTATGTGGATATAGTGCCCACCACCTATGCACCACCTTTGCGTATTTGGCGTAATGGTCGTCCCACTATACAACAGGCTGTAACAAAAACCAGCACCTCAACCACCACCACAACGACTCCTTTACCCACCACCACGCTGAGTACCAAACCCACCACAAGTACAGAGCGTGTATTATTAGGGGCAACAGCTTTACGGCCCGAGCCAGTCAGTTTAAGGAAGGTCTCAATCGTGTTACTGCCAATCCAGCCTTACGTTTTGTTTCACCCTATAAAAGTTTGGAAAATTTACTGCAAGAGGAAAGACAAAATCAACATAAACCACGCTATATGAATGCTCCAGCGTCACCACCTTTTCTACAAACCACGGTTAAGCCTAGCAAGAGTTTCTTGCCTCATGCCAAAAATGCCAGCTCCGAAATTCTAGCCACCATGGCAGTGGGTAATGCACGAAATTTTAGTGTCAGTGATGCCATACTCAGCACTTTTAGTCCTCAACGCCCCACAGACTTGCCTGCTTCGCCTTTACGTGGTCGTTCACGCTACACGGTCGCCACTTTGGATGATGAACCCACCACCTATGCACCCAAATTTAAGTTGCTGCCCAATAGTTATGAGCTAAATAGTCCCGTAGTGAATTTATATCCCAGAAGAAAGGCACAACGTGTACGCATAGTGGTGAATAATAATCCCAGAGCCACTACCAAGCCCTTACAGGAAAAGTATGAGAACTACAAGGTGGCCATACAGGCCAAGGAAGCCATACGAGAACAACGTAACAAGTCTCTAAAACGTAAGCCCTTGGAAAATGATGTTATCAGCCCGGAGGCACCACATGCCGAAGCTTTGATAGCCGAGCAACCTGCTGTGGAAAATAAGCAAGAAAATAGCATAGAGCTAAGTGCCAGTCGGGAAGAGTTTAGTACCAAAAGTCCACCCATTAAATATTTATACTCGAATAAATATCGTCAACAAACGGCCGAGCGCACTTTGGCCGAATCTTTACAAAATGCGGGCTATTTGGGTACTGCAAATGGACGTTTACAGAAATTCCGTGCTTCCAATGTTTTAGAGCAATTGCAACAGTTTTTGTCCGGCAGCAGCAGTGATAGCGATGAGAGTGGTTCACCACAATTTGTGGATGAATTTTCGGTACCGGAAATAAAAGCAGCTGTGGATGAAATTAAACAGCTGTATATACCAACGACTACCACGCGTTTGCCTAGCACCTCCACACGTCCCACCTATAAGCCCAAGCCCTTTTCCAGTTTTAGCATTTCAAACACTGATCCCACTCCCACTCCCTTTGTCCTGCCCAGCACCTTGAGCACATTGTCAGATTTTAGTACCGCTAGATTTGCCCCTACCACCTCAGCCACACCCACAACAACTACCACCACCACAACAACCACTACTACCACCACCACAACAGCAGCTAGTGTTACGCCCACCGCTCGCGCTTCGAGGGTAAATAATAATATCAAATCGTCAATTGCCGCTGCTGCCGCCCAAGCTTCCATCAGCAGCACCACCACCACCACCAGCATCTCCTCTACCCAACCAGTGGGTCGGTCTAATAAACTTCCCAAATAACCAGAACAACAACAACAAATGCTGCTGCGGCAACGGTCAAGTGCTCTGATAGCACACTGAGCACCAAATGCAACGAAATTCTCTCAAGGTACAATTACCGAAACCTTCTTAACGACCCCCTTTAAAAACCAAAATCATCACTCTCCCTCTATTTCTCTCTGTATCTCTCTCTCGCTCTGTCTCTCTCTCAAGTAGAATTCACCGTAATTTTCGTTACCATAGCCTCTCCTACCCAGCAACAACAACAACAACCAAAACTGTACTATTCTCTAGCTTTCGTTTCTCATAATTACCCACATATATCCCTACCCCTTAAGCCCCCTCAAACCACACCCTTCAAACATGCTGTAACAATATTACGAGCTCTACGTTACCGTTATAGGGAGTTGATGACGAAATTAAGATAAACTAGCTTTGACAATCCTTAGTTGATCGAAAAAAGTGATAATGGGCACATTCAACGGAGACATTTTATCACTGATCAGCTTTAAAAAAAACAACATATTCACTGTAATTTAAATCAATTAAAATTTAAGAGGGAAAGAGGGTTCTCTAAATTTGTTATAAAATAAAACATTGATCAAGTTTAGGTAAAAAGTAAAAAATGGGCACATTCAACAGAGACATTTGATCACTGATCAGCTTTAAAAAAAAAAATATTCACTGTAATTAAAATCATTGAAAATAAGGGAAAGGGGGTTCTCTAAATTATCATAAAATAAATTGTCGTAGGAATGGCCATTCAACAGATTCTTTCAGAAAGACTATATATAAATTTAAATTCAAGGGAAAGGGGCCCTCTAAATTATCATAAAATAAATCATTGATCAAGTATCTAATTGATCTGCTGAATGTGCCCAAAATATTTCTTTAAGCTGATCAGTAAACAGAAAATTCGATATGCGATAATCATATAATTTCCGCGCATTAACCAGAAACGCTAGATCACCGATCAGCTTTAAAAAAACTAAATTTATAATCTAGCCTACTTTATGGGGTCATATAATAATGACGTATTCGAAAGTAAGTCCTACACAATACCTAAAATGCTTTGACAGTGAGTGCCTTAAGCAAAAGAGCTGATTTCGGGACCCACTGGACCTGCTGAACAGTGGATAAGAAATACAATGGGCGCGTTCAGCAGCGACACTTGATCACTGATCAGCTGGAAAAATGCATATTCATGAATTTAGAATCAATTAAAATTTAAGAGGGAAAGATGATTCTCTAAATTTTATAAATAAAATAAATCATGGATCATGTATCTAGTTATTCTGCTGAATGTGCCCAAAACATTTCTTAAAGCTGATCAGTATACAGGATGTTTTGCTAAGTGCATCCATTGATATGCATTCACCATATCATTTCCGAGCATTTACCAGGAACACTAGATCACTGATCAGCTTAAAAAACTAAATGAATTATCTAGCCTACTTAAAGGGGTCACATAACAATCAGGTATGAAAAAGGTTTGTCCAAGCCAATACCTAAAATACTTTGACAGTGAGTGCATTCAGCAAAAGAGCTGATTCCGGAAGCCACAGGACCTGCTGAACAGTGATAAAGAAATAAAATGGGCGCGTTCAGCAGAGACTCTTGATCACTGATCAGCTAAATAAAACTACTCTCTATAAGGAGGTCTTATTAAATGGACATTTGGAAAAGCTTCATGTAAAAATAATATTAAACACAAGAAAAGTAGACTACGTCAATTACCAGGAAATATATCATTGATCAGAGAGCAACTTCTTCAGCTGAACACGTATAAAAAATTAATAACAATTTAAATCAACAATTATTTTTATTTCAACCCCAAATTTTTAATGGAATACCGTTTCGTGCTGATCCCTAGGAATATTTCGGATTACGCTAGATAAACGAGATTGTATGATCTTAAAAAATTATATTTATAAAAATGTATTTTAATTTTATTTCGGCCCTAAGTAGATTAATAATTTAAAATTGATCACTCTTATCCACACATAAATAAAGCTGCATCAAGCAAGGCTATAAAAACTTCGGTACATCTAAATCTAGTTTCACTATCTAGCTTTTAAATATAATTTCGTCATCAGACAAAATAAATATAACGGTAGCTAGAAGACTTTGTAGATTGTTGTTACACAATGTTATATAGTTAATTGGTTGATGTTGATTGTTGGTTTTATTTTCTGTCCACAGTATTTATTAATTACATAATTTAATGCTGACCACTTCACTTTAGATTATCGTTGATTTTTAGTGCAAAAGATACACAAGTATTTACTAAATGTTAGCTGCTGTGTAAAATGTTGCAACCAACTGCATACTACACGTACTTGTATGCATACAATTTTAGAAGGGACTGTAGAGTATATTACAAATTTCTTTAACCGATTACGGTATACATTTACGTACAGGTGGTGGCCAGTTTTTGTTAATTAAAAAATCTCTTTGGAAACATCTTTCTTTAATCAAAATCTTGACACTCAAAAACGAATCAAATTTTAGTAAAAAAAAAAAATTGTTCTAGAAATGTGAGAACTAATTAGTTAGATGTGGCAAATGTATAAGCTTGCATTGCCTCACTGATAAGGTTAATAGGACTTAAGCAATTTAAGTGGAAAGCATCAACTTGGAGGGGTTAAATATACTTATCTATGTAGCAACTAGGATGCAAAATCATGAAATATTATTTATCAAGAACTTAAGATTAGATTGATATTATAGTATTTAGCATACATATACTGAAATTCCGACTTTTCTTTACTGTGAACCGAACCTTGAACCGAACCTCTTGTGAAAAAAAATAAGAAACTTTCGGTTCGGTTCAACAAAAGTTACAACTCTTAGTTAATCGGGCATTTACTAATAAAGGAAGTAGCATAGACCAACAACTGCTCAAAGAATTACTTCTAATAAATTTAAATTGAAAATAATAGAAATCTGATGTTCAAGAAAGCAAAAATTCGAAAATTCTGCATATTTTTTATATTTTTAACAAAATAATAGTCTTTTATATAAATTTCGGTTCGGGCCAATCCTTAGTAAAAAAACCTAGAACCTTAAATTTCTGAACCTTAACTATAGTTAAATTTTGGTTCGAACACGCGAACCCGACCTCCGCAAAAATTATTTGGGCTTGCAGCCCCGATATTTATCATACGTATGATAGCCAGAATTTTTTTTTTTTAATTATTTGAATTTATACTTAAACTTAAATGTCATAACCATTATCAAAAACGTAAAATATTTTACCAACTCATGTTAAACATCAAAGGTAATTTTAAATATAAATTGCTATAAATTTATTTGAGAGAGACGCAATTAACTATTATTGCAGTTAGATGCACTGATATTCCAACTAGACTTTCGGAAAAGAATTTGAAATCTCTTGAAGTTCTGTGGCACCGACGGATTTTTCGAGAGATTTACAAACCAACTGTCGCACAGTGGCGCCATTTGAGTTTTTTCGTTACTAAAATCATAACTTTTAAATGAGTTAATTTAATAATTTAAATGTCAAATTATAGAAAATTGTTCAACCTTTGAAATCTATTTTTTAAAAGAGGTGCTACGCATTTTAGATGCTTACCTATGGGTTATCAAAGTCAAAATTTTTGAAAAAATTAATATTTTAGTAACAAAAAAAATTATTTTTAAAAATTTTTATTTTTGTTTGTTTCTTTTTTAATATTTCTATGTTTTAAAACTATTACCAAAAATTAAATTTTTTTTCTTTCTTTTCGAATTTTTTTTGTAATTTTTGTTATAATTTTTTTTAATTTTTACTATTCATAAGACAAGGTATATTTAATAGATTATCCATTTTTGAACTTAAACTAATGGATTCTAACACTTTTCGTGACTTCACATGCCGCAGAGATGAAAAATGGATAGGATAGGAGCCAGCATGTTGAAGAGGCACTCATTTTGCCATGTCTTTTTTATTTAATTTACCTCTATCAGTCGAATAGGCACCGAAAGGCAGCTAAAACTTTTTTAATTACTTAAAGGAATAATCAAAGAACGTATTTTGAAAATATGGCAAATACACAAAAATATATATTTATTTTTTTATTTTCCATCAAAGTTGAAAAATAGTGAAAAAATTTATAATTTTTAAAAAGCGATTTAGTTGAAGAAACAAAAAGCAAACAGTTAATTTTGTTTTGTAATATGCACTTAATGAATACATCAATCAGTAGAAAAAAAATTGTGACGATTCGTTACCTAGTTTTCGAGATATTCTACCCGAAAGCGGACCAAATTACCTAACAATTGTGTGATTTTTTTTTAAACTAAAAATAGGTCAATTTTGACAGATTATATCTTCTAAAATAAAAATCTCATTTTATTGAGAGTTGCATATTTGAAATCGTTGAACTTCCTATAAGATGGGTTCATTCAAAATTTCGAAGGCGCTCATGAAATTTTTTATTTATGCAACCTACTTTGTGCGTCGTCAAAATCTCTAGAGATTTCTGTGTCATCGCCGAATATGTTGATTTTAGACTTCTAAACTCTTTTTATTTAAATTTTAAATTAAATTTTATTTAACAACTTGAAAATCTCTATTTATCTCGATGTATATTAAACCAAGTCGATAGCTCTTACGGTTTTTGTTCAGGTTCTGTTTCTTTACGAGCGATAAAAAGCGGTTCGTTTTGGAACAGAACCGGCTGGCATTCCTAAAAAAAACTGAGACTGGATTATCAAGGAACATGTTGCCATAGCTAAATTCTCGAATAGACCGTTAAAGAAAATTGATAAAATTTACTAAAGAGTGATTTTTTGTCCAAGTTGTATTGAACGAACGTAAGTTCTGCGTGTAGGTTGGGAGATCCTTTAGTTGTATGAATTTTTTGAATTGAATGTAAGTAATTAAAATAAAATATATAACATAATAGAAGATATATTTCGCATATTTTACCGAGCTTCCATTTAGTAATAGCTTGTGTGCCGTTTACCGTAAGTAATTGCACTAAGATATCGTGTTTTGTCAGACTTAGGGCAGCCCCTGAAGCAACCTCAATCAATATTGTAGAAAGTGACGCTGACACACCAAATGTATATCTCTGTTTATTCTCAGTTTAGATTTACCACTCAACCCCTACAACACGTGACACATAAGTATATATATAAAAATACTCTATAACTTTTTGGTTCTCACTGTCTACTTTGTTTGATACGATAAATTGGCTAAACAAAAACAACAATGTTCAACATATTTTGGGTGATGGTTAGAGTTCAGCAAGTCATCTGTATATAGTAAACTAACATTCATTCATGTGTATAAATGTATGTATTTTATGTATATATATGTATATAAATGGTAACTAAAACTTACTCTCTTGTCTGCTTGTGTAGCAATTTGGCACCAAAAAAATAGTTATTGATATTTTCAAAAAATCTGTATGTTTTTTTTTTACATTAAAAAATTCTTTTTTAAACAGAAACAATAATAGAAATCGTGGCAGCTCTATATATCAACAGGATCGTGATACATTGCCCGTGCTGTCGTCCAACCGAGGAACACATCCACCGTAGGTTTTATTTAAATTTTCTGCATAGTTGGAACTTACTTAAAATTAATTTGCTTAGGCGCACACGTCCCACACTTAAGCCCGCTGGCACCATAGTGTCCAAGGCTCAAGAGTTTGTGGATATATATAGATATCCGCCAACGCGTCCAGATCCTTTGTATCCACAGCCTACACCCGATAAGACGGCTGCCAAATGCCGCAAAGATGTATGCCAATTGCCAGATTGTTATTGCGGTGGCAAGGATATACCCGGTAAGTAGACACATGTAGTTAGTTGATTGATCGATTGTAAACAGGAAATGTTCTGCCAAAACTAAATGTTTAGGCGGTTTAAATGTCACGGATATACCACAAATTGTATTGATGACATTTGATGATGCCATTAACGATATAAATATTGATCTGTATGGAGAGCTGTTCAATAACAAATCGCGCCAGAATCCAAATGGTTGTCCCTGGCGTGGTACCTTCTATTTGTCGCATGAGTGGACGGATTACGATATGGTGCAAAATATGTATGCCGATGGGCATGAAATGGCCTCGCATACTGTTTCGTAAGTTGTTACTTGGCGTTTGCTTTCCATATCAGCTGCAGCATCTCGACATCGATAGTTTTATATTTTCTATACCCATATGCTTTGGTTTTTTACATAATTTGGCTGTATTCTTTGGAAAACCCGCTGTTAGACCAAATAATAATTAAGTAAGAGTGTGAGCAATGGATAATCAATCCAGTAAATATCCAGTAAATGAGCAACTGAACAAAAATGAGTAAGTGAATAAGAACATGTTCAAATGTTCTGTTTAATAAAAAACTCATTTTTGTTCACAAAATCAAAAAATTAAATTTAGACTAGAATTTTTCGAACTTACAAAGTTTTACAAAAAAGCGTTCCTAATTTAAGTACAAAATTTCTTCAATTGAGTACAAAAAAGACATTTAACGCTAAGCCTAAAGTGGATGTAATGGACAATGTGAAATATTTTAAGAAGAATCTGTCCTTAAACTTTCCGAGAGGTTCTATCACTTTGCTTATGGATTGATGGTAGATTTCTGATCTACAGTTATGCCTGCTTTGTCTTTGGATCTTTGCAATCATATGTGATTCAACCACAAATTGAGAATAGCTTGAGAATTTTATTTTAAACCTCAAACATTTTGTACTATTTTTTTTACTTTAGAATTTATGAGATTTCAGCGAAGAATACTTTATGTACTTGATTTAAGTATGCCAATTCTCGTTTTAAGAGTTCATCTAAATTGACCTAAGACTTTTACAAGCTAAATATATGATCCAAAAAACTTAAAATAGTGCGAAATATCAGGGCTGCAAGCCGGGTTTAAACCGAACCGGTTCGAACCCGGAATTCCGACTCGAACCGAATCAAACCTCTTGTGAAAAAATTGCTGAACCTGAACTGGTTCCGAACCGAAACTTTTGGTTCGGTTCAACAAAAGTTATGCGGGAATTTTATTGATAAAAAAAAGTAGCATAGATCAACAAATGCTCGAAAAATTAATACTTATAAATCAGGGTGTTAAACCGGAACCCGAACCGGAACCGTATATAGAAAAAACCGATTAAAACTCAGAACCAGAACCGTAAACGGAACCGTTATTATTTTTTTTTTTAAGCCGGTATTTCCGGAAACTTTATTTTTGGAACCAAAATGACCGAAAAAACCGAAACATTGTACCGGTACAGTTTTGGTTCCGAGTTGTTGTTGTTTCACTTTTATTGCCTCATTTTATTTCACATTTATTTCTGGGGTGAAGTTTATTATGTTTAATTTTCTTTTTTTGTAACTACATTCTGTTGTGTAAGTTGCTTCTTTTATATCTTCGGTTTAAAGAATTTTATAATTATATCGGTACATACCGGTACGTACCGGTATACCGAAATAAAAACTAAGGTACCCCTACGGAACCGAATACCGGAATAAACAAGAACCTAAACAGAACCTTTTACCGAAACATTAGTTTTCGTACGTACCAGATCCGGAACCGGAACCGAAATACGATTCGGTTTTATTCCCTTAAAAAAAAATTAAAATATTTTGTTCAAGTAAACAAAAGTTCAGAAATTCTGCAAATTTTTGTATTTTTTTACAAATAAATTACTCTTCCATACAAATTTGGAAAAACTTAGGACGAACCAAGGTTCGAACCAAAACCTGAGCACAAAAACCTTGAGCCTTTAATTTCTAAACCTTAACCATTTGTGAATTTTGAATCGAATATAAGAAATTTGTACTTGAAGAAGAGAATTAAGAGAATCATGATGTTGTGTTTGTTTACACCACAAACAACTTATGCATTCCACAACAAAAAGAGCAGGTTGCCTACACATTACTGTTTCAAGAACCTTCGGGTCCTATCTTCAGTAGGTTTTTTTTACTATGGAATACAGGTTTTGAAATCGCCTTTCCTTACAATCAACACTTAATAATGGATCAGCTTAAAAAAAAAGCTGTTTACTCAAAATTAAAATTTAAAATTTAAAAAAAATTGTAGTGACAAGCGATGGTCAGTTCTTTTAAAGAAGAAATATGAAACCCTTATTATTATACAGCGCATTTCCAAAAATACATTCAATACATATTTATATCATCATCTGCTCTATATTCCGCTTTATATTCTTCTCTATTCCCATCCCAACATTCGTCGTCATGCCATTATTTTTTAGGCGAACTACCTGCTGAAAGTTTACCACAAATTGTTCTTTTGACCTTTGATGATTCCGTTAATGATTTGAATAAGCAATTGTATACGGATCTGTTTGAGAAGGGACGTGTGAATCCCAATGGGTGTCCCATTACGGCCACATTTTATGTGTCCCACGAATGGACTGATTACAGTCAGGTGCAAAATCTTTACGCCGATGGACATGAAATGGCCTCGCATACTGTGTCGTAAGTAGATGTCCCTTCAACCAACAGACACTGAAGAAGAACACAACACGTAGTTTAGCTTGACCACATGCACCAATACATCACACACTTTTGCTTCAACTGTTTACCAAACTAATTCAAAACATCTAATATAACCACTTTTTATTTACCACAACCAGTCACAGCTTTGGCGAACAGTTTTCGCAGAAGAAATGGACGCGCGAAATAGCCGGTCAACGAGAAATACTGGCGGCCTATGGTGGCGTTAAGTTGTCCGATGTTCGAGGTATGCGCGCTCCCTTCCTCTCAGTTGGCGGCAATAAAATGTATAAAATGTTGTACGACTCGAATTTCACTTATGACTCTTCGATGCCTGTCTATGAGAATCGTCCCCCATCCTGGCCTTACACGCTGGACTATAAGATCTTCCATGATTGCATGATACCGCCCTGTCCGACACGCAGCTATCCAGGTTTGTAATCACTTCTTTTTTGTGAAGAATATTGAATATTTTTTTGTTTACTTAAAGGTGTCTGGCAAGTACCAATGGTAATGTGGCAGGACTTAAATGGGGGTCGCTGTTCCATGGGTGATGCTTGCTCGAATCCCAGCGACGCGGATGGTGTTACCAAAATGATTATGAAGAATTTTGAACGTCATTATACTACCAACAGGTGAGTTTAAAGAGGAAACTGGAAAACAAACCAAATTTTACCTTAATTAATGAATTTATTATTGGTTGTGTCAAGGCTTTATTTGGTAACAAGTAAGAGCGCTGCATTAGAGTGCCCCGACTTCAAAATACCCGGTAGGATTTTTTGTGAGTTTGTATACAAACACACGCTTACGAAGCTGCCTCCCTCTCTATCATACCGAAAAGCAAGCAAAATAATTCGACTTTAAAGAATAGATAGAAATTAGACCTGAGTTGATTATTTTAAGTAACAAGCTTCAAACTTTGAAGTTGTGTATCCAAGTTGGGATTTAAACCATGAAGAAAACTTCATGAAGTTTTGCTTAGGGGAACTCTTTCAGACCTATTAAACGAATAGTATAGAAAACAAGGATGCAAACCGATTCTGAACCGAACCAATCCCTATCGAACCGCTAATTCGATCTCGAAAACCGAACCGCAAACCGAATCTCGTCTATATTTCTCAATTAGTTTTGGAAAAGGAATTTCTTGAAAGAATTTTTTTATAAAAAATCAAAATCCTTTTTCTGAGCTGACCTACTTGAATGTTTTTGAAGAAAGATTCACAGATCACTTGGAGTATACTCACGTAGGGCTTCCTTATAAAGGTTTCATTGAATATGAACAGCTTATATTGGACAGCGCCAAGCTGATCCCACCAGATGGTCGTCTTGCACTTTCCTCGTGTTCCTTTCTAACACCTCTACAGTTCTTGGACCATAACTTTTAAAAGCGCCATCATATCAAAAACTGTAAAAGTAGTTAATAATATGACACATTATTTTAATTTTGAAAAAGTCGATTTTCTTCAAAGAAATTGGTTTATTTTTTGTATATCAAATTAAAATAAATTTTCTAAGCTGATTTACTCGAATGTTTTAAAGAAGAATTCAAAGGTTCCTTTTATTATGCTCTTGCTCCCTTATAATAGTTTCGATGGGTGGGATCAGCTTATACATATTGGACAGCATCTAGGACTATCCTCGTCTTTCTCGTCGAAATTAACACTTTTAAACCATCGAAACCAAAGCTGGCGAGTTGATTCTAACTAAAAATCATTCCATTAAGCTTTGAAGTGCATTTGATGACTCTTAGCGGGAGTTTTCTTTTAATGGAAACAAAAAAGCAAAGATTCCCAAGAAAAAAAAGTATGTTGTACTTTAACAAATTTCCACATAACGATTTTTGGAGTGATATAGTAAAGCTTTATCATAAACAATTATGTCATCTCTTGTAAATCCTACAAAACTTACTAGTACACCCAATATAAATCAGAAAGAATTCTTTAAGGGGATGGCCTTTGCAATTGTTAATTTATGCATTACAATGTTCAGTCAAGAAGAGCGAGGCAAAAAAGTGAGAGTGTATTCGTGTGCGTTTATAATTCGACGCAAATCAGTTCTGACCTACTTCATTGAACGCTAGCCAGCGACTGATTGGCTAGATTTATTAACTCTCTTGGCTAAGAACTCGGCATGCGGGCGGTTAGTATCTGTGTGAACAGCCGAATGTGTTCGTAGGTCAGGCGCTTTAGGGGACAAGCTCTGGGCTGAAGTACAAATATAGCTAACAGTTGAAAAAAGTCGGTTAAATGGACAGGAATAAGGCACAAATTTAGGGTTTCGATATACCAAGAGCTAGAAGATAAACCTCTTATAAGTAGACAGCGGATTTTTCATATTTTCAGCTAGAATTTTATCATAGTAGGCCAAGATAAATACGTTTTGAAAAAAACTTTGTGTTTTTTTTCTGGCTCTTTAAAACCTAAACCCTGGCCTACTAGGATAAAATTCTACTTGAAAATATGCAAAGTTTGAATAAATAAATAAAATTAATTTTAATCTTAAATTATTATTGAACTCTACTTATTTGTATACCATGATCTCCACAGGGCACCATTTGGATTGTTCTACCATGCCGCCTGGTTCACTCAACCGCATCACAAAGAGGGCTTTATCAAATTCCTAGATGCTATAAACGCCATGCCAGATGTATGGATTATTACCAATTGGCAAGCTTTGCAATGGGTACGTGATCCCACGCCCACATCGCGCATCAATTCGTTTCAACCTTTCCAGTGTGATTATTCGGTAAGTCCAGATAAATATTTTTGTATATTCTAAAATCTTAAATCAATTCTTTTCTTCCAGGATCGCCCGAAGCGCTGTAATAATCCCAAAGTATGCAATCTCTGGCACAAGTCGGGCGTACGTTATATGAAGACATGTCAACCCTGTCCCGATATATATCCCTGGACCGGCAAATCGGGCATACGTTCATCGCGCATTGACAATGAGGTTGAGGAAACGACAACGTAGAAATTGAAGCATAGTGGAATTAGCACATAGATCACATATCATAGCCACGATTCATTGGTAGCCCAAAATACGGTATTCACTCGCAAGAAGAAAAAAAAATATGGTTTTTTATGTAGCTAATTTTAAATCAACACACAAAAAAAGGGAAATCAGCAATTTTAGTTTATTTTGTTTTATTTGGCACATGTTACTACAAAAATTATTTATATCTTTTATTTACTTACATACACACACACACACACAAAAATGTATGTATAACCTGTATATTCCTATAGTTTGCTTATTATTTGGAAAAATCTTGTACTAGCACCTAGACTTAAGTTAAACAAATTCAGCTTAAGAATAGAGAATAATATTTAGTATATAAAGTGAGGAGGAGGAGAATGAAAATATGTATATGCATATGTGTGTTTGTATGCCCATCTAGTTACATACATACACACATATGTCTTAGCACCGCCCCCCCATGGAACCCTTAAGCGTAGCATTTAATTATTAATATATTTTCATTTAATTTGTGATAAATATTTAAAGCTGAATTTATGTATTATTAGATGCGCACAAATCTTAACGAAATTGTAATTCGCATTTCTGCTACTCCTCTTCATTCTGTGAAACCCAATTGAAACCACATATCGTTGCAAAATTGGGTGCGTGGAAATAGATGACTATAAATATATACAAAATATTTAACTGCCATCACAATAAAAAAAAATGTAATTCACATTAGAATTAAATGTAGAACTAGCTTAGCCGCCTAACCGATGAGATTCACACCCAAATTTGAATATTTCACTAAATATGAACAATAATACTAAGCCTTAAAGGAAGTCAACGCGATTTAAGACAACATAATGAAACGAATCGTTTGCCAACACTTAGCCGTTCTTCACACCAATGTATAGTTGGAAGAGATCCTTATGAAGTCTTGTCTTAGAACTGTATAAGTGATTCTATCACCCAACAACGTGCAAGCGTATCGAATATAAGCTCTGGTTATACGAAAGTATTAAATGGATTTGATAAATACTTAATTAAAAAAAAACACTATATACTTGTAAGTGCATTGTAGGATGTCAATTTAAGCAAATATATATTTGATGAGGCGAGTGAATTACGTATTTTGTGCTAATGATTGTAAAAAGATACACCCTACATATGTATGTAATAAATTTAGAAATATAAATTATAGCAATTAATGCATTTCATTGGTTTAAGGGGTTTACTTTTTCATGCTGGAACCAAGATACCGAATCTCGAACCGTTAATCAACATAAACTGTTTTAAACAGGAATGCAAACCAGTTCTAAACCGAATCAAACCAAACCAAACCGAACTGTGAACCAAGTAGAAGTCTGTTGGAAAATGTTGAAACGAACCGAAAACCTTAAAAGAAAATGGTTCGGTTCGGTTCATTCCATCAACGAGTATCAATTAAAAAAAAAATAACCTTTGAAATTTGTAGATCGAATTGTGTATTTTAAAGCTTGCTCAGCATATTATTATGCGTATTCTGCAGTTGGTAGTGATTCTGCCCATTGATCTATGCCTTATTGACTGGGTATTGATTAGGCACGCACTATTATAGGAGTGCTTATCTGTTCTTACACGTATTGCGGCATTCGACATAAAATACTTTTTTAGTATATTTATATTCAGATTTTAAAGTTATTAAAATGCTATTAAATTTCGAAACTAAATGCGATGTACTGGTTTGGCAAGAAAGTCAAGTCTGATTTTTTCATTAAATTCAAATGTGAATTTTATAAATTCAATTAATTCACGTATTATCCGTTTTGTTTGACCATTTTTGCTCATCTTTTGGAAAACGTAAAATATATAAAGAAACTGGAAAGAGATGAACGAATGATAATCTAATGGTGCTAGAACGGGGTTCTACGATGGTAATGCTATCACTTCCTAATTCAGCCCTAAGAATTTATGACGAGTGTCCAAAGATGTATGCGGTTGATTGACTAGTCCGGGCTGCTTTTTTAATTTATTTTTTTACTGCAATTCAGATATCTGACGACATTATGATGATGGACGGACGATAAGTTAAAATATCAAGCAAACAGTCAGCATTACATTTTTCTGGTTCATCACGCTTGCTCCATGATCGCTTACGCTTGACTTTATTGTAACAGCCCGTTTCCCATCGCCAGTTATTCGTTATCGATACGTTTCAAAGTGACGCTATTCGAGTTTTTTCAATGCAAAAATCATTACTTTTGAACCAAATGAAATAATCAAATAATTTAAATTTAAATATGATAGATAATTATTCAACCTATGAAAAAAAGTGTTTGAAAAAGGTCATCTATATGCTTACTTATGGGTAATCAGAGTTAAAATTTGTGTTAAAATCAACAAAAATTATTTTTAACATTTTCTTTTTGAAGTAGGTAAAATAATCAAAAACATTTTTTTAAAATATGGCAAATATACAAAAAAATACATTTATTAATGAAAAATTGTGAAAAAAATGGACTGTTGGTAAAAAGCGTTTTATTTGAAGAAACACAAAGCAAACTGTATTTTTTACATCAATCAATAGAAACAAAAAAAATACGATTCGTCACCCAGTTTTCAAGATATTCTATCTGAAAGTGAAAAAAATACCTAAAAAATTTCTGATTTTTTTTAAACTAAAAATGGGTCAACTTTGAAGGATTATATCTTCTAAGATAAAAATCGCATATTATTAAGGGCCGCATATTTGTATTCGTTGTAGAATGTCTTATTGGATGGGTTCATTCAAAATTTCGGAAGCGTACATGCAAATGGTTGATTTTTGCAACCTCATTTGTTCTACGGGTGCCACTGTGCGTTTGAGCAATGATTCAAAGATTATGAGGTGAATTTCTTCCAAATCATTCGGTACCAAATTATCGACCTTTTTTTCGTATGCAAGTTTTTTAAATGGGGTTTTCTTCTGTTGAATGGGATACGCAAAGCTTCTTGGCAATCTCTTGTGTTGAATAACCGAAATTTGCAAACCAACTCTGACAGTGTTGTTTACTTTTTGCATCGATCTCGTATAAGTCGCATACTTTTTTGAGCATGGATCGCTTACTTTTCTTTTCCCGTTATTTCGGGGACCGAAAATAACAGTTAGGAAGTGAAAAAAAGTACTACGAAATATGGTCCCAAAAATGGATACATGAATTTCATGATTTTGGGCGAGTCCTTAAATGGGATACTTTTATGTGCAATTTTTATCACAAAATTTTGAAATTGTTATATTATACTTTTAAATAAAAATTTTGTTTTAACAGTTAAATGGTAATTTTTTATCAAAATTTTTGCATAACTGGCTAAAATTAACTTTTATTATAAAAATGGAGACTAATTTTTTCTATTGTAAATAAGAAATGACTTTTTAATTGTTAGAAAAATTTTATTATAAAATTTTTATAAAAATTACTAATCTAGTCGGTTTAAGTAAATCTTGTATCCTGATTTTCTTGACAAGGCAATTTATAATGCGTGACCAAAACAATCCAAGTTTGAAATTGAATAAATGTTTATGACCGATATCACTTGATTTTTAAGTAATGAGCACTTAAGTGCTTCTGGACAACTGCAACACCAGCATAGGCCACATGTAAGAAAAGCTGAGAGCTTTGTTGTTGTAGCTTTCGCATGTTTGCCAGTTTCTGTCTGTGTATAAAATCATAGAGGTTAGATGTTCAGAATCCGGAATCATGTTTTCAGCTGCAGTTTTACTGTCCTTTTTTTTATAAATAAATAATAAGTATATAAAAATTTAGATTTACTTAATTATAGCAACTCATTTAGATGAACATCTTTGCGCACAGCATTATTGAAGCCCTCTTTATAGCGATACCAGATGGGACTTTTGACAATTGCATCAGTTTTGGCTGTGGAAAATGTTACAGAAATTTTAAAAATTATAAAAATGAAATTATAATTAAATATCTTACCCTCTTCAATGGCTGTAGCGGCAGTGGATTTGTGGGTAACACGACCAAAAAAGTCTTTAGTGAGCTGAAATATATATAAAAATTTGAAATATTTATAAGCAAAATGAAAATAAAAATTTTGGATTTACCTGTTGTTTGGGTGCACTATGCATATTGGAGCTGGTAATTTGTTTCGGTTTCAAAGTTTGCAAATGATTTGGTAGACGCGTCGAATTGGTGTTCTTTTTAGGGGCAGTCGATTTTGTGGATGATGCCGCCTCACCACCTTTGGGAGCAGCACGTCGTATACGTTCCAAATCCACTTCACGTGCTATCAGCTGGCGACTGAAATATGGTAGGGTGAGACCAGGAAAGCCTAAGGTAGAAAAATAAATTTAAAAATTAAACCGAAACATTTTTGACAGGGAATAAAACCGAAAAACTCAAACAGAATATGTTTAACGAAATAAACGAATTATTTTCTTCTTTACTTTTGAATGTTTACCCTACTTACCCGGAAAAGCGGCTAAGGTATCCAAATCCGGTTCAGTTTGAAACACATAATGTCCCTCGGCTGATTTGACTTGAACAAATGTTAAACCCAGATCAACCATTACCTCTATGGTATGACGTAAATCATATTGTTCTCTAAAATTAAAAAAAAAATGTAAAAAATGTTAAACAAATTCTTAAGCTTCGTTTTTCCAACTCTTACTTGGTCGACAGCAATTGCACGGCCACCGAACGTAGTTGCGGTGACAATATCCGCTTAAGCATAGGCACTGTATCCAACAGTAATACCTGACCAAGACCCACACCCTGAGCCGAGCTGGTGACTCCTTTGCGTAAAGCTTGAAATATGTTACGCTGGTTGGTGCTTTTCTGGTGAAACTGCAAACAAAAACAAAAGAAAATAATAATAGAAAACTCATTCATTTTACATATCTTCATACCTCAAAGCCACGCGTGGGAAATGAAATTTTTGGCCAGGCCAAAGTGGCAAAGAGTAAATGCCACACCACAAAACCATGTTGTAAATATGGGTAGACTGTATAGTTTTGCTGCCGATTAATTTGTTGCTGCAGTATATCCTGAAAGCAAAACCATTGAAGTGCCTCACAAATGCCAGTGAAATTTGGATCGGGCATCTTTTGCTGCAAATAATTCTCATAGACACCTTGGGCAAGTCTAAAAGTATAAAAAGCGAGGTTAAAATATGAAATAGACTCCAATGATTTCATTACCGTTCATAGTCCCCACAGGAGTGCACTACATCTAGAACATTGCGCACTCGCGTTGCCACAGACATATTCGTCATGGTCACCTCGGCTGGTTCATCTGCCTTCTGATTGTTATTTTCGGCCAATTGCTTTTTGGGACGTTGAATCTGTGTAAAAGAATACATTTTTTAGTTGGATTCTGAGTTTCTTAACGGAAACTTACCCGAAAAATGGCACCCCACACATCAAACAGTCCCTGGTGACGATCCTTTTGTCCTAGATTATTGTTGAGCACATCTTGAAGCGTCATACTATGCTTTTGGGCACTTTTAACGGTGAAAGGAAAATATAAAATAAATTCATAAAATAGCAAAAAGTTGACTTCGGTGAACCCAAGTCTGTAACCTTTGCATATTTTCAAAATAATTATAAAAAAAGTCGATGGGAGTCTAAACAACTGGACCAATGATATCGATCTCCAACCAAGGTTGGACAAGTCCTGCACGGCACGTTGGTTTGCCTGCTATTGCCTACTCATATATGATGCAAATTTTGTCGAATTTTTGTGAGAGAATCATGGACTTTCTAGATTCAACCAACAAATGGAGCAATTTCGATCTAAAGGTGACTTAACCCTGAATAAAGTCATTGCGAATGCCACGTGAATCATGAACAGAATCTTGCCATTCAAAATGTTAGCTTGATTTTAGTTGTTACATCTACTTTACCGACAACAGCATCAATAGCAAGTTTCTAACTCCATTTAACTAATCTACACAACAAATTTCAAGTATATATCTTAAATCATATCTGAAAAATGGACCTAAGGCGCTTTTGAACCGGTTATTATTCGAAAACGGTCTTGAGTGTTTAACTCGAAATTTTCAAGCTAAAAAATATATTTCAAGTACCTATCTTAATAATTAGATATTTATCCGAACCACTTCTCAAACCCAGTTTGTCTTCGAGAAAATAAATCACTTCATATAACCAATCCAAAAACCAAATTTCAAGTATATAAATAAATAATTTCTGAGATATGGATCCAAATCACTTTTGAACCACTTATTTAGACCGGTTTTGAACTGGTTTTGATACCGGAAAATAACTAACTTCTTCTTACCAGCCCAAACACCAAGTAGAAAATAATAGCTTAAATAATTTCTGAGAAATGAACCTGAAGCACTTTAATACCGTTTCGATCTGGTTTGGAAACAGTTTTATAGCAATAAATTTTCTTACTCCATATTATCCATATTATCAGGCATAAATAATTTAAAGTCCCTAGCTTAAATAATTTCTGAGATATGGCTCCGAATCTTTTTTGAACCTCTTTTTGATTCTGGTTCAGAACCGAATTATCTACGAGAAAATAAATAACTTCATCTTATCAACCCAAACATCAAATTGTAAGTTCAAAGCTTAAATAATTTCCGATATATGGCTCTAAGTAACTTTTGAACCGGTTCAATTTGGTCTTGAAGCAATAAAACGTTTAATTTCATATTACGCAACTTCACACCACGTTTTAAGTTCCTGGCTCAAATAATGTTTAAGATATGGCACCAAACCACTTTTGAACCCTTTTTTTGCACCGTTTATTATTCGGGAATATAAAAAACTTTATATAATCAAACTAAACATCAAATTTGAAGTTCATTGCTGAAAAATTGTCTAATTTTCTGGCTCTTAGTTATTTTTTAACCGATTTAAATCGGTTCGGAACCGGTCTTGAAACGGTAAAATGTTTAGCCCCATATTACTCACCTAAACACCAAATTTCAAGTTTATAGCTTTATTAGTTTCAGAGATATGGTTCTGAAGTACCATTTGAACGGTTTTTAAGCCGATTGGAGCGCCACCTATCGAGTTCAATTGTGAACCTAAACCATCTACGGACCCACAAACAAAAATTCACAGAATAATCTTATTTTTTTGAGATTACCACCACTAACAGTTCGCGATATAAATGAAAAAAAAAAAAGAGAAAACTTTGAAAAATTATTGCGTGCATTCGCATTAAGCGAACCAAGTTGTGAATTTACTATTTTCATGTCTTCTATTCAAGAAAAAATAAGAGGTTCAAAAAATGAGTTCTTAAGTAGGTTAAGTAGTTCAAAAAATGAGTTCTTAAGTAATTCTAAGTAGGGTTTTAGCAATCTTTAATGTTTTTTGTCTTTTTTTCAAAGAGGGCCAACCGTTATTATTATGTAATATTTTTATTCTGGTTAAGGATATATTTTAGAAAAAAATCTCACGATGGGACAATCAATTAATGCGCGAGAAAAAATATCTCGATGTGTAGAATTTGGGTGGCTCAGTTCACATGGAATGACCCATATATATAACGACTTGTAATTATCAAAAATCAGTAAAATATATTATAGGAACAATAGTACAAATCGCATGATTTAAGTAGAGCGTTATCAAAAATTTTTTGTGGGTTGTAAAAGTATTTGGGGTTCCCAATAAACGAAGAATATAATTTAACAATCACTGTAAAAAAACGTTTTTTTTTAAGAATTTAAAAAATATGAAGTTTTTTAAATTTTTTGAGATCTAAAAAAAAGATTTAAAAGAAAAAAAAAAAAAAAAAATAGAACTCAGATATTTCCACAATAATTTTATATCTAACAGCTTCAAAGATTTTAAAAGCTATATACTGAAAGAAATGCCAACAAATAAGATCTTCACACTTAAAATTAATAGTTTGAGTTATACTAGTTTTCATTAAGAAATTCATGATTTTTTTTTTTAAAATTTTTCACGATATTTTTAGTAAAAAAACTCAGAAAAAATATTGAAAGGTTCGAACAAAAATAAATGGTAGTTAGGGGGGGCAAAAAAAATTACGAAATTGGACTGGTCAGTTTATTATTATGGTCAAACAAGCCCCCATGTCTTTGTACTTTTCATTTCCAGGCCTCCTTGAACTAATACATAATCAAAAGTTGATAACTTCGTTCATTGATTTTTGGGTATATAATTTATACAAAAAACTAAATATTGATGGCAAAATTTAAGGTCTAGCTATAACGAATGCTGAATCTCTATAAGGCTGAGATTACCATATCTACCAATATTTTTGAGTACACCTTTTACTTACCTAAAGAACTGCATGGAGGATATACAACTTCGGACATCATTGCCAGATTTCTCAGCCAAAGCAATTAGTGAGCCAAAATCCGTTTTCAACTGCTCCCGCTGGGCCACTTTGATTAATCTAGAAGGGATTTATTAGAAGAGATTTATTATTCAATCAATACCAACTCACCTCTCAGCCAGACGCGCTGAATTAATGGGTGGAAATTGTACCACAAAGGCAATTTGTCTTAGGGGACGCAAAGCAGGATCATAGACATCATTACAAATGCATATAATGGGACGTCGCAAGACATTATGCTCGGCTTTGGCTCCTTTGGCCTTCACCCGGCTGTAGATGCCATCGCTGACAAATTTGACCAGATATTCAATGGATTGACGGGGGGCACCATCGATTTCATCTATAAAAAAAATTAACAAAAATTAAATAAATATTGGAAATGAGAATTGAAATCCCACCTAGAACTATGCAATTGGGTCGTTTATCCTGATTAAGCACTGAGGACATTTGCGTGCCATTCTCCAAGGCCAATTTAAATGCCTCCGGACTGCGATCATCAGAGGCATTAATCTCTCTCACATTGTAGCCCGCATGACGGGCTATGGTATGGGCCAGCGTGGTCTTACCCAGCCCGGGAGGACCACATAACAGGGCCACCTTTTGCATGGGTCGTCCCATTTCATCCACATTGGTATTTAAAGCCTGACGAGCCTTACGCTGACGCCAGCCACCATTGGATTCAAATTTCCCCGTACGCTTATTAAAGCTATTCAACTGGGCTTGAGCTCCGCCGCCTGACGCCGCCGAGGCGGCCTGCTGTTCGTGCTGTTTGGTATGAAAGGCTTGGCCAAAGACCACCTTATCCCACATTTTCAGCCAAAAGAGCAAACTGCGATTGGTCATCTCATCGGAGAGGAGATCTATGTATTTGCGAGGTTTGTATTTGTCCACCCACAGGCGACCCGTTTCGGTGGTGGTCAGGGGAGCAGCTAAGCTAGGTAACTGCGTGGCTGGAGCCAGTCGGCTTAGCACCTGGGAAAGCGGAAGCTTTAGTTATTTAAATCTTAATTTTGTCAGGCTTTTGCTTACCATTTCCTGAGCCTCCCGCCACACTTGCTCCTTGGCCTCACCCAGCAGACTATCCACTGCCCCAGCACGTGCTCCAATCAAATCCAACTGTCGCTGCTCATAATCCTCGGAATGGAAACGCACATACACCCGCTCCAGATCACTGCGTTGTATGGCCAAAAATGGCCAGTTGGGTATCTCATATGACAAATTTCGCATCTTGAAATCATGCAAAGCCTTCAAACGGCTCACCTCATCCTGACGCACCGTTTTGCTGGTTTCCCTCATTTTGCGGCGCAGTTCCAAAATTCTTTCAATAGCCTCCTGATCCCGCTGCTCTTCAGTGCGTGCCTTTTTCAGCAACGGATCTTCATAGCTCTCATGATAGAGATCATCGATATCACCAAAGAGATCCCGCTCCAGGCGACGTTTATTAGTGCCACGCAAACCCACTTCTTGCAACTTCTCAGAGGCAACGGCCAGATTTACTTGAGTAGCCTCCAATTCCTCTATGACCGGCAGGCGCTGAAAGGGTGTGGAACAGCCGCGACCCACAGCCGGCCCTTGGGGTGTGCCAAAGAGACGACGATTAACGGGTCCTCCGCCGTTTCCTGTATCAGGCTCCACTTGAGTTTGACTCGCCCCAAAGGTAATCTGTGACAGCTGCGGCGAGTGCAAAGTGGAATTGCTCAAACGGGAGACATCTTTCGCCTGAGCCGCTTGCCGAGATGTGCTTGGCCCCTCCTGATACACATTATATTCCCGAGGCAAATCCTCCAGCATTTCCAGTTCATCCTGATATTGTAGCTCAAACTCTTCATTCTCATCCGGATATTGGTCCATTTTGGTTGTTTGGAAATGTAAATAAAAAGTTTGCAACAAAATTTTTGGCGCCAAAAGAAATCAGCTGTTAGACAGTGTCACCACACTCTTAACCGCACAAACTGTGAGACAACTGGCAGCTCTTTTACTTAGAGATGAGACTTAGGGCGATTATTTTTTCTTCTCCGTGACTGCCAGTTTGAAGTGCGTTTTGGGAATAAAACTTTATTATTTAATTTTCAAATGAATAAAAGTGGGATTCGGTATTTAAATGATTTTTTAAGACCAGTCAAGAATCTAAGTCTCTCCCCTACCTATTTCGCACCAAAATATTCAATTCTATCCCAACATAAATTTTAAAACTCAGTCCCATTAATTTTAATAAAAACTTTTTAAGTTAATTTTAACACTAAAAAATTAATCAAATTCTTAAAAATAATTAAAACTTCCTAAAAAAGCTTTAAAATTGTTATTTGAAAGCAGAAAATAGCCGAGAGCATCTTTTAATACCCATTACTCGTAAAGTAACAAGAGCGTAAGTCGAAGTCGTCACTGCCAGACTTTGATATAGACGTTACTCAGGGAAAGGTTTATTTAAGAATATATTATTAAAATCACAAAATGCCTAGCGTATTTATTGGATTTGCTTAGAACTTGACAATACTTCATCTGATCGTGAAACGGTGTATGGCGTATCGATAAGCAATTAATTAATTAATTCTCAGAGAAATTAAACTAATGCGGACTCAAACCTCCAACACGTTACCTCTAAGTGTGGCAGTCATCGCGAAGATGGCCATCGCGAAACTGAACGGCGTTCTCGGTCAAGTTGGATCGAACTAGCGGTGTTTTTCAAAAATTTATACAAACACATTATACTCTTTATTTTCTATACTTAGCAACCCTAAGCAAGGTTTTATTTGACAAATTTTCAAGATGACGCCTGGAATGCACACTGAAGCTTAAGGCCTCTTTCCAGATGACATGAAAATTTATTTTGTCACAATTCTTCATATGAATAGGATCACTTTTGAAAAGCTCTGAAAGCTTAATGCATTTAAAAAGCTAACTAATTTATATGAAGTATGGTGCCGAAATAAATTTTTATGCCATCTGGAATGAGGCCGTAAGTGACGGATTGGTTGGTTGGTAGATGGCAAATTTAATTCGACTCAATAAATAAAATTAAAAAATAAAAATTCACGCATACGGCCTGACATATTCTAAGTACGCTCATCACGCGCGCATCTCTATTAAGTAGAGCTGGAGCTGCCACCTCGCTCACACACAATTTGTTTATGATTGACCCAATTCGATAAGTATCGAAAGAATCGATTGACTCGATTTACATTTATAGTCGGATCGGGGGTCGCTCTCGCGGCCTCGTTAACAAACGCTTACAAAAATTCTTAAAGGTCACAAAAGTTACTAAAAGTCACTTAGTTGATTGTTATACAAATAAACGTTTTTGTTGCAACACAATAATTGCAATTATCTGCCCCCCTTGTTGCTCTCCCTTATTATTTGAACATGTGTGTGTCAGCTTGAAATACAAAGAAACAGCAACAGCTGCTCTCACACACATAAGCACGAGCCCTGCACACGCTGCGATAAAAACCACAACATCTCAACAACAACTGCAAGCAAAAGGAATATTATACGAAATTAAGCGCACAAGTAAAGAGAAAGTTTAATTAATATGCAGTTAATTTAGACTTTATACATTTTGCCTAGCAACAACCCAACAAAATGCAGAACTGGCTGCCCTTGCCAGACTGCGAAGAGGAGGCCATGGCCGCACCTTCAGCCTGTCCAGCTCAGTCCCTACCCACTCGAGCACCCCGCATCTTTGGTGATATCACCACGAATCGTCTGAGGACATTTCGCCTACTGATGCATGATGAACTGCATCCAAATGAACAATTGGCCATTGTGGGCAGCTGTGAGTCACTGGGCAATTGGCAGCATGCGGGTGCCGCTCTCATGCAGAAGGACGATGACAACGAAAGTAATTTGTGGACAACTCAGGTGTATATACCCAGGCACTGTTCAACGGAATATCGTTATATGGTGTGTGCTGTGGAACCAGGCACGGAACAGCTGCTAGTACGACGCTGGGAAACACAATTGCAGGTAGAGAGGCCAAATTTAGATATGTTGGCAAAGTATGTGCAATAGGTGTCACTTTGTATACCCTAAACCTAAGGTACAAAGGGCAGAGGAACAGCAAACTAAACTACCTTTCCCTTTCTAGGCACGTCTGATTGAAGAGTTGGATGAACAGCCACATCTGTCTTCCCCCGACATATTTGGTTCCGTGAATGGCCAACACAAGGTGGACCGTGGCTGGTTGACCAAGGAGGGCTTAGTACAATTCAAATTCTTCTATGCCCCCTTCACTTGGAAGCAACGTATGAAGCGTCGTCATGTTCATGTTAAGGTTACACCCATGAATCTAAGCATACCCAGTGCCAATGGTAATGAGGTGACACCTGTATCCACTCTCGAAGATTCCCTGTCCAATGATACCCACGATACCCGGGAGAATGGTGGTGATAACTCCACCGCTTTTGCATTTAGTGAAGTGGTTACACTCAGCGCCGATGAGTGTGAGGTGCTGGCTCAAGAGCAATTTGGCACGGCCTGTGGACCAAATGATTTGGTTATCTTTCATCTAACGGTGGGCGATTTGGAGAATACGGCATATTTGATAGATTTGTATACATATAGCTCTCGTGTGGCCAAGGAGGATGGACCACCCCTTCATTTGGGCTATCATTATGTGTTGCCCAATCTTTTTAAACGCTCTGAGGGTTACCTCGAGTTGCCCATCACCTGTGCCAAGGGACATCGCCCTTTGGGCATGATGAAATTGGGTTATCTAATTGTCCGTCCGTCGGAGCATAGTTCTACTATGGATATGAGTGTTAGTTATGCTAGATATTGGAACAAGAAATGGACTGGCCTAGATGTGGGTCATCGCGGTTCGGGCACTAGTTTTAAGGCCAAGGATGCGGTGATCCGTGAAAATACCATCACTTCGTTGAAGAATGCGGCAGATCATGGCGCCGATATGGTGGAGTTTGATGTACAACTCAGTAAAGATTTGGTGCCGGTGGTTTATCATGATTTTATGATTTATGTCTCATTGAAATCCAAATGTAGCATGGAGGAGCACGATTTTCTGGCCCTGCCCATGCGGGAATTGTCTTTGGAGCAGCTGAGGAAACTTAAGGTCTATCACATAGCCGAGGGTTTGTCCCGAGAGACGCGGTCCTTTCACAATGACGATTCGTTGGAGCATCAGCCCTTTCCCCAGCTGGCTGAGGTTTTGGATGCTCTCGATATTCATGTGGGTTTTAATATAGAAATCAAATGGTCACAACGTCTGCAGGATGGCTGCATGGAGGAGGAGTTTGAGCATGTGGTGGATCGCAATCTGTATATTGATTGCATACTGGATGTGGTGCTGCGTAAGGCGGGCACACGACGTATAGTCTTCAGCTGCTTCGATCCGGATATATGTACCATGTTGCGTTACAAACAGAATCGTTATCCCGTGATGTTCCTTACACTGGGCCGGACCACCAAATATAAGCAGTATATGGATCCACGGGGCAATTCCATGGAGCTGGGCGTTTGGCATGCGGTGGCCATGCAATTGCTGGGCGTGGTGGCGCATACGGAGGATTTGCTGCGTGATCCCAGCCAGGTAAAATGATTTGATTGGGCTCCCCTCTCTGGCATCACATTCAACTACGAGGACGTTTTAGGTGAATCTGGCCAAGGAACGCGGCCTGGTGCTCTTCTGTTGGGGCGATGACAACAATTCCAAAGATACCATCAAATTGTTGAAGGAATTGGGCCTGCATGCCATTATCTATGACAAGATGGATGTACTCACCAGCAAGCAGGTGAAGGTAAGTAAAGGGGGCTTAAAGGAGAGCAGGGTAATCCTTGTACCATAATCCTTGTCTCTTGCAGCAAAGTGTGTTCCACCTACAGGCCAAGGACAGTCAAAAGGAGCTACTCAAATTGCAGGCCCTCGAAACGGGACATGTCTGGCATACTTCGGCCAATGGAAGTGAAGAACAACAGGCTTAGAGATTGAACTCAATCTGCTAATAGGAGCTCTACATATATACCTACATACATACACACACACATATATTTACATCTATACAAATTTACATCTGCATCTTATCATTTAGCCAATTGAATTCCCCTTAGCAGCACTCAATTCTATTTCTAAGCTTAAGCCACAAAATTGTTCTCTCTTTTAATTATAATTTATAGTTTCACTTCACTTTATTTGCTCTGTACTTCATTTTTTACATACGTTCCCAAAAAATAGTTTATTTTTTCATACACAGAAAATGTCTTACATACTCAGCAAACAAAAAAAAAGGAGTTGAAGAGGTAATAAATGCGGTTTACTTTGTCATTTTATTGGATGCGTGTACAAAATTTGGGACTTTAATTAAATTTGTTTTACATGAGGTCTATCTTAATAATTTATCATTTATTTATTTCGATATCAAGGTATACAAATTTTTTAACAACAATTTTTGAAACCGATTCGTTTTTTGGTTTCCGGTTTTGGATTTTTTTTTTGGTATTCGGTATACCGGTATTTATCTGCATGTATTTATCTTTAGACCAAGCCTTGACACAGTGACTAGACAACCTACACAGATTTATGCCTGTATTCGACTTAGATACAATTTTATGTATTAAATTCGCCATTAAAAAATCTAATTTTGTATTATAAATTTTTACTTCGAATATTTTAAAAAAAAAAAAAAAAAAAAAAAAAAAAAAAAAAAAAAAAAAAAAAATAAAAAAAATTTTATAATAAAAAAAAAAAAATAAAAAAAAAAAAAAAAAAAAAAAAAAAAAAAAAAAAAAATTAAACGGGCAAAAAAGAGATCTCTCCCGATTTGGATACTATAAGACTACGGTTCAATATGGCTCATAATACGCTGATCAAATTCTCAAAGTATCTCAGCTCTAAAAACGCTCTAAACCAATTGGAAACATTGTTTTTTTCTAAATATTAAAACAAAAAAATTCAATGCGAAATTTGACAAAAAAAAAAAGAAACTTCATTTCTAAAATTTATAATAACATTATTAACATATTCAGGCCTGTTCTCGATTCCGAATTCGATCGATCGGAATTGGTTAAGGTTCTTATTTCCCAGAAACGAATCCTTAAGACAGTCAAGTGAAGGCAAATAGAATTTTAAAGTTTTTTGCGGAATAACAAAATTCGTTTTTAGGAAACGGGAACTTTTTCCTATACCGATTCCGCATGATTTGATCGGAGTCGAAAACGGAAATAGATCTGATTAACATTTTTCTAACATTTCTATATTTAAGGGTGATTGTTTCTAGGACTAAGAAATCTTTTCGATTTAACCAAAATATTACTCAAGGGAGCAGCAACAATAAAAATAACTACGGAGCGGGCTACGAGGGCACAACGGGCTACTACGTCTTTATCATTGAATTAGAGGATATATTTATATTTACCAAAGAAAGGGTTTCCCCTTTTAAGAACCATTTTTCTATGTCTTTAAAAAAAATTGATTCTGGTTTTTCGTTAAGGGCGAATTTCTAAAAAGTTAGACTCTTTTTCTTAGTCTATATATTGCTAGTTTACCATTTGAAATAAGTATATATTTTTAATAATCATAAAATAGTAAGATATATAATAATAAACAAAACAGTACACAGAGAAAAACATTGATATGAAATGGCAGTCATTTCCACATTTTTTTCATATCAATTTCACTCCGATATGACTTGATATGATAAAAAAATAGCAATACGATCTTTTAAAAAAAAAAAACACATTGACTTGTCTGGGGATCGAACTCGAGACCTTGCGTGACGTTTCAACGCAGTCAGCCAAGGCACACATTTATGGGAAGACGTCTAAGAAACTATTTATATTAAGTATGAAAAAATTAATATTTTTAAAAGATCATTTTAACCAGCAAAGATTAAATTGATCTTGAGCTTTTTTTTCTCTGTGTACCAGTATTAGCGTTTCGGTATGGTTTTGATATTTTCGGTTTCTTTTATAACGGTTTTCAATTCTCAAAAGAATTTTAATATCGGTTCCGGTTTCAATACTGATACGTGACTTGAAACGGTTTATTTCGATTAACGGTTCCGATTACGGTATTATTTCCTGTTTTTTACTAAATTAATTATTCTGGATCAAAATGGATCAAGATTGTATTAGATTTTTAGACCAAAGAGCAAATTTATATGCATATAAGCTATATCATAGCTTCAATTTTCGGCGAATTTTTTAGGTTTGGTATAATTAAGAGGGCTAGGAAATATAAAATTTGCCCTTTACTTAGGCCAAGATAGTCCCATTGCGATGCCAGATGGTATTTACTGAGTTTTATTATAAAACTCAAAATTTAACAGGTAAATAATGATTTTTTTTTTATAAAACCCTACCAAATCGGTGTAGGATTACAGAAATTATATCGAAATTTGAAATATTAAAAAAAAAATTAGTAAATATTATTTTCGTCAATTGTAAGCCCAAATCTAGAAAAATTGTCCAAAACAAAAGCTTTACATAGTTACTTATTGTAAGCGAAGTATCAAATTAAAACCAGTGTAATTTTTTGGTATCAAAAAAATAATTGTGAGTTTCAAGTTGTATGTATTTAGTCAGATCATTTTATTTTTAATCTGATGATAAATAGTATCAGGTTGATCCCTTCCCTGTTAATTTGATTCACAAAAGTATCAATTAGACACCAACAAAAATATCAATTTGTTATTTCAAATATTAGATACAAAAAATTATATTCAAATGTTTCACATTTTAACTTAGGGTTTCTTATCTAAAGATAAAGTTTGAATTTACATTGCTATTTGTAAGTTTATATGACAGATAGTGCAAGGTAGAAGCTGAGAAATCGGGTCTAAATTATTGAATACTTTTTCAAATTCCATATCTTGGTGTAATATTTTGAAAAATTAGTACAAAAAATTTTGCTTTTCAAAATCATATTTCTCCACAAATCACGCATACGCAGTGTTGCATTTTGCCGCCAGCCGAGTCATCCGAATGTCAGCACAAAAGAAAATGTGGAAAACCTAAACACTGCGCATGTTCGTACATTCCTTTACAGAGCACACAAATTCCATCAATGTTGTTTCTGCAAGTCTTTTTTTTTTGTGTTCTCCCTTCAGTTTGTTAAATCTCATCGAACGGTTCGGAACGAGCGCCGAGGAAAAGCCCACCCTGAAAAAAAAGAACTCGAACGTAAAAAAAGAAACCCGAAGGAGGAGCGGGAAGCGGGGAACGTTTTTTTTTTAACGGCCCAAAAGTGTAGTTTAGCAGTTGGAGTGGCTTTTGAGTTCGGGTATTTGTTCTTTTTCCCCCAAGATTTTCTTTTTGGTTACATTTGAGTTGCCTTTTCAACGCGAAATAATGTTAATCGGCAGAGCGCACAGAAACCAAAGCCCCAGCGTATAGGTGAGAAGGCGGGACTAACTAGTGTAAAGTGTATGTGTGTGTGTGTGTGTGTGTGTGTATACATACATATGCATTATGTATATCGAGTGAAGAAAACTCCAAGAATTTGCAAAAAAAAAAAACTTCCAAATCTTTAGCTGAAAACAATAAGGAAGTTTTTGTGTTATACCAAAAACGGAAAAATCGATGCGTGCGCCTCCTGTGGCTGCCACACACGTGAATATCATTGTGTGTGTGTGTGTATCCTGGTGTATGTCATGTACACGCCAAGTTAACTGAGGGCAGGCAACTTCATACCCACAACAACAACAACAAAAACAGAGCAGTTACAGCAGTTGAGGCCGCACTTACAAACACTCCTGACCTACTGCCCGAACACACCCCCCAAACCAACCTAAAAAGCAACCTAAAACAACTTCGCCTAACATTCACTTGCGTGTGTAGAGCCAGGATGTGGTGGGTGTGGGTAAGAAAGGAAATTTGGTATATAAAAAAAAAACTCATTTTAAATATGTACACAGAAAAAAAAATGCCGGTCTTCAACTGAACACGAGAAGTAACGTGCGTAGAATTTTTTGAGAATGCTTACAAATTTTAATATCAAAAATCCCACTTCCAGGGGAGAATGGGCGCGGAACGGACGGAATGTCTTTAACATTTTAAAAAAACGTTTCTGAAAATTTCAAAAAATTCATTACCCATTGACAGGAAATTTTATTTGATTCCATTGCTATAGGAAGAATATAAGATGTGCCTTATAAAGAGCTGCTAACAAACAACTTTTCTTTGTTTAAACTTACAATGGGGTCCATAACAGAAATGTTAGAATTTATTAACATTAAAATTAATGACAGCATGACATTGATCAACGATGAAAATAAGCAAGAAACTAGGTTATTTAATAAGGGTTTTAAGTTTGCATAATTTAACGATAATTCACCAAAGTTAATTGATATTTTTTCTAAACAAATAAATTATTATTTAAAAAACATAAAATGTTATAGAAATATTCAAATTTTTTTGTTTTGGAAAAATTTCAAAACATTCCTCTGATTTAACAACTAGCTAGGCAAGTATTTAAGTGTGCCAATATCTATACACAGAAAAAATTATAAACTAAGATCCAATTGGAATGTATATAATAATATAATTTTTTAGGGGGATATTAAGATATACATTTTTGTTTCAGTTAGTGGATTTTCAGCCCCATTGGATGCAAAACTAAGATTAATTTAATATTATTTAATACCAAATGAATGAAAAACAAGTAAGAGCACTGCAGTGGAGTGCCCCGACCAATAAATACCCTGTACTCCAGATTTTATGAGTTTTTATACGCATATAGACACACACACACGATGCCGACGCCGCAGCTGCGACGCTGCAGTAGCGAATTATGCTATACATCAGGTCTCTATCTTTAATAGTTTCTGAGATCGACGCGTTCATACAGACAGACAGACGGACATGGCTATATCGGCTCAGCTGTTAATGCTGATCAAGAATATAAAAGGGGTTAAGTATCAGGCGTTAGGGGTATAATTTGGTGCCCTTCATGAAGTAGTGCAAATGTATGCAACGGACAGTAGGAATCATTTACGACCCTATTAAGGCGTCGGAAACGTGTGTGGGTGTATGTGAATACTTATATGTATATGCGTATGAAAACACACAAAATCAAGGAAACAGGGTATTTCGAAGTCAAAGCACTTGACTGCAGCGCTCTTAGTTGTTACCATAATGCCAAGTTTTCAGTGTAGTTTTAATTGTGTTTGGTAAACGCGCCCATTGATTTAATTTTATGTAAACGATTTAGAAACGACAGGTAAGAGCTGTATTACTTTGGTATAAATACACTCAGAAAAAATGACGTTCTAAAAGGCAGCACAAATTTCTTGCTTTTATACCCGACCCGTTCTCGTTTTTTCCGTTCTTGAAATAAGCCCACGTTCTCAAAAGTATACCGTCCGTTCTAAATCGACGAACGAACTGAGAAAATCAGTTCTTGAAATGGTTCTTGAAAAATTACCGAATTTCTTTAACACTGAGCTTAGGCACGACATATTAACTCGGTACGGTGGTGGAACTGTTTAAGATGTCAGTCATATATAAAAATGTGCAGAAGGCCGAGGTTCAAGTCCCAGGGCCAGCGAAAAAAAAAAAATGCAACATTAAAGAACTTGCTTACTGCGAAATTTGATTTATTTGAGAAGTATAAAAATAAGTGAGAGAGAGTTTGGTGTTGTAGGGGGTGGGCGGCGGGAGAAGGTTGCGGAGGAGGTCCGGAATACATTTTTTTCCGTTCCGAATTCAAGACCGGATGGTTCTGAAACGCAGAACGTCCGGTCTCCAAAAAGCGTTCTTAACTTAAGCCCGCCGTTCTCGGTTTAAGAAAAAACGGACTTACCCTACTATTGAGAACGAAAAACACGGTTTTCGGTACATTTAGAACGGATTTTTTTCTGAGTATACTTCTATCGTTCAGATAATTTCCTGAAGCTTCTTCAAGTTTCTAAAGCAAATCAAAGTTAAAGAACGAAAAGGACTAGGAGATGATAATGCCCAGTTTTCAATCTCCCGTCTTCAAGGAGTTGTAGCGGGTTAAGAATTTGTAAATTTTTGGATTCCCGTGGGAAAAAATGCGGGATCAGGTCGGAACGGGTTTGTATATCAAATTTTGGGATCGTGTCGGGATTGAATTTTCTTTTCAGCATTTTTGCTTAAAATAAACCTAGCATTGGAAAACTGACAAATACTAAAATTTTTTATGTCCTGTTCATTAGACTGAATATATTTTGTAAGAAAAACCTAAGGGGTTAGACGCAGTTGAAAGGCCAAAAAGACGGTTCTTAAATAATTTTGTATAGAAAATATTTTATTAAAAAATTACAAGAAATAATTATTGAGATAGTTACTTCTTTTAAGTTTTAAATGACAATTAGATCAAAAATATGGAAGGATACTGCTCCTGTGGACGATCTCTCTAAGTTCCACCTAAAAAAACGATATTTCTGGCTTGACTTATCTGTTACATTCGTTTAGAAGATAGATGAATCCTGGGATCGATCAAAGCAATAGTCGAAATGATAGATAAAATATTGACAAACTAAATTTAAAATTTCCATTTTCGAAAAAATTTGTCTGAAAAAATAGAAATAATTATCGGAAATTTAAATCCCTCGAAGAATATATCTTAGAAGGTTGTGTGAAAATTTCAGATCGATTGCTTCAGTCGTTTTTGACATCTAGTTGTCACCGACTTTGAAAAAAACACAGTTTTGAGAAAAACGCGTTTAAAGAGAGAGTTTTGTAATAACTTTATTGCCACATTTTGCCAAGCAAAAGTAATAATAAATAAATTCCACGGAACATAACTACTTCTGTTAGGTTCACCAAAAAAATACACACAATCGACAAAATCGCCTGGCAGGGTTGAAATGTAGTAACCTATTCGATAATTGGGATTTCTTGAAAATCTTAAGGTAGACCAGAAAGAGGACTAAGTTTTAGAGTCTCTTAAAAACCTAAGATCTGTTGATCTATCTTAGGTATTCAGATAACTAGAAATTGTATGCATTATTTATAAAATTATGCCTTCTCTGAAAAGCTAAGATGTACGTGTACTTGTATGTTATTTCCCCAGTGTATTTCAGTGCACTCCTCAATTTTTGAAGTTTTCTCTGCTCATTAAAAGTGAATAATACAAGAAGCTATAAATACTTGGAATTGAACCCCACAATTAATATCCCAAAAATTTTTGTGTACTTTCTATTGGAAAATTTATTCATCCCGTAGTATTATGGATTTTGGAATCACAAAAACAAAACGCTTAAAAAAATGGAAAGTGTGTATGTACACTATGCCTAACCTAATCATTAGCATTAATTGTAGGAACCACCTACCGCAACCTCCCATATACCCGCCTTTCGCTCGTCTCGCTTTCCCCAACCCCAATTGGTCTCAGCGTGTGTTGGGGGGTTTGTTTGTTTTGTTTATAAAGCCTCATGTTTTTGATTTTTATTGCCTTGATTTTCGAGAGTTTAGCAGCCGGCTGCAAGTAAACATTGAAAATCCAACGAAAAAAAAGAGAACAGACAGGAACAGGCAGACAGAAGGACAGACAGACAGACAGTTGCTGGACACTCAGACAGACGACTGTTGCTCTCTGTGCCTGCGACCTGGTCGGTGTGGGTGTACTATGTGAGTGGGTAAACAAATGCAGCGCCAAAACTAAATATTGTTTAAGAACAAATATTTGGCTTCTTGTGCAAATCACAATGGCAGAAGTTTCAAGTGATTTTTTTTTTTTTTTATTCATGACGCTATTGATGATACAGCCATAGCTGTGGGATGCGCTTCACGAGCTGCTAATGGGTCAATTCAATTGAAACAAATAGCATTTATTATGGTCTAGATATCTAATTATAAGTATATTTGTGCTGAGCAACTTTGAATCATCCGATGAGTTAGAAAACAAGGAAACATCGATCAGTGCTGAGTTTAGCAGAAATTCACAAAATTTGGCACGCGATATACGTGTACTTATAATGCGCACATGACCACTTTGGGACCATATGATATTCTCTCTTAATAATTGGCATAAACATTTTAAATTTTTTATACTCTTACAAGGGTATATTAATTATGTGTGCAATGCATCAAAGAATGCTCTCTCAATCAGAGAAGGGCATGTGCTGCACTTTTTACTTTGGGACGGCACGATACCATACACGTTGGCTTATTTTAAACACGATATATAAAAAAAGAAAGACAGACAATTTTTCAAATTGAGCACCCGCAAGGGTATAGAAACTTCGGCACTGTATAAGTCAGCTTGGTTCGGTTTGGTCTTCGTATTTCGTTAAGTCCCATAAATTGAGGATGTGTGAAAAATTATTCAGCACTCACCTAAAATGCTTATGAAATATGAATATGTTAATGAATTGTATACATAAATATTGATTTTGGTGCCGAATGTGAGCGATTTGTATACATAACATAATGAGACTGATGGACAAGGTCAGGGGTATATTTATTAGAGTAATTAAGCATTTTTGTTTTGGAATTTTTCCGAAAATTCGTATAATGGAAATGAATGGGTAATTTTAATTAATCATCTTGACTTAGTATTTTTTTATTTTATTAACTTAAATGCTTGATCCGCACATCCAGATGTATGTGTTTTATATACAGGCACAGTAATGCAGTACTCTATTTCTTTGTGGCGGTTTTACTTTTAATCGACAAAGAAAAGAGTTTGACTATAGTCAAAAATAAGTTCAATATGCATTAAGTTTGGTTCTTTTGACATCCTATTGTTATCTTTCAATTTACGATATTTCGGTTAACAATCGGCAAGGAAACACTTATGTGATTCTTTTTGATATGAGTCGAACGAGTTAATCCAATTTTAGACCTGATTTATACAATGAAGCAAACTTAACGAAGTTTCTTAGACAATTGTCGGCTCGAGGTCAGGTAGTTGCGTTTACTCACAACATAAACAACTTAGCACTCGCACCAAAAACTGAGAAGGTTGGCTAAACAGTGACTGCTTCATAGACTTCCCAGTCTAATCTTCAGCAGCCTTTACTAATTTACTAAGTTGTTTATGCTTTGTGTAAACGCAACTATTTGCGGCCAATTGTCTAATAACCATTAGAAAGGTCGCCAAATACATTACAAAGAATTAACGAAGTTTCTCAAAAAGCTTTTGCTTGCTGGAAAATGGTGTGGTGGTGTAACTAGCTCCTCACACCTCTTTCCTACAAACATGATCATTTCGAAAAACATCATGAAATTTGCTTCGTCGTGTAAAACCCGTCTTAGTCTCGGCTTCTATGATATTTTTACAGAATGTTATTGTCAAGATGTAACTGCCAACTGTTCAATTTAGCTCATAGGATCTGTTTTCTGTTGGTCATTAACTTTGAGCTCTTTGCTCAGTTGGAACTTGTACGGGTGCAGGCTCAATCCCGACGCAAAATTCGCCAAGTTGAAGTTTGGTAAAGGACGAGGAACTAACTGACTCGGGTTCTCCTGCATACTTTCACTTACTGTGGCAAAGTTTTCGGCCAATTTTGCGTTTCTTAGACGCACAGGTGTTGGTTGATCGTTTACTAAACCGGTCGTATCTATTTTGGCCACCAAACGTTGGATAGTTGTCTTTGATGGGCCGCTGCGTCTGCCGTAAAATCGGCTCACTAACAAACACTCATTTTGATAAAAAGTTTTTTCATTTGAATGTCTGCACAATCGTGTAACTTGTCATGGTGTTTTGGCAATAAACAATAGGTAAGACAGATGACGCCAAAACAACATGGCCGCTACCGGCTGCATTGATCCGACCTTATTGCATAACCCTGTGTATCGGTTGCATACAAGCAAAACCTGGTAGTCGAAATACTTTACGACTACGCCACTGCCAATTTGTGAAGGTCGTCCAAAATCAGTCGTTGTGCCAGAAAACATTGATGCCGAGCGTGAACTGATAATGCTAGATCGTCATGTGACATACCGTGAGATAGAGGCATCCTTGGGCATTTCTTCCACCAGCATACATTCGATATTGCATGAACACCTGGGCGTAAAATAGGTTTGTTCACGTTGGATCCCGCACAATCGCTCAAAAAAAGGCTCGTGTGGATTGGTGCAAAGAAATTTTGAAAAAATATAATCGCGGTGTTTCAAAAGACGTTTATAAGATCGTCACAGGTGACTAATCATGGATCTATGCTTTGAGCCCGAAACAAAACTGCAATCGACCGTGTGGGTCTTCGAAAACGAGCCAAATCCAACGAAAGTCGTTCGTGGAAGAAGCACTTCGAAGCCAATTGTCGCCTGTTTCTTCGGTAAAACTGGTCAAGTGGCGACTGTTCCGGTACACCACAATTTGTTTGCCTGAAATCTTCGGAGAAATTCGAAAAACGAACAAGAGAAGACAGATCATTGTGCACCATGACAATGCGAGCTCTCACACATCAGCTCACACCAGCGCCCTAAATGTCGAATTGATGGGTCATCCGCCGTACAGCCCTGACCATAAAACCATCATAAATATTCGCGTTTTCATAATTAGGTCAGAAATATATATAGCAACCTACGTAGGCTTGTTTCCTAGTGTTTTTAAATGCTGGTTCGAATCCCGGTAATGGATGGTCTCTCTTTAATCCTTTAATGATTTTTTTATGATATATTTTTATGTTATTGCTTTTACCTTTAATTCCCGTTACTCGTGAAGTAAAACAGGTATACAAAGCTTATGCAAATGTTTGGTTGTCATCCAAATTTTACCATTTCATTAAAATTAACATGTAAAGTTAAAATTGATGGAACATTTTGCAGTGGAACAACAAAATTTGTTGATGTACATATATGTAGCAGTGGAACTAGGCTATTACACTTAATGAATACATCAATCAGAAGAAAAAAAATATGATGATTCGTTACCTAGTTTTCGAGATATTCTACCTGAAAGCGGACCAAATTACCTAAAAATTGTGTGTTTTTTTTTTTAAATAAAAAAAGGGTCATCTTTGACGGGTTGTATCTTCTAAAATAAAAATCGCATTTTATTAAGGGTTGCATTTTTGAAATCGTTTAACAATTTTCCATAAGATGGGTTCATTCAAAATTTTGCAAACTACTTTGTTCTACGGCCTCACTGTGCGTCTGTTCGGATGTTTAGAGGGGGCATCTGCCAATCGGGATCGGAACGGACTTAACTTGGGTCGGGATTGGTACGAATCGGTGTTGAATTTTTTTTACAGCGTCCATCTTTAGAAAAGAGTATAAAAAGAAAAACCTGATCGTAGTTTTACTTTGAACTTTTCAATCCGCTTATGTAAACCTATACCAAGAATATTACGGCGTTTCGAAACTGCTTATTCAGCCTCTATATTATAGTGACTCATGTGATTTTAGAAAATTAATATGTTGGCCTTTGTTGGAAGGTTTTCCGTTTGATATTCTGCGTCAAATGTGAACTTTTGTGCAAAATTTCTGTGGATTTTCGAATATTTACAATGCGAAAAAAAAAGAATTGCACAATAATGTAAACAAATGTAAACAAAATTAAATTAAGTTTCCATATGCCGGAAGTTGGCTTTTGGCTATTTTTTTTCTCAATTAATTCATCTTCATCTTCTGCTTTCAGCATCATGTTGTCCCATCAAACCCCAACCTAGTGAGTAACTTCAATATCCGACACAACGAAGTCAACCTCCAAAAACAATGCTTTGGGTGTCCTAACATCTAGTTAAGAATAAACGAAGTGCAAGAAGAGTGAGTAAGAGGATCAGCTGCGTGTGCCTTTAGTAAAAAAAGGGCACACCACATTTACATACAATCGTGGGCAAGGACAACGAATCATATACAGGTTGGCGGCCATCCAAAAAGCAAATCAAACAACACACAATTTACACCCTGTAGTATTTTAGAGTTATACATACCACAACCACATATAGCACGCACAACCCAAAGAAATTTATTTATTTTAACCCACCATCATGACTTATATACCTAAAAAAATGCAACATTATGCGCATGCAGCCATGAATCTGATCAATATGGACTCGGAGAATCGGGTGGTACTCAATGTGGGCGGCATTCGGCACGAGACATACAAGGCCACATTGAAAAAGATTCCGGCGACGCGTCTATCGCGTCTAACGGAAGCACTGGCCAACTATGATCCAATATTGAACGAGTACTTCTTTGATCGGCATCCGGGTGTATTTGCACAAGTGCTCAACTATTACAGGTGAGAGGCAAGGTCAATTAAATCTATTTTTGTGCATATTTCCATTTTCCATTTCGCAGAACTGGCAAACTGCACTATCCCACAGATGTGTGCGGTCCGCTGTTTGAAGAGGAATTGGAATTTTGGGGTCTAGACTCCAATCAGGTAGAGCCCTGTTGCTGGATGACCTATACACAGGTAAGTTTTAACTGTTTTTAAAGTTTAAACATTTCTCATCGTATCTTAAAATTTTAAACAGCATCGTGACACCCAGGAAACCCTAGCCGTATTGGATCGTTTAGATCTCGATACGGAAAAACCGTCCGAAGAGGAATTGGCACGTAAATTTGGTTTTGAAGAGGATTACTATAAAGGCACTATATCCTGGTGGCAGGAAATGAAACCGCGTATTTGGTCACTATTCGATGAGCCTTATAGTTCGAATGCTGCCAAGGTGAGTTAGAGTTTGAATTAAAGTGATTCTGAATGAAGTGACTAATCTTTGTTTTGATGTTACAGACCATAGGCGTCGTTTCGGTATTCTTCATCTGCATTTCGATTTTATCATTCTGTTTAAAAACTCATCCGGATATGCGTGTACCCATTGTGCGCAATGTTACCGTGAGAACGGCCAATGGTAGTGCCGCTTGGTTTTTGGATAAAACTCAAACAAATGCGCACATTGCATTCTTCTACATCGAATGCGTTTGTAATGCCTGGTTTACATTTGAGATATTGGTGAGTTGGTAGTCATTTTATTTCTTTCTTTCTCTTTCTTTTTGTTTTCCTGCCTTTTCCTTCTGTCCATGAACGCACAGAACCCAGAACCCTCGGCATGCGTTTGGCTCGTGTCTGTTTGCGAGATTTCTCTAGTGTCTTCTAGAAGAGCTTGTTGGTACTACAGAAGGCTACTATCCTTCTAAAGGAACTCTTCGTTTAGAAAGGAAATCTATATATATTTTTGGAAGACAGTCAAACTGCATTGAAGCTTTGACTCTAATACTCACTTTACGTAACGCTCGATTCACGAAATAAAAAATTGTTGTCTACCTCTGAATACGTTAAGTGTGACCAAACCAGTTGATCAGATAAATGCCAAGCACATAACTTCCTTGTGAAGAAATCACATATTTTTCTACTCGTGTACTTATCAGTGTTGCACTGACGCCTGCAGTACTCAGATTTCATCATGGTGGAAATATACTAGGGTTGCCGAAAATATTATCTATATATCGAATTTTGATGTTATTGTCGTAAAAACGATTTATCAATATCGGATATTTTACTATAGCGATATATCGTATATTGAATACTTTTTTGGGATATTTCCGGCGATATTTTTATGTTTTGGATGGAAAAGAAAGACTCATTTCCAGCGCTTTCCGACTTGGCATTGGAAGATGCTATTTCACCAGGAAGCTCGGTGCCATCAGAGCGCTTGGCTTCGACCATAAAAAGTTTGTCTTCGACTAAAAATGTGTGGTTTTCGACAACAGAAGTCGAATAACCGATAAGCACATATGTAACTCAACGCGTCTTCCAAAAATCTCTGTCTAACGATTATTGGTAAAAAGAAGTTCTTATGTTTATGTTATGTTTTATTTTTTGTTAATATGATTACTTTTCAACTTCAACGTCTTATTTCTCTATGAATTCTTAAATAAGTTTCCACTACAATTATAAAATAAATAAAATATCTTTGTCAATATTATAAAAATACATATATTTATATATCTATATTTTTTGGGTCTCTGACCTGTAGATTTTGATTGCATACAGAATTTATTTTTTAATACGCTTCAAATGACAATTCAATTTCCATAAACGACCTGTTTATTATTAAGAAAACGATTTTGTTTGTTAAAAATATTGAAAATATCAATACTATCGATTATTTTTTCAACAAAATATGATGATTGAACTTATACTTTTTTACTATCGAAAAAATATCGATATAGATATTTTTCAAATATCCGACTTCTCTAAAATATACCAAGTCTGGCGGTGACTGAAATATGTAAGTTCGAAGTTTTTGCTAAATGCGCTAGAGTGGGACAGACAACGTTTGCATAAAGGTGTGTGTTTGGTTGTGAGAGCGCTGCACAAAAAACCACCCCCTAATTTTTGCGTAAAGAGACACCAATTCCATCCTGGGATTTATGGCCACACTGCGCGTTTTGATATGGAGCAGCTGAGAGCAGCGGATTCGTGAAATCAAAAGCGAACCATTTTTAGAAATAAATTTATTAATCAAATACGATAGAAAAAATATTGGGTGAATACTGCATGACTTATATTTACAATGTATTACTTTAAAACGCACAGATCACGGATGCACACTCACGAGCGTCTGTGGTTTCTCACGATCACGTAGTGACTCACGTGACATGTTTAAATTCACGTTACGCGCTTACCTCTGACACTAAGAATGCTTAAATACTCATTGAAATAAAGAATTGGTCTCATGTGGATGCCAGAACATTGCCTTGGCACTACAACAGAGACTGACGACACTTACAGCATGGTCAATCCCTACCAAAATAGCTAATCAAGGCTACTCATACTAAGGTGACCGATCAACGTGCTTTCTTTGCAGTTGACATAGCTTCAGTGTGCATTGATACTTGTTGCGAAAGGTTGTCACAATGCTTGATTGCCGTTTACGCGCATATGCCTCACACACATACAAACAAAATTTGTGTGCTGCCTTCCTTGCTCTCATTCTCGCGCTCTTAGGAAAAGCTCTAGGTTGACAACGGAAAGCGAGCACCTCATCAGGTATAATTACAGCATGATCTAGGCAAAATAAAGACAAAGAGCAAGTTATAAGTTGTAATAAAGCAATGACACAGTGAGCGAACGTCTGCTCTGGTTTTGTTTCCTCTTTCTTCCTTCTAGTTTCTTGCCTCCTTTCTTCCCTTTTCCTATATCCTTCAATATTTTCCTACTTCTTCGTTTCTTCTTTCTTCAGCGAGAAGAATAATATACCATCTCCTCTTCTTCTCTTCTTCCGCAGGTCCGCTTTATCTCCTCGCCCAACAAATGTGAATTCATCAAGTCATCTGTTAACATCATCGATTATATAGCAACGCTTAGTTTTTATATTGATCTAGTGCTTCAGCGATTTGCATCGCATTTGGAGAACGCTGACATTTTGGAGTTCTTCTCGATAATACGCATTATGCGTCTCTTCAAGTTAACACGCCATTCGTCCGGCCTGAAGATTCTCATCCAAACGTTCCGCGCCTCGGCTAAGGAATTGACGCTATTGGTATTCTTCCTTGTGCTGGGCATTGTGATCTTTGCCAGCCTGGTGTACTATGCCGAGCGTATACAACCGAATCCGCACAATGATTTCAATAGCATACCCCTGGGATTGTGGTGGGCCCTGGTCACCATGACCACAGTGGGCTATGGTGATATGGCGCCCAAGACGTACATTGGAATGTTTGTGGGCGCATTGTGTGCCCTAGCCGGTGTGCTAACCATTGCACTGCCAGTGCCCGTTATTGTTAGTAACTTTGCTATGTACTATTCGCATACGCAAGCACGGGCGAAGCTGCCAAAGAAGCGTAGACGAGTGCTTCCCGTAGAACAGCCGCGACAGGCGCGTTTGCCAGGTGAGCGTACGTAATTTCTTCGGAATTCTCTGCCGGCTATAGATACTGATTTGATTTTGTTACACTTTTAGGTGGACAAGGCGGTGTCAGTGGCTGTGGTACACCCGGTTCGGGTCCACACTCGGGACCCATGGGTTCTGGTGGCACTGGGCCGCGTCGTATGAACAATAAAACCAAGGATCTGGTCAGTCCCAAATCAGGTGAGTTTTTGGAATTAAAACAATAACAGAAAAATTTGCGCTTTAATCCACAAAAAGGCACCGCCAAAAACGCCGCAAAAACAGTTCTTAAACTTTCTCAAAAAAAAAGCTCGCACAGCTGCACCTTAAGTTCGAAAAAGGATTAACACCCCAAAATTATATCACTTATTCATTTGCTGTGCCGTCTATTAGACGACGACCACACAATGGATGTTCGAGACTTTGCGCTTATCCTTTTTTGGCGCTGCTACCATACCATATCCATATCAGAATCATGCCCATGTACGTGTATATATGTACTTATTGTAATTATAAATTAAATGCAATACGGCTTTAATTTTTTTGATAACCATTTTATTCCAATTTATTTACTCATCTACAGGCTTAGCTTTCATTTGACGCTAAATCATAACATTCGAATTTTTTCCTCTATTGAGGATGAAATATGCGATGAGAGCAGAGAATTGGTTGGTTATAGGGGAGCATTGACAATTTAAAATATTGTTGAACAAAGCTTTTATTTATGTTTAAATGTGGTTTAAGAAGCCCAAATGTCCAAACTAGGCTTGAGTGCTTTCTATTTAAATGCGTGTTTACATTGCGGATACGTAATTTTCTTAAGTTGACATTGCGTATACGTAATTCTTTTAATTTTTTTTTTACATTGCTTTTTTTAGAAGAAAAATGGCTATCAATACTTAACTTAATAAAACTATTATTGATTTCTTACCGATTATTGGCAAGCCCTACAACAGAGTCAAAAAATCGTACCCAAAAATCGTACCTAAAAATTTTTAGAGCATGGGCGAAATTGGGCAAAAAGTGTTAATAACAAGTTGAAATGAACACTTCAAAGAACATTTTGACATAATTACATTTAACAAATCACAAAAAAACTTAAATTTTAATTTAATTAAAACCAAATCCTAATAAAATTACGCATACGCAGTGTTGGCTTTTATGAGCAGAGCGGGTAGGTGTGATAACTTTTATTTATTAAATTGCTGTATAAGGGTATGCACTTTACAAAAATATAACTAAAACGAACATATCAAGCTATAAAATTCTGTTAATGCAAATATGATCAGCAATGTCATTTACATCTAACAAAAAACACTCTTCTAAAAAATATTTTTTTTGGCGCTTACATTATTTTCGGGGTTAGAGCTCGATATGTTTCCATGTCAAAAACGTGGCCAATTTGCACAGTGTGCACCATTTAAAAATTTTGACTTGATTCAAAATAGAATTTATAATAACTAAACCAGACCTAAATAACTAATGGGAAATCAAGAACCCTTCAAGCAGTTCCTATACAAATTTAGACTATATACGTGAATCTTGTTGTCCTCCCATATATATTTAAATAGGTGTGTATGTCTTAAACAGGCATAAGCTGATATTAATGCAACAAAATATACATAATTGGAGAACAAGTTTTGCCATATGCTTAGATGTCCCAATTTAAATCAAACACCCGCACGGGCTTTAAAAAAATTGCTTTAAATCATGAATGGTCTGACTTTAAATGCCAATTTTGACCCTTTCGGGTTACCCACACAATAAGTTAAAAAAAATTCCAAATAAGGCCACCAAAATGTGACTAAAGCATTAAAAAAGTTTTTCAGCCATAACCAACCAAGAACCGATATAGCTGAACCGAAGCCTGTTTTGAAATCAGTGCAGATTATTTAATCATAATTGTATAGCATCAATGTAGGTAATTTTTTTAGCCTGTGCTATTTGTGAAGATATTTTGAATTATGTGGCCAATATAGACGCACCACTCCATTTGCTTACCACTGAATTCAATACTCCATACATCAACATCGATTTGAAATCAGGACACCCAAATTCCATGAAGAAAGCTTTCGTGGAGGTTGAAAAAAAAGTGGATTTTGTTGTCTTGTATATATATAATATACTTAATGTAGTCACTGAAAATTCTATTTGACATACGTCAGACAGAAAGATTCTTTGCTCTTATTGGGTGTCCCACGAGACCTCAGAAGATTTGATTAACTTCACTTACTTTTGATGCTTAACATTTCTTTAAGTTCAGATTTTGTATAAAATTTAAGTAGAAAGCAAGCTTTTTGAACCAATTTCTGCTCATCATCTGCTTACTTCATTCTCCCCGTATTCACATTTTAAAAAGCCGTTTTCATTCAATATCTTATGACAAAGTGACTTTAGTTTTTGCCACACTCCTTCAAAGTTCAATCGAGTATTTTTGTATATTTAAGCCATCATCCAGATTTACCCTTACTCTCAACAGGGGTTTTGATTTATTTCAAATTAAGAAAAATATACAATTTGTCGTAACGTTTTTATATATTTATAATACCATGTTTATTATATCAAGATACGAGACTCTCAATATAAATGTATTTCAATTTCGATTTCAAATTTATAATTTTTTTTTTGTATAAAAAAAACAACAACGAAACCAAAAACCCCTTACAAATCTTATGTAAATAGATGAATATACAACAATGATTGGCAAACCCAGAGACGGCAAAAAGAGCAGGCTGCTCTAAGCCAGCAAACCACAAGAACCACAGAGAAACAATGAGCAAAGAGCTTTACCCCAGGAACTAAAACCCCAAACAAACTTTTTCGCTTAAAAGAAACTGAATAATAAAGAAAGAAACATAAGGAACTGGATCTACCAACGGAACGTGGTACGTTGGAACCCAAAAGAAACAAAAAAAAATGAAAAAAAAAAAAAACCAAAGGATGTGTCGGCGTCTACCCACCACTTGCTATATAATTGTAATTTCCACGTGATTTCTACTCTTTTCAACTATATAAACTATATATATAAATATTGATACGTGTTGTTCCTCTTCAGTTCTGGCTCGTTCGTTAAATATATATATACATATACTCTCTCTCTCTCTCTCTTTTTTCTCTGTGTGTGCATTTGTGTGTGCGTGTGTGTGTGTGTAATTTTAAATATACATATATATTATTTGGAGTACTATACTATCAAAACAACATTATGATAAAACTTTGTATTATCTTGAACTTTTGTATTTCAGATATGGCCTTCAGTTTCGACTAAAAAAAAAAAAAACAAAAAATTTTGTAATTTGTTAAAAGACCAAAAAAAAAAGCAACAAGACACAAAAACCGAAATCAAAATCAATTCAAATCAAAAATACAATCTCATCAAATCATGCTCAGCTATGCCAAAAAAATTTAATAAACTATACCACAAGGATTAACAAGCTGGGCGGGTGTGTTGGTTTACCTTTTGCATTTACTTTTCTCTCTATATATATAAAATATATAAACATTCAAAAATCTAAATCCTTTCCTAAAAAACTAAAATCGTTTTCCCCCTTAGTAATCTAGGTGTATTAACTCCAACAAAAAAAAAAAGAACAAAACTTCAAAATTAGTTTAGAAACCAAAAACCTTCACACCCTTAACCCCCTAACAGCCTGGTTGCTAGAAAAGTTTGCTCCCACAATACACAGAGAGAAAAAAATAATCGTACTAAAATTCATTTCAAGCCAACTCGATTTAGATTATTGTAATTTGTATAGAACTTAAATAAAAAAAAGGAAATGTGAACGGAAATACTGAGAATGAGTACAAAACTTGGGACTAGATAGAGATGAGCGCTGTCTAGAGTTTTCGCGCGGTCTAGAGTTGTCGCGCGAAATTTTAAAACTTAAAATTAATGTTTTATGTAATGCATTAAGCTTGAAAAAAAATCTGGAATTTCGAACTTAAATAGTGGAAAATCAAATACAAACGATTCTGAAAGCTGATTAAGTTCGAAAATTTATTTCAAGTTTTTTTCTGTACTATTAAACCCAGGGAATCAAACTGGAACCAGAACCTGAACCGGAACTAGAACTAGAACCGGAACTAGAACCGGAACCAGATCCGGAACCTTATACCGAAGAAGAACCGATCCAAGCCGGAACCGGAACTGGCACTGCTATAGACGTCGATTGAACTTATAATTTGGGTTCGGTATCGGGACGATAGGCGGGGATTCCGGATGGTTGGGATGGGATCTCAACTGGAATAACGCAAGATTTAGGTCTGTTTTCTCGTCTTCATGTCTACAACGACCCTTCGTATGATTTAAAAAGCGGCCTAAAAGTAGACACCATAAATTTTTCTCGAAAAGCACCAAGATTTGAAAAACATGAAGATGAGAAAACGGTCCTTAGGAAGGCCTAAAAGTAGGCAACATAAATTTTTGCAAAACGTATCTAGATTTGAAATGCACGAAGATGAGAAAACGGCCCTTCTGGATACCTATTAGAAGGCAACATAAATTTTTTCAAAAAGTACCTAGATTTGAAAACCATGAAGATGAGAAAACGGTCCTTATGGAGGCCTAATGTAGGTAACATATATTTTCGCAAAAAAGCATCTAGATTTGAAAACCACGAAGATAAGAAGATGAAGTACTTCGGGAGACCTAAACGTAGGCAACATAAATTTTCGAAAAAGAACCTAGATTTTAAAATCATGAAGATGAGAAATCGGCCCTTAGGGAGGCCTAAAAGTAGTTAACATAAATTTTTGCTATAATCACCTAGATTTGAAAACCACGAAGATGAGAAAACGGTACTTCGGGAGGCCTAAAAGTAGGCAACATAAATTTTTCTCAAAAATCACCAAGATTTAAAAACATGAAGATGAGAAATCGGACCTTCGGGAGGCCTAAAAGTAGCCAACATAAATTTTCCAAAAAAGCACCAAGATTTGAAAAACATGAAGATGAGAAAACGGCTCTTAGTAATTATTATGCATTGTTTCTGATGTTTTTAATTGTCATAGGAAATGAGTTCCGGGTTTACACCTAGCAAAAAATATAGATTGCGCAGAGTTGCCAAATGTGCGCCTGAATGAAAGAATGTTGAAGTGGGCCAAGTTAAGTTTTTAAGCAAACTTTATATAAATAATTTCAAGTTTCAACTCGCAGAACTTAAGTACAAATTACTCGACTTTTTCTCTCTGTGTATTCCTTTTCCCCCCTCGCCCTTTTGCAAAACAAAACGAAAAGTCAAACAAGTAGTTGGTAGCTGATAAATAAGCTGCATGTTGCATGACCCACATTGAACTTCTCTGACTTGACTTGAGTGTTGTATGTATATGTATGTATATAGTATATAATGATGATTGTTGTGCATTGTGTAGTACCCCAAGTGCACCCAAAAAAAAAGAAACAAAACTAATAAACACTTAAATGTTGCGTCTGAACTTGTCCCTCTACCCCCCGTTGAATTCGATAACCAAAAATGTTGCTTTCTTTTTATTAACAAAATTTAATCTTTCTATCCTTTCTCTCTCTCTCTCTCTCTTTCTCTATCACTTGGCTTTCCTCCTCTACTACCTGTCTTCCTTAAAATCTACCGTAATTCTTCTGGCCTAAACACCAAAAGTTGCTCAACTCTTCACAGGTCCCTTGGGTGCCAGCATTGTAGCCATGAGTCCCAGGACTATGTTAGATCTGAATCCTGCCTTGGCCATGGGTAAGCCTACATTTCAGCCCCGATTTCCCTCACAACTGGCCACCACACCACCAACATTAACCACAGCAGTGGGTGCGGGCGCTGCAGCAGCTGCTGCTGTAACTTCAGCTTCGGTTTTGGTGCCACCCTCAACATTGCCCAGCATAGCGGTATCGACGACAGCCACTGTGGGTAAGGATAATGGTAGTGCCACAACTACTAGCACCACACTGGAGGCCAGCAAGAAGGCTTTTCTTTAAGTCAACAACAGAACATTTAAGCAATATTTAAAACTACATATATCTACTTATCATTACCTTCGCATACGTATGTATTATTCAATTATTTGGTTTTGGAGTTGAAAGCGGGTATATCATATCAAGAATAATCTTAAGTTTTGTCATACTATCAGAGGCACCGTTTTTATTCAGGCTTAGGTTCTAAAATGGTTGTGTTTAAGGCAGTGTTGGGCAACATTTGAATTGCGTATGTTGAGCGACAATTAAGAATATGTTAGTTATCCATAATTGCTAAGGGATTTTGGGGTTTTTGGGCTAAGTTTTTGGTTCAAAACTTGGTTCAATACAATTTTCCCCCAATTTAAGAAGAAAACCAGAAAATTATAATATTCCGAATTCTTTAATTTTTGTTTACTTAAACTTATTATGTAGTTAAAATTTAAAAAAAGAAAAAAAGTCTTCGATGTATTGTTTGTTTTTCTTCTTTGATCTGACAAAATAAAGATGGAAAAAGTTCGTTCAACTTGGACATGGATCGATGATCAGATCGGAGAACTCTTTGAAAATGAAGAGTTTACGCTTAGAACAACTTCCTAATTAAGCATAATTAAGCAAGCAATAATAAGGAACCATGAGCACAAATGATTTAAAAATATATCCTTCATGAAGTTCTTCATGATGTTTTTGTTTGTGGGGAAGAGGTAAAGAGGTGCAGCCGAAGCTGGCAATGTTTTATGACCTACCCTGGCGTGAAGCTTTTCGATAATTCTCCTTTGCTTTGTTCCGATTAAACTAATGCAGGGTTGATTTGTGGGTTATTTGCTTATAGATAACTCGTGTTCTTGGGCGAATTGAAATCGAACTTCATGAAGCAAACTTCATCATGCTTCAAAACGAAATCGGAGAAAGCGTCATGAAGCAAACTTCATCGTGTAAACACGGACTAGGAAAGTTGTCAACATATCATTGGGGCACAACAGATCAAGACTGGTCGCAGTGCATTTTTCCACCAGTTTTTTTTTGCTTTTGTGAATTATTTAATAAACTTTAGAATCGAGGATTTAAAAAACACAGGCTATTGTGGGTAGAGATTTTAAAACTAACTTGATAAGACTTTAAAGAACATTAAATAAGTCTCTGTGGCACAATATCGACAAGATAACACAAAAGATGTTGGTCACCATGTCAGATTTCGAATGTCTTTAGTTTTTGTTAAGCCAAACCGAAAGTTTAGGTTCTGAACAGAATTAGGTTCAGTGATTTCTTCACATGTGATTCAGTACAAGTTTCGGTTCAAAGTATAAATTATGTTGGAATTCCGGGTTCGAACCGACTTGGTTCAAAACCGGCTTGGAGACCTGATTTTATATTACGAATTTTCTGTATAACGAAGTTTTTTTGTAGCCTTAATATTTTACTGCATATTAGTTTTTTCTGAGACGTTGATAAATGGGGAATCGTTTTATTTTATTGTTGTTGAATTTATCCGTTAAATTTTGGTGCCTTCGGCTAATCTATGAAGTGAAAAAAAAACTTAAAGGGTCTACAATCTATGCCCTAGTGGCACATTTCAATTTGTTAAGCACCGATACCTAGATGGAGCATACGAACACACACACACAGCACCTGGTAATAAACGGAACGTTTTATAGCTTTGTTTCTTGGTTGTTGTTGTTTGACAAATAATTTTCCTATTACGCATTAGAGTCTGCACTGTCATAAGCATCCTGGTCTATAAAGTAGCGATTAAATATCTAAAATAAAACTCGAACTTTTATTTCAAATAAAAATTACAACTTTTTCAAATCGCAACTCAGTTAATTTTATGAAATTATAAAAATTTGCTTCACCCGCCACCTGCTTTCAACTCCAACTCTGATATTATTAATAACAAACCAAAGGCAATTCTTAGACTCTCCCCCCCAGAAATTTGTTAGCCATATCATGACATACCTATCAAATCTCAAACATATAAATCTAGCTTATATAAGTATTATTACCAATTAAAACTGCAACCCTTGCTTAGGCATTTTAAAACCAATAATTATTATTGTTTTTTTTAAAAAGAAAATGTTTTACTCAAAAAATAAAACACAGTGGCCCTGAAGGGTCGAAAAATTCCCATCGCTTCATTTTCAAGTTTTCCACCCAAATTGGGTGCTTTGTCGAATGGATTTTGACTACATTTTTCAAGGATCGAAGGTCATTGACCCTTCAGGACCACTGTGACAAACTGTATATACTTACTACCTACATATATGTTAATAGAAGGCTTTATATGACAGTTAAACTAAAAACTACTACGTTCAACTCGGTTTGCCAGTTCCTTATGCGTTGTGTAAAGACTTAGCTGCTTCTGCAGTTTGGTTTAAAAGCTTTAATTTCATAAGAATTTCAACTCTAATACAAATAAATGCAACAAAAACAAAAAAAACAAAAACAAACAAAATTAAGTATCTCTGCTTGTGAAAAAGCTTGGAAATTGCCTAATTAAACTAAAACCAATCAAAAAGTACCGGCATGCCTGTTTAAAATTCATTCAAGCAAACACAAGACGCTGCTGCCAATTTCTTGTTAAAGACGCACGTCTTCAACGGTAGAAGAAGAAAAACAAAACAACTTTTTTGTTTTTGGGCAAACTTTTTAACTTTAGAAAAACAAAGCTCCCGCAACTCCATTTGCTCATCAACAAACTACACCCACTCACTCACTCACATGTTGGATTACATACAAATTAGTGAGTGCTGACAGGGTTCAGCTGTCTCCCAGTGAGCGTAAGATTTCAGCATTTTTCCACAAAACGAGTTAAAATGTTAAATTGTTTTCTAAACGGGGTAAATCTAAAACAAACAAATAACAAACTCAAAGGCAAGGGCAAAAGGCAAAGGCACAGTTGGGTTTCATTCTTTGGGGTGGTCGCATATTTACATACATTGCATATGTTTTTCTTTGAAAAATCATTAGATAACAATTCTCTTGTACATTTTGAATATCTCTCTCTCAGCAAGCATTATACATACCGATATTTATACATATATTTATACATATAAGCAATTCTAAAACGCGCTTTGCCATCATCAACACAGACAAAGAAATGGAAACAACGTTTGTAAAACATTTGTTAAGTTTTTACAATGAACAAAAAAGCATTAATATTATTAATATTAATCTTAAAACAAAAAATATATATGCAAGCAAACGAAAATTGTTTATATCGTTTTAATTTTTTTCAAACATTTAAAACTGATTTTTAATTGTATAGTTAAGCAAATTGTATACTATTTGAACTACAAAAACAAAGTAAAATAAACAAACAAAACTGTTCTCTCAATAATTTCATGAACAAAAAAAAAAAAAAATTAAATTAATTATATAAATATATGAACTCAAACAAAAAAAAAACAAACAAAACGAACAAATGCAATAAACAAATCTATTGAACACCAAAACATAAATATAATGAGTTTTTGATGTATTGTAGCTGGGTGGTAACATAGGAGAGTGGGCACGTGTTGGCCATAAAAAAGTAAGCTTTTTTTTAAATTATTATATGTAAATGCAATGCGCAGTTACGGTTCTAGGATTTCAGGTTAAAGATTTTTTGGCGGAGGTTCTGGTTCGAACTTTGGTTCGTCGGTTAGTCGCTTGATTAACTTTGGAATCGAGGATCTATAAAACTATGGTTATCAATTACCAAATCTATTAATTTTTAAGAATTTATAAAAGTCAGATAACAATAATATCGCTGGGCTATAGGTCAAATTTTTTTAAATAATTTTTTTTTTTTAACTAAACCGATTTTTTGGGTTTGGAACAGGTTTTCATTTAGCTATTTTTTCACTGACGCACAGTGTTTTTATCACTTTTTTTTTGTCAGAATCTCTTATTATGAAGATATTCGACCCAAAATTTGGGCCCCCAAGTCGACTTACCAAGATTCGTTTGGTTTAGAACATTATTTTATATAGCTGCCATAGAATAAATCAGATCGACTTGCAACCACTTTGTTGCTCTTTAAGCTATTGAACTTAAATTCGGCTTGTGCTCATATTTTTAGCTCCAAAGACAATTTACAAAAAATGGCTCGACTTGGATAATTTTTTGTATATAGCTCCATAGAATGGATTAGGTCGACTTGTACCAACTTTGTTGTTTTTTAAGCAATTAAACCAAAGTTATGTTTGTGCTTCTAAGACGACTTACAAAATTTCGTTTGGTTTGGTATTATTTCTTTTAACTGCCATATAATCAAACTGGCTGACTAATACCAATTTAATTGAATTTGACGATGTATTAAACATAATTTTTTTAGAACGGGCAAGTTGGGGCAAGACGTGTTAAATATTCAATAATTTGTACACTTTTGTTAAAAACTTTGTATTCAATAATTTTGCAAAGCTTTGCAATTCAAAAGTTATATTCCACGAAACATTGCTTCTTCCTTTAGCCTCACCTTAGAAATACACCTTAACAATATACAGCACAATCAGTTTTAAACACACAACAAGAACAAACGTGTTATTAAGCTATAATTTCACACACCTGAACTTACATTTTCAATTTTTAATCCTTTTATTGAGCTTCTTAATTTATTAGCAGTCGCATTTAAAGTTGAAAAATATTTCCCGCCAATTTTACAAAAAAAAAAAAGAATACACAAAGAAAAACAAATTTTAGGTTTAATTTAATCATTTAAAAATATAATTTTTTTATAACATTTGGGTACAAAAACATATCTTTCCGATCCGAAATTATTTCATTTTCTCGAATTGGTAAGAAAAACTTTCAGATTAATACTGAACATGTAATAATGATATGACTTTAATACAGGGACCGAAAATAACAGTTATGATAACAAAAATTATAATACAAATTATTCTTAACTAAAGGTCCTACGTAAAAGTGGTAGGCACCAGAATTCATATTTTTGAGGCTTTTATTTGAAATCTGGGTAAATTTTTATTTGCGATTTTTTTTCGAAAAAATTACTTTCAATTTTTAATTTTTTCGATTTTTAAAAATAAATATTAGAAATAAAAATTATGCGGTAATTTTTATTTTTAAAAATTGAAAATAAAAATTAAATGCTAATTAATTTTAAACAAAAAGACCTACCACAAAATTTTTAATATATATCTTTGAATCAGTATGTATGTATGCATACAAGCGTGCATGTTACAGTTGCCACATATTTTGAAACAGCAAAGATTAACTGAACAAGAAAGATCAATAAAGTGAACAGTCACTGATTTGTGAGTAATTATACTGAGAGAACACTTACCGAGCAAGAGTCACTGAACAAAAGTTACTGAGCAAGAGTCAATGTACAAATGTCAATGAACAAGAGTCTCTAAACAAGTTTCACTGAACATGAGTCCCTGATCAAGAGTCACGGAACAAAAGTCACTGAACAGAAAAGGAAACTTGAAGAAAAATATGTTCACTTGCTCAGTTTAGTAAACAACCCATTTTTGTTCACTTACTCATGAACAACCCAACTCTAATTTACAGTTTTGAAATATCATAGCGCTTTTTAAAAAAATGCTTCTAAAACTGTATAAGTGTACGACTTTTATAAAATTCAAATTATAAAAATTAAAGTGAAATAAATTTAGAATGTCATCCCTTTTGTTTTTGCTTATTTTAATGTAAGGTAATATAATTTTGGTAATAAATTTTAGGTATAAAATAAGGTCGAAAATAAGTTACAAAAATCAGGCCAATTTTGGAATATTCTTAGCAAGGCTATAAAAAGCTTGTTTCATTGCAGAATCCATCGAAATTGTGCCACAATTCATTTAAGATTAGCCGAAATCTTTATTAAGATTGATATAATTGGAATTAAGCATCTCGACAGCATCAATTAATCGCATATCGACCGAACACTTTCAACTCCCCCAAAATTGACTTTCCCCTTTTCATAGTCGCTTATTCGTTTCGATGTCATTACACAATTATGGTTTGGCTCGACTTTTGCCCCTCCAGGGCTTGACCTTCAGACTCAAAATAGAAAGCTCCCACTAAGTCCGTCTCGAATCCACACACACACACACACACACAAAGTAGGGTTCAACTCTTTGGCCTGCGGCAATGGCCCAATAAAGCGCTTCATTAACCAAAGCCCTTTTTTTTTTTTGCTGGTTTGGGGTTTTGTCTAAATTCCAATGTCTGCAGGGCATTCAATCAACAGTTGGCCATCTAAGAGATGAGCGGGCACTTTAGCTAGAGCCGCAAGACTCTCTGGAAAGCCTCTATATACATTTTTTTTTTTAACTAATAATCCATGAAATTTCAATTACAAGTCAAAAATCATAAAAGCTGATGAGGGTGTTGTGGGGGTGGCAGGGAGGTGGAGGGGTGGAGGGGTGGCGCTTGTAATTGTAATCATTCAAAATTGTTGTCTCTCTCGCAGTGGAATGTTGTGGGAGCCAAGTTGATTTCGCCGACAGATTTTTTGCAGAGTTTTCCAGTTTGGTTTTTTGTTTGGTCTATGCGCAGAGAGAGTGAGTGGTTTGGCCTGGAAAAAGCTCTCTCCCTCCTCGCTCTCTCTCTCTCTTTTTCTCTCACTTTGATGGCTTTTCTCAATGAACACTTTTCTCTGGCTATTTGGCTATTTTGCATCCTCTAGCCGGTCTGGATCAGGTCTCAGTTGAATTTTGACTGCGCGACGTGTAAGTTAAGTGCCCAAAGCGTGTGTGTGTCTCGTTTCGCGTGTGTTCGGCCACAATTTTTGGGACAATTTTGCCGACAATTGCCCAGCAAAAAAAAAGTAAAAAAAAAGAAACAAACAAACAAAGAAACAAAAATTTCTGCGACGGGCAAAATTACAATTTTTTTTTTGCATACTCATAGGTTGGTCCTACTGCTACTCCTATTTTTTGAATTTTTAAAAGTCAAGTGTCCCCCAGGTCGCCTCCAACTCCAGCTCCTCTGTCGCGATTAAGACCAGTCATAGTTGTTGCCTGGTTACGTTTGCCAGGCCATGCATTATACATGAAGCTCTGACAAGCGAGAAGGGGAAAGGGGAGGAGGAGCTGGAGATGGAGCAGGAGTAGGTGCCGCGACTCGAGTAGCTTCAGCTGGTCTCTCCAACTAGATTAAGTGTGCGTTGAAGCTTTTATTTTGGAATCTTTATTATTAGCACACTCTTGGCGCCTTCATCGTGCGAGTAGTTGCACCAAGGCAGGTTGGGGCTGGCGTCGCTGGTGACGCTGGTGACTATGGTGATGCCGTTGAAGTTGAAGTCGTTATATATTAATAACATTTCATGACAAATATTGAATCACTTGTAACTGTGAAATGTAACTCAATGCGGTTGGAAATTGTTTCATTTTCATTTTATTGCTGAACCGCTGGCTATATTAGGTTTCTTTGAATGATTTATAATGGAATGCATACAACTGTTTGTATATGCTCAATTTACATTAGGTATTCAAAGCAGCGGTGCAGCAACAACATTTACAACAAAAGTTTTTTGATTGGATTTTTTTTTACATTTGCTTAGTCGCTGAAACGCGGTGCGTCACCACTTTTGATTAAGTTTTGATTCCTTTTTACGCCAGGACGCGAAACAATTATTGCATTTTGGGGATGGTCTTGAAAGGTGCATACCCTACAAGACTGAAGTAAAAACCAAATCAAAATATTATTATTATTGTTCTAGGTAAAGCTTTACTAGGGGATAAGTTGTTAATATTTTTGAAGCAATATCTGCTTTCTCCTAGGAGTATAAACGGGTTAATCAATTTTAACACTTTTTTTTTAATAATGTAGGTTAAAGTCGGCTCTGCCCGACTTCGATATACCCGTTATATCAAAATATTTTATTAAATCACAAAATGTTAATGTTAACATAAAATGTTAGTATTAACATTAAATGTTTATATTAACATTAAATGTAATCATTCACATTAAGATGCCTGACTGAGCGCAAAAAACCAATCATGCAAGCATCGTATAATACTTCTAGGGCCGTTTGCTAATTTTCATGTTTTTGAAATCTAGGTGGATATTTAGAAAATGCATGTTGTCTTCTTTTAGGCGCCTTTTGAAATATCTTTACATATGTTTACTACGATTCGAGTATGTTTAAACACATCCTGTTTACTTTCCACTTAGGTTTATTAATTTCCTTAGACTAATACATTGTAGAAGCAAGCGGGAAACTCTTATATCATACGCTGATCGTTGTATACACAACCAAAGATATTTTAAAAGCAGCCTTAAAGTAGACAACATATTTTTATTTTAATATCTTCCTAGATTTAAAAAACTTAAAAAAGAGAAAACCGTTCTTAGTTGTTAAATTCCTTTATTTTTGCCCACCCTACTCAAAAGTTTTCCACACACGAAAACCTGATAGAGTCATTGCATACTTTTAAGCACTTAAGGGGGTATTCTACCTTTGCACAGTGTTTTTTGAGTGTTTTTTTTTTTAATTCTGGAAAGAAAACCATTAGAGCTTTTTAATTTGGTTTTTTGTTTTGAGTTGTTTATTAATTATTAAAAATATAAAAAATAAACATTTTCGAATTCAAGGGCTGTTCAAAAAGTTATTGGCATGTCAATTAAGGTCTCCCAAACAAAGGTGTAGAGGTGGTAGCTATGATTCCGGAGTTAACGAAAATAAAAACGGTAAATGAGGTTAAGACCAGAATTGATGTAATTCTGGCCCGTACCTTAATTAGATTTTTCAAAATTTTTTTTTCAATTGGCGGTAATTTTTGTAAAAAAAAAATCGATTTTTTTATTTTTTTATTTTTCTGTAATAAAATAGTACAAAAATGTTTTTCCTCTTGATTGAGGTACGGGCCAGAATTACATCAATTCTGTATCGATTGCAACATGGCGGATCGAAATCGGCTCAGCAGAACTGGCGCAATCATGGCTACCAGGTATGGCTACGAGGTTTCCAGAAAAATGCGCTTAAAGTTTTGAGCATCACAAAATTTACTCACATTAGCAAGAACACTGCTCCACTAAAATGGCTCTATCTGCTAAACTATTTTGAATTTTTTTAAAATGGTTTAAAGGGTATGTAAGGGGATTGTCTAAGCTTTAATTTCAAAACTAGAAGAAATTCGCAATTATCTTCGTTTGAAAAATTTGTAGAATTGTTAGTATGAATTTATTTTAATGTTATGAAAAGTAGAGATGATTACTTTAGGCAACATGGTACAGTTTTTTAAAGGGGTGATGGTGATTTTAATGTATTTTCCAAATCTGTTAGAAAAATGCTTCATTACGGATATGCAAAAGGATAGACCTTAATAATATAGCTCGTATAGCAGTATCCCAGATGGTAAATGGAATTTAAACTAGAGGTGTGCACGTTACGTAAATTTAAAGCAATAGCACGACGTGCTGTCGGTAAGCACTGATAGAGTTTACGAGTGCATCCGTGATCCGTGCGTGATTCGTGCGTAGTAAAGTTATACATCGTGAACATAGACATGCATTTTATATTATTATTAATAGTAATATTCCTATTTCATATTTTTGTACTATTTTATGGCACGTTTTGGGGCAGCGAATAAGTATGCTTTGTTTCTCATTGATATTTTTTTAGCTTTAAAATAAATTATCCCTAATAATCCTGTAATTATTTGTAACAAAGATATGCCATTTTGAATACATCTGAAAGAATTGGTGTCTTTTGGTGTCTTATACTTAAGGGAGGAGTAAGGGTTTCAGCGTAAAAAAACACTTTTTTTGTGATTTTTTATCTCAAATATCGATCGAGCAATTTTATTCAAACCTTCTATACATTATTGAGCATAGTTTTGACTATGTTTTGTAAATTTTTTATGCAAAAATATTAAACCATTAGCCCTTAATCGCGTTTTTCTCAAAACTACTTTCATTTCGAATACTTGAATTCAAATGGTTTAAAAGAAATCTCAGAATTGTTTAAGAAAATTTATTTTAAAGCTAAGGAATAGTACTTTAGAAGCAATCGTTAACGACCTTCGCTCTTGGACGAATCTCGTAAAGGCCGTTTTAAGCTATTTGTAGAGCCAAAAACAATCGATACTGTGTAGAATATGATTATGGAAGATTGACATGTGACATATAATGGACAATAGCTTACAAAGAGACTCGTGTTAAAAAGAGTAAAAAATTTAAAAGAAATACAGCCTCGTTGCTTTAAAAGACGTTTAAAAGATCGTAAAAAATCATAAATATCTGGATATGAGCCCGATACAAAACAGCAATCGATTGTATAATTGATTTAAAATGAAAAACGAAGCAATTCCAAGCACGGAATCAAATTGAATCGAATCGGTTTTCATACGTACCGGAACTTATGTTCGGTAAAGGGTTATGTTCACGTTCTAGTTTAGTTCGTTTTTTGTTTCCATATTGATAACTTGGTTTTTATATTAATATAGCGGTAAGTACCTGTAAATTTTTATACTTTAGTAAAAGTTTTGCGCTGAAAAAAAAAACTGGATTGAACTGAAAAAAGAAAAATCTCTTTGTCAAAGTTGTACAGATACGATTTTTCGGTTCTTTTCGGTTTTTTCGGATCCAAAAATATCGGTTATCGGATACCGATTCTCAAAAACATGTATACAGCCATGCTCCCATTTTCACTTTCGTAAAAGTTTTGCGATTTGAAACCGGATTTAAAATTAAATTTGGTCTCAAAATCATTAAAAATGGGAGCATGGCTGATAATATGGGTTGCGGTTCTGGATCTGAGCTTAAATCGGCTCTATTCGGTATTCGGTTCCGGTTCGAGTTCCGGTTTGATTCCCTCCACCGTAGGTCGGAACTGTTGCATTATAAAGAATGAAGGAAGATCAATTCTGGGTACATACATACATTTGTTAGCCACTAAATTAAGGAGAACTGAGGAAAGTCTACTGCCAAGAACAGATCAACCATCACCAAGATTTTGCGAGGACATCGGCTCGCTCAACAGAAGAACTAACTGCCCTGACTTAGCACTAAATATTGAAGCCTTTAAATTCTCTTTATAATATATATCGACAAAACTATATATGTATATAAATTTATGAAGAATAATTTCAAAAGCAATTAAGCCGTTTTTCATAATAATTTGTTGTTCTTTTATTAAAATAGAATCACTTAATATAGCTTAAAAATGTTTATATCACTGATGGTCTTGGACGGCTTCGTGTGAGCGCAAGAAATGTTTCACTGAAGGTATTTTACCGATGGATTATAAAAAGTTGTGTTCCAATCCCATTCCAATTAAAAACTTTAACAAATAGGGGATGGCCAACTCAAGCCAATTTCTTAAATAAATAATAACAGATCGCAACACTAACAACTATCAAATTAAAAATAAACAAAACTTCCACAACCTACAGAACTTCGCACATAATGAGAATGTCAAAATTTACCGTCGTTAAAAAACTGTCAGTGAAAAACTGGCCCCTTAACAAATATACCCCCATCAATGCCTGCTGAACTACCACAAATTGTTCTACCCCCCCATTATGCCTGAGTCAACTATCAACAACTAAAACAACAGAAAGTTAATTTTTACTCAAAACCTTTTGGTCCTTTTGTTCTTGAATATAAATCTTGATATGCAAGCTAATCAATAATAATTGCCTTTTGTTCTTAAACTAAATATCAATTTCATTGAAATAGAAATCTAGATCCATAGAATCTAAGATAAGCCAATTGTAAACAAGCCCCAAAAACAAAAGGACAGAAAAAGTTTTCTTTCTCTTTCAAGTCCCCCCCTAAAACGGTAGCAAACACTTTGCCATTTCCAGAAAAAAAAAAAAAAAAATAAAAAAATACTTTCGAATTTGTGAGCAGGAGTTTCCCCAAGAATAAACTTGTTATTGAAATTGGTTCGAGAAACAAAACGGAAAAACGAGAAACGAACAGAAAATAACGCATATTGTATGTAAATACGTGAGTTCACCAGGGTTGTCCATCACACACCAACAGAGAAAATTTAGCTTTTTTTTTTTATATTATTTCCCCAGTGAAGTGTCCTGGCAGTTTACCATTCAATTGAATTTTTTGACAAATTCGCTGCTCACCTTTCTGTTTGCCACAGCTGCGACAGCTTGAAGTGTCAACAATTGAACGCCAATTCGAAATCAAAAAACTATGTAAATGAAGTCCACAACCACCGATGCGAACACAAACTTAATTAACCCACAAACAAAATGAAAAACCTTAATCAAAACTGAATGTGAATGCCAGATGTATGTAGATTTTTAATTCCCGCCACACAAATTGGCAGGCCACACATCATTATAATCAGAAATATATCATCAATATTAAAATGCAATTGCAATGGGATACAAATTAAATGAATATAAGCAGAGATGTTAGAGTGGGGCGGGGGTGGGGTAGACTATGAAAATACCAGAAAATAAATGGTATAAATCAACACAATGCAATGGCAGAGAGCCCGTTAGGCTGCTTAGGAACAATGAAGTTTGCCCCTTTAAGTTTCAGTTTGTGTTTCATAATTGAATTAATTTAATGTGCTGAAATATGCTTAAAAGTTAAGCTTCTTTATTTACAAAATCATGAACTTTACTTTTTATACCCCTGCAGTTTCTGTTAGTTCATAATGATTAATCAATATGCAATGCAAATAGCCCCAAAAATGTCACATTTCACTCTTGTGAATTAAGCGTTCGGGGCAAATGAGAATTCACTATTTTGTCCCCTTTTAAAAACACCTGGCAAACATTTAAATTTGTCCTGGCTACTGGGAAAAAATTGCACCATAAATGGCGGAACAAATCAATTCAGTTGTGTATTTTTTTTTTGTGCACTCATAAAATCAAACAACGATAATTGCAGCATATGCAACTTTTTTTGAAATTGAAATAAATTTACTTCACAACATTTTTTTGTTTGAGAGCAATAAAGTTTATCCAACGGTCGGCCCTCCAACTTTAAGATTAATTTAAAATTATTTTATATCAAATGGATTGAAAATAAGATCGAAATGAATCGAATTTTCAAGATTACCAAAATTCACTTGGTTCAGTTCATTATTTTATATAGCTGTCTTATAACGTATCTGGCCGATTTGCAACAACTTTGTTGGTTTTAAAGCTAATGAACTTAAATCGATTTGTGCTTATATTTTTAAGACGCTTATAAACTTGCAATGTACTACGTTGGGAAATGATTCCAAACCTTCCGATGCATTTTAAATATTTTATATAATTTTAAATATTTATATATGTATGGTTCACCATTTTTCAAAAAGCTCTACAAAATTTGTTCAAAATCGGATGACTATATTAAATAGCTGTCAGAGAACCAATCCACAGTGGTCGGTCTTGATCAGCGGCCAAAAATACTTTTAGTAGAGATATCAAAGTGAAATTTTATTTACAGCTTAATATAAGTGTAATAATTAGGAAATCATAGAATGTTTATGGTTAAACAGCTGAAAACCCCTCCTCCCACCACCAACTTTCACCCTGGCCAAAGAAAAATTATATGAAAAAATAAAATATTTTTTTTTTTGAATTAAGAACAAGTTTATAGTAAGTTTATAATACAAGAAAAAAACAGTAAATTAAGGAGGCGAAATAGTTCGCATTGAAAGGATGTGCCAATATTTAGGTAAAAAGTTTAATAAAATTAAAATTAGAATAATTTAATTTTAATTTAAAATAATTATTTAAATCAGCTACATTTTGGTACATAAATTACAACAGAACAGCAATACAAAGCACAAATAAAGAAAACAATAACATAGCACAAAAACTCCCACAACAAAGCTGCCAAAAATCCACAAAACCGCTTTGTGTTATTGAAATTAACTCAAAGGAGCGCAAAGTCGCGCTGCTAAAATAAACAGTTTTAGAATCTTATAACATTAACTAATATTATAAAAAATGTTTGATTCCGGGGAATGATGGGCAACACAACTTTTACTTTAGGTGAAATTTAACTATTTGGCTGGGTACAACACTCACAATGGCACTGAGAAAAAACACATTTTATAACAAAACCACAAGATGTTATAACATGATAACAACTTAAATATATAGTTAATACCTATTTTTTCAATATTCATTTTAATGCGCGGCGATACCAAAAGATTTAATATTTTAATTAAATTTTTCCAGTAAGAGCTCATTTTCATGCGTCTCAAACAGCAAAGTCGACGTGTTTTTATTCTCTCTCTTATGTGTGTATTGAAATTGAAATAGAACAAAAGCAACTTTACCATTAAATTTCATGTTGTTTTAAGAAATAGTGATGACACATTTGGAGACAAATTTTTTTACCTTTGACCTTTTTATTTTTGACCTATGGAATCGACCACTGAGCAATCGGTCGAAAAATGGTTCTTTGTTATTTGATTTTGATGGTAGAGCGGTCGAGCGAGTTTTTCAAGAGTATTATAACTTCCGCACAGTAGAAGTTAGCATTGCCTTCTCGTTTTTTATATAATTTGCAACGATTTTTTTTTCCATTTTCTTAATCCAAGTTTTTTGTTGTGATTTTTTTCTTCCAATATTTGCTGTTTAATTGCTCCTTCTGAGCCCTTGTTGCTGCTCTATGACAACCAGCTGTAGTAAATGACATTTTTTCAAAACAGGGCCTGTCGTGGCAAAAAGTGTTAGTTATTCATTAAACTGCACATCTTTGTTAATTACCTTTGCTTATAACTTTTTGCCAGAGTTTGCCATGCAAAAGTAATATTCCACGAAACACAACTACACCTATTTGGGTCAAGCTAAAAAAAAACAAACCAACAACACATGGCACAAGTGGACAAAAGCACATAACAATGACAACCGTGCTATTACTATATAATTTTACATAACTGGACTAACGTATTGCATTTTTACACTTTTTAGTTTGCTTCCAACTTTTTAATCAGGCGCACTTAAAGTTGTGAAATATTTTCAGCCAATTTTACTAAATTTATGACTTCAACCAAAGGCATTCTAAGCTCACAAGATAAGTAACGACCATAGAACTGAATTGTAAAGGAAAATTTTAAAATAACAATTTTATGTGTGTGTGTCGGTTTTAGGGAAATTTTTAACACGTTATTATTTACATGATTTTACAAGTGCTCCCAATCCTATCTGTGCTTTAAATAAGCAGCTTCAAAGTACAACATAAAGTAATTTAGCTATTTATTTTATACTGAATTTTTAATAACGATTTTTATCATTTCCATATCAAGCCTTATTGACCCCAACTACCCATTAAAAAGTTTTTAAGGCCATAGCTGGCATGTCAACACTCCCCCAGAATAATTTTTCTGATTTTAAAAAGGCAATCGGTGACTTACAAAATTCAGCGAAATTTTTAATTTCAATTATTTTACACTTTTAGAAGGGGACCTACTTTTATATTAAACATGGTTGATTGATATTTCAAGATCCAATTTGTGTAATTTTTGCAGAATTTTTGAAGTTGTAAAAGATGGTGAACAAAAATATATAAGCTCTTTAAGAACATGGTATAGGGTTTTTTTTGCCAGGGTCTGGTTTGGGTTCAGGTTTCCTAGATTCGGTTTGCGATTCGGTTCAAGAGACCAGCCTTAATTAAGACCCTATTTTAAAGTCTTAATTTGCATCTGGAGAAACTTCGCCCTTTGGGGCTCTTGTAGGCAAATATATAATTAGTTAATTTCAAGAAAAGATTTTGATAAAAATTTCATTTAAATATGTTTTGCACATAGCAAATCAAAAGAATTTAATCAGCTGTTTTTTGGTTGCGTTAGTTTTAGTTTAAGCATTTACCTGTTAACGTGACATACTTTTGTCAGTGGAACAAGGAAACATACACATTTACTACCATAAGGAATATGGCTATATATTTTAAAGAAACGAGTGTCAACAAATTTTCAAATGCATATATTCACGTTAAATCAATTTTAACACAACAAGTAAATTAATGAGAATTATTAAATTCAAGCCATACAATAAATTGTAAAATTGAATTTGCTTTGGCAACACTTTGAAAATTTGATTTGCTCCTTCACTTCTTAATCAACGGAATGTTGAATAATTGCCGGCTCTTGAATCATTAATTTCCCAAATCTACCCGAACACACACCACAGGCTTACTTAGACACACTCACCCATTCCCTTAATTGTCCTGTGCTATGAATTCTCTCCATTTTGTTCGCCTTTCTCACTTGTGGTTAAATCCCAAGAAACTTTGTCGGTTAACTGTGGGTCTTCCACTCTTATCTTAAGCACAAACCAAAACGCATTGACAGCCACTTGATGCTGTTGCCCATTTTGTAGCCCTTAAGCCAGCAACAGTTTTTTTTTTTTGTCAATGCAGTTTATGGCCATCAAATCCTTTATGATTTACTAGTATGTCCATTGTGTAACGTCCACCCGCCCCACTCCTTTAACCCCTCTCAGCCAGGCGTGACCCCCCTTTAGCTGTCACATAAACCGATTAAACTTTGAGCAGCTTATGCATTTTGTATCTGTCAGCTATCTCGTATCTGGCAAATGTGCAGCACTAAGCACTAAGGACTCCTCCATTGCTCCAGCTCCTTTGAGCTTAAAACGATTCCATTAGTGACAAAATTATAGCTTTATCAAAATTAAATTTTATACTTTTCAAAAGCATTTGCGTACTTGGCTTTGCTTTTATTGTTCAATGGAATTTTTCAATTATGCTTGCTTGTCTCTTATTTATGCACAGCGCAAAAGTTTTGTCTAATTGTTGAATATTTTCATTGCTCTGTGAAGCTTACCGTTTTCAGCCAATGTTGTTGTTGTTTTTATGGAACAGAGATAATAATAATAAAGCAGAAAACAAGGGGTTAGACTTATTTATCAAAAAGATTGTGAAGAGAACTACAAACAATAACAAAACTAAAGTTAACCAGAAAAAAAACTAAATAAAATGTGGAAAATGTTATACCCTTACAGGGTTAGAAATTCTAGGACAAAAATTAGTCAGTACTTTTGCAAACATTAAGTAAAATTTGTTGTCACTTCCCAGAGATGCAAATTGCTTTCAATTAAGCTCTGCTTCGGTATACAACAAGGTTTTTGGATCATTCAGTGTTATAACTTTTTATTGTGAAATACATATGAATAGAAATTAAATTCCAAATTAAATCCCCGTTTGTGTGGGTGGCTACTTTTAACTTCTGTTAATTAAAAATGCTCCGCGGCAGCGACGTCAATACACCGACAGTATAAGTTTGTCGGCTGAGGGTTGTAACATTTTTGTGGTTTTAAATAAGAAAAATATATTTGTTTGTTTAGCAACATAGAAATGTTTTGTAGGCCAAGTCTAGAGCTACATCTAAAGACACTTAACCAGACCACACCCAGCCAGAATTTTAAACTACCCCTTAAGATTTTTCTGGTCTAGCCGTAATAAAATTTTTAGTGTCACACTTCGATTTTTATTTGAAAGTCATAAATTTCCCACCCTTCCCCCCCAAACCGCAACAAAAACTGTCAGAGTCAGAATTTCATAGTAAGTCTAGTTGTGTCTAAAAAATATATATTAACGGAGGCTGTTCTGAAAAGCCCAACAGATCTGACAAAAAAAAGAAAGAGGTAATGCACGAATCAAATTTGATTGCTTTTCAGCTTGGGCAGCATCAGCACACTCAATGCCACCTATTTTGGCTTTTACTGGCACGCATATCGAAAACTCTATTGTTTTTATGCTTAATACACACATTAATCATTTAAAGCCGATTTTTTTTTTATTATCCTCAATAACCCTTTTTACATATACTTATTTAAGCTCAACATGGCATCGAATGCTTGTTCTGTGGTGTAAAAATTTAATGGAATCCGTTATGGAGTCACCAAATGCTACACTGAGAAATAAAATCCAGAATATAGTCAAAATATATATAAACAGTGTCAAAATTCGACAGAGGTGGAAACATCGAAACCCAATATTATATTCCCATTTGTTTTACATAATAAACAATCTTGGATAAAGGTGGTTCGGGCTTGATTTTAAGATTAAACCATCTCGTTTTTATGAAAAAACAAAAATTAATTTTGAAAAATTTGTATATCCAAAAATCAATGTGGTGGGAAGGGGTAGGAGGATAGTGCTGTTTTTTTTTAAGATTTTTGGGGTTCTCTAATATCTAAAGAACATTTTAAAAATTATAAAAAAAAATTGTATTACTTATTACACAGAGCAATAGTGTCAAATCAAATAGCCTTTTCATAGTTCCTAAACAAATTTGGATTTGGAATCTAAAACTAAAATATGTGTTTTTGGCTTAAGCAGTCTGTAGCTCACCAAATAAACTGGTAAAAATACGACCAAATGCACATATTTAGAAAATATGCTTTTGGCTACAGACTAAAATCGCGAAAATGTAAATCCAACAACCGCTCTAGCTTAAAAGAGATAATTTATTTAATAAAAATGGGCATAAATCGAGAAATGTCTGACTTTGGTGGACAATATCGTCACTTTCGCATGTACGAAAATTGCGCGTTTGATTTTTTACAGAAGCATTGATAGGTGCCCTGTTGAATAGGCCAGGTAAATCCAGAAATGTATGCCTATTGTGACCATTATTTCCGCCATATCTTGAAAACAAGAGCTGATAGAACAACACCTGCGATGCAGTTTTGTTCAGTGCATATAAATGAATCATAACTTTTGATCAACAAACCTGCATTTCACAAAGTTGAATGTGTTATCATTACCTTGCTCGAACTTTCGACCTTTGGGGGACCACTCTGAAATGACGAACAGCTGCATCTTAATGCATTCGACCACCGTACACTCTCGTGATGATGCGGCAAATCACATATAACAGAACCCAGTCTTTGTGAAGCTCTGAGAGAATAATGGGGATAGTGGTGTAGATGGCAAGACCGTTGCTCTAAAATACCGACGTCTTGGGATCAAGTCCACTTCCATGCAAGAATTTCATTTGGTGCTCTCACATTTTTTTAAATTTTTATTTTAGTTTGACAATATTTAATTTTGAGAAGAAGATTGTAATTTATATTTTAAGTCTTTTGTTTTTAGCCGGCTTCAGGTCATCGACTAAGAAAAAGGTCACTGAACTTGAAGTAAAATTCCATAAAAACATGCAAAGAAGATTTTGCATAATTTTAGTCAAAATTAAAACAAATATATTTTGAGAATTCCAGTATCAGTATTTTTCTTTGAATCTTGAAAAATCAAAGATTTTACTGGTGAAAAGCGAGAAATTGTACTGGGTATATCGAAATAATAATGGAAACGAAAACCTATATATAAATTTAGAACCGAAATATACTATTTGATCGAAACCCTTATTTTGGAACTTATCGGACGGTGTAAAATTGTATTTTCAAATAATTCAAACATTTTTTTGACATATAATGGTAGGTTTAGATTTTTATCTTTTGATACCCGTTACTCGTAGAGTAGACAGAAAGAAGCATCTTCAACTCAAATAGCCGAATCGATATTGACATGTCCATCTGTCTGAACACTTAGATCTCAGAGTCTATAATAGCTAGAGCTACCATTCAGTGTAGACTTGTCTTGTCTGCTTGTTCGGAGTTCTAGAGAATTATTCCACTCATCATTACTGATCGATTCAATTTAAATTATTTCCCGAACACATGAACGATAGTAGTACCTCATACCTCCTTTGAAGATAGACTGTTCGAACCTTCTAGACATATATTTTAATCATCAATATTTATTGATACAATTTACATACACCATTTCCCATTCAGATGAACTATAGTAAAGTTTTAAGCAACTGAAATAATTAAGCTGGGACTTTGTTGTTTTAATTTAAAAAAACCATTCCCTGAGTAACGGGTATATCGAAGTGGGGCAGAGCCGACTTTAACTTACGTTCTCGTTTAATATACTTTTGAATTTTTTTATTTTTGAGATTTGGGATATTTTTATTATTTTTTGTAGTCTTTGAAATCCGTCTGCGGATAGAAATATATATAGTTTTAAAATTATATGGGCGAAGCTTGGCAAATGGACTTCATTCCTACATATAAGTACATATGTCGGGATGAAGCCGAATCCGACCGCTAGATCAATTCATTTAAGATAATTTCTAAGTCATTGGAACGATCAAACTACAAATTATACTACATATATCTTATATAAAGTAGACCACATATTTTTATTGATGTTATGGGAAAAATTTTAGTGTTTGATTATATCTTTTAATTCATTTTCACAGACGCTGCAGATTTTTATATTTAAAATAAAATTGTGGCTGTCTTATAAAGAATGTAGACGGTGTCTTGTTCGACAGTTTTTTTCTGGGATATAAACCTGCGGAGGACACCAAAATATAACTTAAGAGGACAGCAAATTATAAAAGGAATTAAAATTTGTTTTGAATTAATATCTGATCTCATAAATACTAAACAAATTTAATCGAATGTTTCTTATCGTTCGGCTTACTCTAGAGCAGAATGTCCGAATAAGTTTACTCATTTATTCTAATTTGTAGCTTTACTTAATACTTTTAAAAAAGAGGTGACCCATGCATTAAGCTTCTTTAGATATTGAAAACTTGATCCCAATTCAATGGAATTTATAAATGCCTTTAATTCAGTTTTACAATTGTGTATCCCAACCACACTTTGTTAGTTTCTATTTTAGAATTGTAACCACAAAGCTTCCTTCCTCAACTAACAAATTGTTGCCCTCTTTTTGAAATAATTTGCTAAATTGACAGCATATTTAACCCCTCTTTCCCAGAGAGTATTTCCTACTTCGTTATTCTCATTTTGTCTGGTTTTACGTTTTTCAATTTTGTTATTACGTTCTTTTTTTTTCCTTGAGCCTTGTTGTGCTCAGTGCCATTCGCTTAATTTATTATTCAATTAAAACGGCAAAAATAAACTTTAATCTCAATGCAGTCATCAGCAAGGCCCCAAAAGACATGTGTGATGGCAAAAAAAAATAAAAATAAAAGCAGGAAAATATAAATATGGAAAATCGTGAGGCAAGAAAAATTTTAGCTGTCATTTTTTGTTCTGCATTTTTGTTTGTAATCGATTAAGAGTGCATGTCAAACTGTGCGTGCGGGCCGCCGCAATTTTTTAATGGGCTGCTAAAAAAAAGCAGAAGAAAAATAATAAATAATAACCAAAAGTCTGAAAAAGTGCGAAAGAAGACAACAACAAAAAAAAAAAAAAAGTTTAAGTGCAAAAAAAGAAAATATGACAAAATTTACGAGCATCGCTTGTGCCTCATATTTGTACCATACCAGAGACTCCCTGCCCGCCTCCTCTCCTTTCCCCATGCACAGAATTGGTGGCTTGTTTTTAGTGCTTTGGCACGTAATGGGGTCGTTCCACAAAGCCCCCCCCCCCTACCCCACTCCCCTCTTTTTAGTGACTGGGTTTTCTCTACAAGGCTCGCCACTTGTGTGCCATATGATGATGAGATGAGTAGGCGCCCACTAACTGCTAAGTGAATGCGAGGAGTTCCAGTCCCCCCTTTGCCTTCTGTTTGATGTGATATGAAGAACCGATTAACGACATTCAAGTGCCTCAGTCGTAGGTCCTGTCTTCTGTCTGTCTCCTTTTGGCCAAACCACGAAAGCAAATTACGTTGACGACGAGCATCATTTTCCACTTTATTGAATTACCCCCAAAAGCAACGAAGCAAGCCAGAGCTTGGCCACAATGTGTGCGGGATTTTTGGACGATTTCGTCTGCCAGATAAACAGAATTTCAATTTAAAATAATTTTTTTTTTCTTTGCTGCCTTAGCATAATTTTTGGGGTACGGGAACAACTGTGTTGGCTGTCAGCCTCAGGATGGCAATGTCTTTACTTAGCCTCAGACATAAAGAAGCTATCAGCAGGACGTTTATGGGGGCTCTTCTATGTAGTTGGCTCCTACCTAAACGCCAGTCACTCCAGCTACTCCCCGGCCCCCCTGCTGATGCTGATGATGCCTTTCATTAGCCGCGTAAAAGTCGCTTTGTTTATGTTTGTTTTTTGTTAATGTTTTTGCGTCTGTTTGTTTGTCACAATTTTGATGAGCGCTAAACCACAACAAGTCGGGTAGTCTGCTTTTTATTTATATATATAATCATCATTGTTATGCGCATTTGAAGCACTTTCGCTAGACACCCAACTAGAGATGCTGTATCATCAGCGGCAGCTGGAGCAGGAGCAAAACAGCGGTACACTGTTGCCACAGTGGTCGAAAAGGCTTGATTTTAATTTGACCACTTAGGAAATAAGTAAATTGTGACTTTACAAGTATACAAACACATTTTAATGCTGATGTTAAATTAACATAAAACGTATCGTTACAAATACATAAATCTAAATCAGGAATTTAGTATTGCTTTGGTTCAATGTATCGTATTGGTTTTTGTAGCTAACCGAACCGCGGTTTTCTTGTTCTTGTTTCCGTTTCCGAACTTTCGTAATAAACGATTTTTTTTAAAGTCAACTTTAAAAATATCAATCGAATTTTCTTAATTATTTGAAATCCGAAACGAAATTTTGGCCGCAAAAGAAAATTGCATTATTATATACTAGACGGCTGCCACCATCATATAGCCGCCAAAAGTGAAAAACGTTTGGCAATGAGAAAGAGAAAATTATTTTCCACCTAGTGGCCCATTAACGTACAAACGTGAACCACCCCCGGCACCCATTATCCGACCTTGAGGGTGAGTATGCGCAAAGCTAAAAACTTTATCCTTTTTAATGGGCATATAGAGCTTTCAAACCAAAATTAATACATATCGGCTAACAACCCACCCCCGCACCCATATTCCGACCTTTGCAGTGAACTTTCCGAAATGAAAAAACACGTGTTTCCATTTATTCTGACCCTAGAGCTTACAAAACGAATTTTATTCAGATCGGCTCACAAATAGCCATTGTCACTGAACCGAAATACGCCCAACATTATTCTTGCCTGTGGGCGGAAATTCCACCACCGAGAAATCAAATGTCTAATTATTTTCTATAATGTATTTACAAACCGATTTTGAAGACAATCGGATTAAAAATAGGTTTTACCATATGGAATTTTCTGGGAATTTCCCGACTTTTCGTGCGGATTTTCCAACATTGGAAAATCTCATGTCTAATTATTTGGCGTACTATCCTTACAAACCGAGTTTGAAGTCAATCGGATGAAAAATAGTGTTTTCCATATAGAATTTTCCGGCTATTTTCCTTGAGGGTGGATTTTCCACAATCGAAAAATCTCATGTCTAATTATTTTGCATACTATGCTTGCAAACCGAGTTTGAAGTCAATCGGATGAAAAATATATTTTCCATAAAGAATTTCCCGGGAATTTTCCTTGTGGGTGGAGTTTCCACCAACAAAAAACCACATGCCTAATTATTTATCAAACTACCCTTACAATCCGAGTTTGAAGCCAAACGGATGAAAAATAGTTATTTCCATATGGAATTTTCCGGGAATTTCCGGACTTTTCGGGCGGATTTTCCATTGTCGGAAAATCTCAAGTTTAATTATTCTGCTTAAAATCCCCACAAACCGAGTTTGAAGTCAATCGGATGAAAAATAGTTTTTTCCTTGAAGAATTTTCCGGCCATTTTCCTTGTGGGCGGATTTTCCGGAATCTGGGAAACAGGTGTCCAATTATTTCGTTTCCTTTACTTACAAACCAAATTTCAAGTCAATCGGATGAAAAACAAAGTTTTCCCCCATAGTAGCTTTTCCGGGAGTTTTCCACCCCTTATGGGTGGTATTTCAGCTTTCTATCTCTTACCGTTCATGCTCTACGTTGATTGCCAATCAGTCAGTCAGTCAGTCAGTCAGTCAGAACAAACTCTTTTATATATATAGAGATAGCTTGGACATTCCTCTTTCATCCCCTTCAAACCAAATATTCGAAATAGTTTAGCAGATATAGTCATTTTCTTGGAGTATTTTTAACGTTGCTCAAAACTTTAAGTGCGTTTTTCTCGAAACCACGTATTAAAAAATATGATTGAGGTACCGGCCAAAACCTCATTTACCGTTTCCATTTCCGATCACCACCTCTACACCTTTTTTTTTGAGACCTTAATTTACAGGCCGATAACTTTTTGAACAGCCCTCTAAATCCAACATTTTTGTTTACTTTTTTATTTAATTAATAAACCCCCTGTCGTCAAGCTAAGCTAGTGCCTTAATGTCGATTGGTGTATGTTGATTATTAAATAAAGTAATTCCTGATAATACTAAGAATTAAGAGTAAATTCGATTTCGGGCTAAGTTGTTTCATTTTCGAATTAACTACGAACTAATAATGGAAGGTCCTGATAATCAATTTGTTGCTCAATTACCTGTGACCTGTTGTGTTGAGGCATCATGATAAAACAATTAGCTGGTTTAGGCAATTAAAACTGGGTCATTCCAAATATAAATATTGTCGCTCAAAATTAAATATCTGGTCCCTAGACATTAAAATGTCATTTCCAGAAATGTTGTGGTTTCTTAACCTATTTATAAGTACGTGACAATCAAACCACTGTGCCTCCCTCGTAGACATTCCCACACACACACACACACATTTTTTTTGCCATTCAAGCTCTGCGTGCTTAAAAGAGCATTGCCCGCCGGCATTATGTTTTGTGTCAGCACTAAAAGCTGAACAAGACGGGTTGGGCCGAGGGGATGCCAGGGAATGTGGCAGCAGCCGGCATTGCACGTAGCTTTGTGGGTTAGCAGGCCTTTCATTTCATCCTGCCTAAGTTGGCCATGTTGACTATGTCATTTGCTAATTTAGCACAAACTGTTCATCGAGGCTGAATTGGCTGAATATGTCAACCGTGGTTCAACTTGCATTTGGCCAAAAAGGTCAACATAAATCGGCAGTAGGAGATGAAGGGGAAAAGGAAAAGCAAACTAACATTAATTAAGCGGGCCAAACAGTTTCGACGACAACGATAGATGACTCACACACACACACACAGGACACAACCAAGATGCGATAGCGGTGGAATGTGGTAGGATGAATAGATGGATGAATGAGAGGGCATTATTAATGCATACGCAAGTACAATAAAGGTCAATTGAATGGGGTCTGGAGGCTGAAGTAACTGGGTCGAAAGTGAAAGTGTTTTGAAGTAGGATAAAATAAGGGTAAATCACAACACGAGTCGCTATTTTAAAATGTAGCTAAGCAATAATAAACATTTGATTTTTGCCAGACCATCTTAAATGTTTAAAGTGCAAAACTTGGTCGGCTTAATACCATTCACCAGCTTTATTCTATGACACATTTAATGATATATCAACTTAGCACCGTATAATCGATCGCTTCAAATACAAAAGTAATCAATTTGCAAAAATATACAAATTTGATTGACAAGATTAATGATTCCCCAGTGTGATTTCCCAATTCATGTGACCCGCAACGTTTTTGTTTTCATTGCGTTAGGGAGGTGGGTCCTTAATGGCAGGCCTCCTCCTTAGTCCCTCCCCTGAGTCGTGTCGATGAGGTTGACAAAGACTAACGTTTGCTCGTCGTCACACACTTTGACACATTGTTAGTCAAACAAAAGATTTTGCATGCTAATTTGATTCTCCGAACCGAAGAAGAAAAACCAACACCAAATCAACGGAAGCCCATTTTTTTTTGGGAGGCCAATAATAAAATTGTTGATGTTGATAAGACGAGGCCAAGTCATGACTCCTTGTAATTTTCATTGTTTTAGGACGAGGCTTGACTTCCTGTTTCTTTATTTCTTTCAAACTTTTGGTCGGGTTTTTTTTATTTTCTTTCTTTTTTTTGCGGAAGTGTCATTTTTCAGCTAAGAAGGGTTTAACTTTCGGTTTATGATGCGGCTCACGCCTGCCAAAGGCCACAAGCCCACACACACACACAGCCGCACTCAAGATTTAAGCGTTAAATTTTGAGGTCTAAGCAAGTTTGCATGAAAAATGTATTTATAATAATATTAATATTAAGGTTGGCTGACGCTTAAGGCAACCTAATTATGGTCTGATAGGATTTTTGAGTAAGGCTCGTTAACCCGCAACATTTTGATAAGAGAAAATGAAAAATAAATAAAACCTAAGGGAAAAATAAATATCGAAGCTTAGGCTTTTAAAGGCCCTAACAGGATTATATGAGCTTAATGGGCAACACACTTTTTCAGTTGTATGTTTTAATTTATAAACTGGGCTAACATATAAATCCATTAGCAGCAAAAAAAAAAGAAGAGAACTTCTTCCTAAGTGCTGTACATAAATTATGCACAAAAGTTCTTGGGACCCAGAATACAGAAAGAAAAAAAAAATGGTCAACTTGAAAAGTTTTAAGCAAATCCTTGCAGTCCGAGTCAAGTCTCGGGGAAACTAAATGAAAAAGTATTAATACATCTTTTTGCCACTGGCAGCATTGAAATTATTTTTCCTTGGGGAGTGCGAAAATTGTATACACATGCACACACACACACACACACCAGCACACAAAAAGACATGAAAATGTTGTACCCTTTTTTCTGAATAAGGCGACAAAATAAAAGTTTTGCATCATGTAAAAAACCCTTATGTGTTCCACACAACATTTTCGCTTAAGTTTCATGAATATTAATGGGTAAATGGTAGTTAACTGAGTTCCAAACCAATTGATTTTGCTGGTCCTAACTCAGATTTAAGCTCTGCTTTACCAAGTGCCATCCGTTCATTCAGATTTAGATAAATCCAATGGACATTTTTTTTCACTGAACAAATTTGAGTGCTCTTTAAAATACCGTAAATAAAATATTTTGGAAATTATGTTTTGAATGCTTTGTAATTTTTTTAATTGGTTTTTCGGCCCTTATTATCAAGAGCCGGTGCACAGTGGTCGATTCCATAGGCTAAAATAAAAAAGGTCTTTGAAAAGAACAAGCTTTTAAGTGGTAAAGTGTTTTTTGTTCAATTCCAACTAGAGATGGGCGAGGGACAAGATTCCTGCGGAAATCCCGAACCTTAAAAAATTAGTTTTCAGTAGGAAATTACATACAATTTTTAAGTTTAGTTATTATAAATTCACATTGAGACGTCCCAAAGATTTTTAAATATTTCTGACCTGCCAAAGGAAGCATTTAAGTTCAGGATCTGCTCTCTTCAAAAGAGGTATAATACAAACAAGTGGACATTGTTATTTAAGACTCATGAACGTGAGCTTTTAGTGAAAAAAATTGATTCAAATATGAAATCATTTGGTATCGCCTTGAAATAAATTTAATATTGAAAGGAGAGGTATTAACAATATATTTAAGTTGTTAACGCCTTATAACCTCTTTTTTTTGTTGTTGTTAAAAATGTGCTTTTCCCAGTGCTATTGTGTGTTGTACCCAGCGAAATTTTAGTTAAAAGTTGTGTTGCCCTCCATTCCCCAGTATGAAACATTTTTGCATAATATAAGTTCATGTTTAAAAATTCGTAAACTGTTTATTTTAGCTGCCGCCTTTTGCCTCACTTTCTGTTATCTTCAATAATACAAAGCGGTCTCGTTGATTTTTGACAGCTTTGTCATAATAATTTTTTTGGGGCTAATAGTAGACAATTCTAAAACACGCGCAAGTGGGTCTACTAATGATTTTAATACTACAAGGAATTTTTGCATAAGGCTCACTTATTCACTGTCCAACATTATTGCACATATCTCATATAAAACTTGTTTGAAATAAAAATAAAAAAATGTCGAATTTTTAAATTTTTTTTGTTGGGCTTGGTATTGAGCTGTTTAACCAAGACCTATCAATGGTTTAATACTTTTTACAATTTAATTAAGTTGTGATCGCGATTTCACTTTAAAATCTCTACTGAAGGCATTTTTGGCCGCAAGACCGACCACTGTGCAGTGGGTCAAGCTGGTTCGGAGCCAGTTTTAAAACGGGAATCTATCTAACGCCAGATTTTTGAACTTACACACAAAATGTTTAGTTCTAAGTTTCGAAATATTTTGAGGATAATTTTTAACCGAAACCGGAACATTTATAGGCCTTACTCCAAATTACCAATATACAGAGCAAATTTCAAGTGCATAGCTTATACTATGGTTTTGAAACGATTTCAAAAAAAATTTCGTCAACATTTTTTCGCCAGTTTTCCCAGTATTGCCTCCAAGAGAGTAGAAACACTAGGTGGGTGAAAAGCTTTTATAATAAGCTTATCAGCCACCAATATTTTTGATAACCAGAAAACAACTGCTGCAACTTACTTTTAATTTTTATTTTCCGCTTCAGGCAGAGCTTATTTTTATTTATTTTGTTCCAATGCAAACAAAACTTTGACTTTGAATGAATAAAAGAAACTTTTGCAAATCTAGGCACTGCATATGCATTGAAATGAAAAAGGGGAATTACCAGAATAAGCAAAATAAATTCGTGAAGAAAAAAAGAAAAGAGAGCGAAAATACACGCAATTTTAAACTAAATTGCCTAGAGACATGCCTGGGAAGTAGAGGGTTAGGAAGGCTTATTTAATATTTAATACACCATTCACTTTGTCTTCTCTTCCGTAAGCAATAATACAGTAAACAAGAAACCATACATATGTATAATACAAACCTTTAATAAGGCAAAATTAAAAAAAATTAAATCTCTGCACCAAACATTTTTGATACAAATATTATGTATGAATAGGCGTAACGAAAAATTACTTATACGACAAGTATACCAGATCACAAATTTTACAAACGAAAGGCAACAAAATTTTGGAGACCGGTGGAGTGTTTATTTGGTTGGCCTACTGAGTACATATTTTGAAATAAAAATACAAAAAAGCAACACTGCCAGTGTTTTAAAAAAAATTTTCACATGGTAAGAGTTATAAAAAAAAAATTTTTACACTTGTCACAACGGGTTGAAAAATAATGTTTTGATTTAGACAATAGAAAAAGATCTCAACTTATTGTATTACATAAAACATAAGGTTACAATTAATAAATCTAATAAGTGAGAAAGAATATATATAATATAATATAATAAGAATATAAAATTTTACAACATAGAAATAAAAATTATTTTTGATTTTTAATTTTTTTTCCTCTCGAAGTAATAGTTATAGAATATTTTTATTGTTTTTCATCGATTATAATAATTTCGACGGATTTTATTTATGAAAATCTACAATAATTAGTTACTTGTCGAGTTTTATTCGAAAAATCATTGATGATGTTTTATTTCGAGTTTTATTTTATTTACTCAAGCATAACGATTATTCTCGATTGTTTTTCGTTTCTAATCAAAGCATATAAATTATAATAATTATTAGGGATTGTTTTGTTTGAAAATTAAGAATATTAATCCTAAGAAGAATTTTTTTTCGGAACTTGAATTGTTATACAAAGTAGGCGGGGGTTTTTAAAGGGGCGCGATATAAATGCCTTTAATAGCGAATGATTTTTTTAATTAAAATTTTAAATATCAAATCATTGCCTATCTGAGAATCTGTACTGAAAATATTGGCTTCACACTCGGCAGAAATTTTTTTAAGTGAATGCTTCATACTTATTTATCTAATCATTTTTTTTTTAATAACGATTATTTTCGGTCCCTGGTTGTTAAAGGCCTATTCTCAGAAGACATATTTTATTTGGTATAGGAAAATGTATTCTGCAAATGAGTTTTATTTTGGGGATGAAACTGCGGGGCGCTTCTTCTAGTTTTTAGACTATAAGGTAGGTCATTCCGCAGACGAATTGCATTGATGAAGAACTGTCTCTCTGAGATTAAGAAACGCATTCTCGAACAGACAAAGTTGTGAGTTCTTTGTGAAAAAGCAGCTTATAGTTTTTTAAATATGTATGAAGGTTCCTGAGTAAATATTATTTTGAACAGAAAATTAAAGTTCGAAAACCAATCCAGGACTTAAGACTAACGTTGAAAATTTTATGGGAGAACTGTGATATGTTGTTCCTACGTCCAATATTAAATACATAACGAGCAACTGAATTAAAAACAAACTCAACCTAGAGAATCGCAATGTCCAAAGACTTTGACACCATAAAAAAGAGGCTTTCGCAATAAGCTTTTTAATATTCACTGGTGTAACTAAAAGCTGCTGCAGCAGCCCAAAGGCCCGACCAGTTGCTCTCTAAATATGCCTACTCCATGACAAATTGTTACAAACAGTAATTCCATAATTACTTGCATGTTCCACTTATGGTATGGGAGTAATGTTTATGAAGTGTTCTGGCAATTGAATGGTATTTGCGGGTTTTTTTTTGTATAACTGTATATTATATTTGAATTTTGAAGGGTTTAGGTCTTAATCCGTTATGTTAAGCCCATTTATCAATCTTAGTTAAGCCTAAATTTGTATTGTTTTTTTCTTAAAAGAACACAGATCAAAAGCTTTCTAAATATGTATTTAGAGGGCCACTTTAACTCACACACCTGACAAAAAATAATTAATTTAAATATGTTCTATATTACATTTTATTGCTTAATTAAATTTGAAATCAATTATTTGTACAGCTAATTTAAATTTGATTTTAATATGAATTGTTATTACTTTTTGCTGGCAATTCAGGCACATAATTAGAATATTAATTTAATATATGATATATTTGAATGAATAAATTTGAGATAATTAAATTAAAGATGGGGATAATTATATTTAATAAGGTGGCATTTTAAATTATTTTAGTTCAAGTGAAAAATTGTTGTATTAAATATGTATGATATTAATGTTAGAATACAAAAGAACAATAGCACAACACTTGAAATCAATTATGGGCATATTAAATCAGAATTTCAAGTGTTGACACTTCAAAATTTAATGAAATATAATAAGTGAAAATAATTGAATTTAAATTTATTTAAGAGTTGAGTGCACTTTTGATATATGTGTGGCATCAAAGTGGGCTTCAACTAACACATTGTGCCACAACTACACATAACTATTCAATTTAATTATTAATTTGACTCTAGCCCTGAGCTACAAGTTTTTTAAAAATTTAATGCCCTAATCAAATCAATCACACACATCTTTATCTTTAGCTTGAATTAAAAGAAAAGTTTTTCGGAATCTGGGGATTTCACCCATAGGAACATCTTTCCCTCCAAGTCAAGTCGTTTGTTCTTGTTTTTATAACTTAAAGGGTGTTGATGCTGGCTTCGCATATTGTCGTGTATTTATTACAATGCAAAGTGCAGAAAAACTAAAATGTAAACCCTGCGGGAATACGATACCTATTATCTACCCTAGACAGGACAACAGTTCACCCTCTCGCTGACACAAAAAAAAAAAACAACAACAACAACAAAGAAAAAACTTTTGCCAACAACAAATTAAATTTTGTGGCTTAAAGTTGAAGGCGTTGATGTGCGGGGAAAGGGGGTAAAGCATATGTATATGTTTAATCAGCAAAGTAAACCCAGGGTGGTGTCCAGCTCCTCCCCTGGTAAATAAAAGTTGGCCTTTTTTTTTGACACAAAACCATACACACTTACACACACACACACACACACTTGAACATGTTGTATACATATATAATTTGAGTGCACTATAAAGTTGGTAAAGTCAATGACCAGTTAAGTCAACATGCATGGGCATATGGCAAACAGATGGGGAGGATTTTCATACGATTTTCATACGATTTTCAGTTGCCTATTTGCATTTGTCTGCCACTTACATTTTAATATTGCATTTTAAAGAACATAAAACCAAAAATATGGCACAAACACCATCATATCAAGGCAATATGAATGCGTTGTGCGACACTGACATTAAAAAGATGGCAGACAAGAATGAAAAAAAAAAATGAAATGAAAAGAACAGGCAAGGAGAAGCTGTGAAAACTTTTAACGCTTGACTGGCATAAAAATGAAAACCACACAAAAAAATAACCGAAAAAAAAATCAAGGAAGTGGTCAGCTGGAAACCCAACGAAGTTAACATACTCTTACAATAATTTATAAATTGTTCGCCCAAGAGAGAGAAAAGGAAAAAAGGGATAATTGCAATCATTTCTGAGAAATGTCTTGGAAACACTTTTGAACTGGCTCAGCAGGTTCGAAACAAAATTTAAATTATAAGAAATTCAAAATACATCACGCAGCACTATTGCTGGTGGAGATCAGGCAGATTTAAGGTTAGGATTTTTTTTTAAGGTCGTAGAACATTATCTTATGACCGTATAAAGGTCCAAACTTGTACGCAGTTTTATAATAGTGGTCGTTATCTATCCAAAACTACAAAGATCATAGGCGTAGCTCTATTTTTATACGATATAGGACAAATTTAAAATGGATCCATCTTCTTTTTAATTTTTTTCAGAGCCTTAAATATTCTTAAAAAATTATTTAAGGCCTTTAAAAAATTTTTCTGGGAACGTAGTCTTAAAGCAAGGGTTCCAATCTATTCAAAAAGTCTATTTTTGGCGGTGTTATGGCAGATTTAAGGTTAGGAATTTTTATGTACATAGTGTTATAACGTCATAGAACATTCTCTTGTGAACATAAGCGTAGCTCAATTTTTGGCCTATATACGACAAAGTTAAAAAGGGTCAATTTTTTAAAAATTTTTCACGCGCCTTAAAAATTCTTAAAAAATTATTTACGGCCTTAAATAAATTTGAATGTAGTCGGAAAGTACGGGTTCCAATCTATCCAAAAAGTAAATGCTCATTTACGTAGCACTATTTTTGGCTGTTTTACGGCAGATTTAAGGATAGGAATTTTTTTGTATTTTTATAACGTCGTAGAAAATTATCTTATGACCTCATAAAGGGTCATACTTGTACGTAGTCCTATAATAGACGTCGTATTCTGCCCATTTATGCAGCAATTTTCGATCGTTTTACGGTCAATATTTTGGCCGGAATAGCGGCTATTTCTTCACGAATGTTGTCCTTGAAGGCTCATTCTAGGGTCCTTGGCTTATTTATGATAAGACCTTTGATTTTCAAATATCCAACCACAAGAAGAAGATAGGCGAAGCTCAATTTTATAGGGCGATACGCGGTGGCCAATTTAAAATCGATCCACTTTTTTAAATTTAAACGGCCCTGAAACAATTTTCTTCAGAAAATCGATTAGTTCCAAATGCGACTTTTGATTGTGGTCGGAAGCGTCAGTCTTGTTGAAATTTTCAGTTTAACTGCCTTATACGCTTTCGACGAATAATTTAGGCAAATCAAAAAATTGGTCATGTCGCGTTAACGCTCCTGGTTGATGGTTACGGCATGGCTCATTTTTCATTCTTGGAAGAAAAACGGCCCAATGACCGTTTTCGCACTAACGCCGCACCAAACTGTGACTTTTTCGTCATGAAGAGGCACTTCTTGTATCTCCTGAGGATTTTCAGTGGCGTAAATACGGCAATTTTGCTTATTTACGGTCCCTAGAATGCTTTAAACATTATTTCGCCCTTATAATTTTGTGTTTGAACAAGTAACAATTAAATGACTTCGAAAAAAGAAGCAATTTAGAAAAATGAAGTTGAACCAGTATTTAAAGTGGAAAGAAGTTTGAGTGAGGGATCTAACTAACAATATAAGCTGCCTAGAATGCTTTAATCTCATTTCCCTCTTTTATATCCTAACATCTACCATAATCTAGAAAGTAATAGTCACTTTAATCGTCACGAAAATTAAAATATTTTTTCGTATATTTTAAACTGACTCAAATTTCCTTTATTTGCCTCATGTTTTGAAAGTCTCTTTACCCTTTTTTGGTGTCATTCTATTAAGGTATTTGGTGTAAGTATTTGCATTTTTTCTTGTCCCACATTCAAAAAGTGGTAGTTTCCTTTGCATAACAAGTATGATGCCAAAATGCTAATACCCTTTTTAGGGAGCATGAGAAAAATATTTTTAAGCAATATATTTGTTTGCACTCCTCCCACAAGGCAGAGCAAAAGAGATAGCGGCATCCCTGGATAGACTAGGATGTCTTTATGTATTGCTTATGTAGCTGCTGTGCCACAATGTTGTTAAATTTTATGTTTCCACAGGTGATGAGGTTGCTCCTTCACTTCCGTTGCAGCTCCCCGCTGGCTCTTTAAGCTCTGTTGCACGTTTTGATTGATGTTCGCTGCTCCTTTCGGGCGGCGCTTCCTGTTTTTTCTTCACACTTGCTTACAATCAATTTAAATGCGCCGTTGTGCATTGTAAAAAATTCCTGCTTGTCGACGAAAATCGTTATGTGAAACCATAAAACTGGAACAGGCGGAACTTTTGTTACTGCATTCGAACACTTGGATGCAAAATGATGCAAGTTTTGCCCTCTTTTGTTTGTTTTTGTGTTTAACTTCCATCATTTATCATTTTTATAGCTCCTGCCTGGGACATTGAACTAATCTAAAAGATAACATCGGTAGAAAAATGGAGAAATAGTCGAAACGTATATTTTCTACCAAGGATAAGGCACATAAATCAATCATGAGAAAGACAAAGAGAGAGAGAGAGAGGAAGGACAAGGCTTTTTGAAATTGTCATTGGCTTTCCAAATAATGAATGAATGTCAGAGTAGGCTTTTTGGACCAATGATTCAACATTTAAGCACTTAACAAAAAAGTTTGGCCCACTCAAGTGTCCAACAAATGGTTTTTTATTAATGAGAATTTCTCACATGCATTTATTTTTAAACATGACCAGGCCATTCTGAAATTCACCAAATTTCTCGCTATTAAATGACCCACTAATATTTATTAAAATGTGATACAAAAAATTATTTCCTAAATTTATTGACAAAATCGTAAACAGTTAACAAGAGGGTCTCGACAAATCAATGACCCGAATGAACTGAAAATGTTCAACAAATTGTTTCATATTAAACTTTGATAAGGGTCAAAAAACTTCTGAGGTTCACAGGCTCAGATTGTCATATCTTATTTACTTGGTGAAAAGTTTTTTTTGCCAATTTATTTTAAATTTGAATCAGAATATTTTCTTTGATTCATGAAGATGTTAATAAATTTTATATACTTATATATATTATCATAAAATCTTTATGGTTCAAGCTAGTAAAGAAAGTAAAGCGAAAATGCGTTTACCTCACACCTGGAAAACATCTTATGATTTTTTTTATTCAATATTAACATTTAGCAATTTTAATCCTACAATCAATCGAAAATTTACCTAGACTTAACTGGCCGTCTTAACAACTATTTCAAAAACCCCCCCGGTTCTATTTTCTATTATCTTTGCCCAAAACCTCCTGGTGAGCAACTGCCTTTGTCCAGCCAGCATAAGTGGAAAAACCGACACCAAATGCTGTGCTTATTTTTGCTTTGTGTATGTGTATGTGTTCCCTTTCGTCCTAAGACTCAATTAGTCAGAGAGATTTGCTTCCCACTGCTAACACAGTGACCAATATGTTTGAGTGCAGAAATGAATTGTGTGTGCCCTGTTTTATATTTATGTGCAAACATAACTTATATGACCTCGAGCCATTTAAAACTTGATAGTTTAAGTGTTACTTTCAAAACCAAAATCATTTCAGTTTTGTTGATTTAAAGTTGAAAAATGTAGGGAAAAAATTGTGCTTGTTGCTCCTAATGTAAAATCTATGCAAATAGTTTTTTGTAAATGAAAGGGAGAAGTTCCTTATCTGAAGTACATACGTAGGTTGCTATAGATATTTCTGGCCTAATAATGAAAAGGCGAATATTTATGATCAAAAATGGTTTTATTGTTTTTCAAAGTATTCTCCAGCAAGATTTATACACTTTTGCATGCGCTCAAACCAATTGTCGAAGCACTTTTTCCACTCCGAATGAGACACCTCCAAAATATGGCAGCATTTTCTGGCGACGAAAATCTTTGACCACGCATTTTTCCCTTGATGTGCGGGAATAAAAAGAAGTTATTGGGTGCCAAGTCAGGGTTGTACGGCGGATGACCATCAATTCGACGTTTTGGGCGGTCGAAAAGGCGCTGGTGTGAGCTGATGTGTGAGAGCACGCATTGTCATGGTGCACAATGATCTGTCTTCTTTTGTTCGTTTTTCGAATTTCTCCGAAGACTTCAGGCAAACAAACCACTCAGAATTTACCGAAGAAACAGGCGACCATTTGCTTCAAAGTGCTTCTTCCACGAACGACTTTCGTTGGATTTGGCTCGTCATCGAAGACCCACACGGTCGATTGCTGTTTTGTATCGGGCTCATACGCATAGATCCATGATTCGTCAACTGTGACGATCTTATAAACGTCTTTTGGAACATCGCGATTATAGTTTTCCAAAATTTCTTTGCACCAATCCACACGAGCCTTTTTTGAGCGATTGTCAAATTGTGCGGGATCCACAAACCTTTTTTACGCCCAGGTGTTCATGCAATATCGAATGTATGCTGGTGGAAGAAATGCCCAAAGATGCCTCTATCTCACGGTATGTCACATGAGTTCACGCAAGGCATCAATGTTTTCTGGCACAACGACTGTTTTTGAACGACCTTCACGACCTTCCTCTTCGAGCGAGCGTCGCCCGCGATTGAATTCATTAAACCAATTTTTCACAGTGCTATAGGATGATGCTTTATCGCCATACAAAGATTTAAGTTCATTGTTGCACTCTTGTCGTGATAATCCACATCGAAAGTTGTGAAAAATGATTGCACGAAAATTTTCACGAGTTAAGTCCAAACTTTTTTTTGGGAGAAGGCCAATTGGTCCTAAAATGGCTAAAAGTGACCTAGGCCAGAAACTTAAATAGCACCCCACGTAATATCATTCAGTGCTATAATTGGGTTTTAAAAATATGCCGATTAAAAAAAATTATTTTATACAAAATACTGATCCCTAGTCTTTTCTTAGTTTTGGACGTCTTATTGCTAGAAACCGATATTTCTTTATCGCCCAGACATGCTCGCCTTAATTGTTTTTCTAAGTTTTTATAAAATCTTTTTAACAAACAGAAAAATATTTCTTAATGTTGGTTCAAAATAATCGGCCCTAAAATCTGCTGCCAAAATTATCTTTCGCGTTTCGAATAGATTAAGTCCCGTCTTGAACAACTTTAAGATACTCAAAAAGTATCAGAGGCCTTAAAACAATTACAATCATAAAATCTGCATTAAAATAAAAAATAACGAAATAAATAATAAATACGAAAATTAAACTTTCTTATAATTGAAAAAATTTTTTTATTAATTTGTGGGCGTAGTTGGATTAAAATTAAGATATATAATTATTTCATTTAAAGATTTTTTTAAAATTTATTTTAAGATTTTTCTCGTAGTGTATGCAAATATTTATTTAAATTTTTTAAGAGTGTAATATATTATGTTAATATATGTAATAATCATAAATTAATCAGATAAATAATAAGAATCCGAAACAGTACCGGTATTAGCGCTTTGGTATGGTTCCTGTTTTTTCGGTTCCTTTTATATCGATTTTTGGTTCTTCAAAAATTATAAAAATCTGTTCCGGTTCCCTTACCGGTACCGTTCTGGTTCCGCTATTATTCTGTATTCCGCCAAAACGAAAATATTTATTCAGGAATTATTGAAGGTGATGCCGCCTGTTAATCTCTCTATCAGTTCATCTAGATATAATTCTAACAGTATGACGCCCAACAAGCATCCTTGTTTCACACCTAATTCCGTGCTTAACACTGCCGTAGCCTCTACTGCCGGGGCCGTGTTGCCGGTGTACAAGTTTTATCAGAGCGTTGCTATTTTTTTTTGCTCAGCTTATAGAATAATATTGTTGTATCTATTTATTGAGTCAAAGGTGTCACTTTGTTTTGTATATCGGATGAATAATGAATATGGAAAAAAGCGAACTGTATCAGTCAACCTTTTTATATTCTAAAAATATTGCATTGTTCTGACTTGTTACGTTTTATTTTTAATAATTTAAAATTCTAGCCAGTCAGAATGGTGTGAATTTGTTATTCCCAATTTGTTAGAAATATATTGGACCAATAAAAATTGCCTTTTGCTCCCTATATATAAAAATAAAATGAAAAATTCGGGTTGATTAGATTTGTGTCAGTTTGCGGCTTTAAATTATTATTTAATTTATATCCGAGTTCCTCTGTCTCTCTCCCTGTCTCTTGGTCGCGTTTCGCTTGGCTGGGGGGCAATTGAAACTGCACGCAATTGAACAGCAAATTGAATTATGCATTGCATATGCTGCTCGCTTCTTGTGTGTATTTGTTGGTTTAGGGTAAACAAATTGATTTTGATTTGATTTATTTATTGACTCTGTTTTCTCTCCCTGCTCTAGTTTTTGTTTTTTTTTTTTGCGGTGAGTGAAATGGAAGAGATGATGAAGACGCTGGCTCCAAATGGTTCCTAGATGAACCGAAATAACCGAGACCCAGACCACACGACACAGCACACACAACTATTGCCACATTCCACTAGGAGGCGGAGGAGGAGGAGCCATGGTTATCCAGTGTACATGCGATTGCCAGTGTAGTGATAGTCGAGATAACCGCAGCGGAAGAAGAAGCTTCATCTCCTGCCTGCCAGCCTCAGCCACTGGACGAGCTGGTGGCGATGATATGGAGCATAGGATTCCATACTATCGACGTTTATCGAATACCACCTCCTCCTCAGCTCTATACGGGAGTTGTCCCCAGTTGGTAGTGCCAGGACAAGGACAATATTCGAGTCTATTGCGGCCCAAGCACAGGAGTCCCGTGCTGTGCAATAAATGTGCGCTGTGACGAAGATACAATCTGAGCTGTGAGCATCCCACAAAAACCACTGGAGAGGAGGAAGCCCCTCTAACCCCACGACGATATCTGTGCCACGAGTGTCGTTTCAATAATCAACCCCTAGCCTGGTGGGTGTCCTGCCCGCGTCTCTCCAATCTAACGAGTGAACAGCAGCAGCAGCAGCAGCGCCAGCAACTACCATCAACCAAAATGCAATCCTCACATCATGGGCCATGTCCCACACTGCCGCGCTTCCCCTTTGGCTGCAGCCAAACGGCATTGTGACAATTTTGGCAGCTATGCCACATTGCCCTCCATTGAGCAACAACAGCAGCAGCAACAGCAGCAGATGCATCCTTCGACTTGCAGTCGTCATTGTAATACAGCAACTGCTGCTGCTACAACTCCACCTCGCTGGTATGGCCCCAATCCCAGTGCCCATCCACATTTGAATGGCTGTTGTTATATGTACCAACCAGCCCCGGCCCCAGTGCCAACTCCAATGGCACCGCCATATGCGCCACAGTATTGCCTATGCGATAATTGGTATCACCAGCAACAGCAGCAGCAGCAGCAACAGCAGCAACACCAACAACATCAACCACAGCAACTGGCACAAAGGTCCAAGCCACTCATCCCTAATGGTGGCTGTTACTTTGGTGAGTAATTGTAATGAGGACAATGACTATTAAACAATTAGATGCGATTTTTGTGCTAAGGCACTGAGAAAAATATCGGAGTTTCGGAGATTTTGTTTCTACCGAACCAAAATCACAAACGGAACGCCACTTTTTGAAAAGGGTTCGGTACAAAAATAAGTTTAGATCATTACTTAAAAGCTTTCTTTACAGGGTAGTAGGTCTTAGTGGAAAATGTCTGACTTCTATATTCTGATTATATTCTATTGTTTCTAAAGTGTATTCAATCTTCGTCACAGTCCAAGTTAGCTTTGCCTTTTCGATTAACATTGGACTTAAGCATTTTTTGGCATCAATACTGGTTTCCATCTAATGGATCAATGTCGATGCTGACATTGTTTGAATTCATTTCAACGAAGTCCAAAGTACTGCCAAAAATTTTACAACGTTCTGACATAAAAGTTGATACTTTGAAACTACCCTGCCCACATTCTCTTTTCTTAACCTCCTTTTTTTTGTCTTAGAAAATAAGGAAGGAAAAGGAGATGAATGTTATGTATTCCAAACGGTTTCCTTTTTGGCATAAAATCTTTGGAATTGTGTCAGTTTTTTGTTTATTTTCTTTTTTTTGTGTCAGTTAGTTTTGATAGCAACATGGGGTTGAAACAGGTTGAACTGAACTCAAACTGTTAACAGCTATGAATAAATTAGTAATTAGAAGCACAAAGACGCAAGTACGGCATACGTTTAAGTGCTACAGGTAAAAAGTTGTGGTAGGAGTGTGTGCAACCTAACAACTCAGAAATGTGAGTGCAAAGGAAAGTTTACTTAAATTTTTGTTTGTAAAATGGGAAGGAGTTTTTTTTTTAGATATTTTTGTTTCAGCTTAAGATTATTTACCAAACTCTTACTTACTTTTTTTCTTAAGCGGTTTTTCATGAACTGTTCATTATGTCGATTTGTTAGTATTCTTCTTTTAATGAAGTTCAGGAGTTCACACTGATTTTTTCATATTTTTTGTTGTGAAGAAAAATGCTGCTCAGCCAGGTCATAAGTCTTCGATCGAATCAAAGTGATAATCTAAATGAGCATTACTCACATCTCACACACATCTGGCGTATATTTATGTTTGGTGGGATACAAAATCCCATTTCGGGTTTCCAATTGGATTTTGATGACACTAGCAACATATGGCCAAACATTGTCGTTCTGCAGCATTTTGCAAATGGCCTAATCGTGCCTTTGCTCGAATTGCGTAAATCTTCCAACACAATTTTAAATCAGTTGGAAATGGCTTGTTGGGTTCATCACAATGATTCTACAAGCTCTTGTTGACTTAAGTTTCACCCTAATTTGCTTATAATTAATAGCAATAGTTTAAAACTACATTGGAAAGGCAGTAGCCGCCAGATATCCCTATTAAGCAACCTTATGTGCGCCGAAAACAATTGGCGAAAATCCAATTTTCTGTTCGTGGGATTTGCCAAAACAATATTTTTTTCATAGTTACGAACAGATTTTTTTTCTGAAATTACTTAGGGGAAAAAGTATGACCTAAAGACTTCTCAAAGCCAGGTTTATCTGAAGGGCCACAATTTTTGTATTTGAATAAAGAAACGTTTATATATTAAAAAAATTTAATGGCTAGATTAAAAAATAAATAAAATGGTTGGTTTCTATTTTTTTGGGGCAGTACATTTTTAGTTTTTTGCATGTTTACAAAAAAGTTTCCACTTTTTATGAGTTGTGTCTTTGTTTTTATGTGATGTTGCTGTGTTGGTTTATTAGACGAACATAACCTAAGTGTCACGTATTTCGTATAGTCAAAGTTGTTAGCTTAACTTGCATTCTTCCAGCTAAAGTGGCAATTATGTTCATTAAAATGTATATAATATGGCGTAATCAATAGATTTTGCTCGTTTGAGAAATATTTGTTATTGCTGAAGTCTACTTGAAGTTCAGCCACGCTGAAATGCTTCACAAGTGATGGTAAATCGCACAAATTTCTGATTGGATCTTAAAATTATTGTTAACAATCGAAAACTAATAGAAAATCAATGAATTTAAAACAAAATTTCTTATTTTACCGCACTTGACTCATTTCAAGATTCAAGCCAGATCATTATAAATGGCTTTAATCAAGGTCATCAGGAAAAATGATTTATTAGCTTATTTGACCTTTAAAGAAGGTTGAATGCTTTTATAAAAATTAATGGCTAATGAAATTTCCATATAGCAAAGTCAAAAGACTTATTTTCCACCTAAAGCTGGGTACTCAGACAATAACGTGGATAGATTTCTAATATATTACACCAAATTTTCTTTAATGTGTATATAATATTCGCTCCAAAATACAGATTCTTATGAAGTGTGGATTTGGCCATCTGTCTTTGGTTTACTGTAGCATTCTGAATTCCTTTAGAATATAATGTAATCTGTAAGATGCATTTATCTATGCTACATCTGTGAGGCGGGAAATTTAATATAAAGACTTTCGACCAGGCGTTTAATATTGTGATATCCCTGAAGTTACTATTTTCCCTAAAACATTAAATCGGACAAATCAGGCAAAATGGGAAAAAGTAGATTTCAGCACTCCTACACTTTTTTTTCTAGTATAAATTTTAAATTAAAAAAATTAAAATATTACTCATACGACCCGTTCTCCAAATCAAAAAAATGTTTCCACGAAATCTTTAATAAATTTTAAATGTTACCATATTTTTAATAAAATTTTCCATCAAACCAACTCCAACTAGTAAGAAATAAAATAATTAAATAATTTAGCCTTTTCGATTCTTAAAAAATTTAATTATTTTTATATATTTTTTCTGTTACGCTTAGTATGCACCAAAGAGCAACAGATATGTGTATAATCTTAATAAAGTCATACTAGTCATACAGTTGAGTTTGTATTGCTTCTTCGTGCCAATGATTTGTAAGCATATTCGCCGCAGCTCAATATGTGCTTGATTCCACTTGCTTTAATTTCACATGTCCAGGGTGATATCATGCTGGTACATATGCCAAAGATTCCCATATAAAAATAAAATGTGTATTGTTCCGCCTTCAATGATTTTTATACGGTATTTCCGTTACTCCACAGATATGTTCCAATTGCATATTCTGGGTATGGTAGTCGAAATATATTTTTAAATTAAACTAGATTACACTTAATAGAACTAGCAGTGTCACGGAGCAATTTATTGTAATTAGAAATAAAACATCAACACGGCGTATGAGTGATACACATAAACTGTAGAGCCTCCTCGCTCCTTTTAAATCCTTAATTTTGTTTTTTTTTAGTTTCTTTTACGCTTAGTATACAACAAGAAGCATTCATTTCATGGCAAATCAATAAAGCTTCCGGTAAAAAATGTTTTGAAGGGAAGTAGGTTAAAATTTAAAGGCTAACAAAAATTATATTTTTTGGTAAAAAGGTGGGAGCTCAACAAAATTTGTAATAATAAGGGTTAAAGGTTCAAAGGGTTTGAAGCACCCATTTTTTTTCTTGCATATTTTGTAACGCTGAACTCAAAAGTTTAATTTAACAATTAGTGAATGAAAAAGTTTTTGAGAAATATTTATTTTTTGTGAGCTTACCTTTTTCATTTGGCCATATCTCGAGTAAAACACGTAAGATGGAGACAAGCAATATACGAACGGGTTATTTTGACTGTAAGTTAGTGTAATTAGTGTCTATTCCAAGTTCAGCAGATAAATCAAATGTAATATGGATTAGATATCTAGCTGGGAGTATGAGGTTGTGTTTTCCTAAGACTTTTTTTTTTGGGCTGCTGTGTTGCTGTTTTTGTTTTTAAGCCTCTCTGTTTGGTGAGAGATGAGAAAGCATTGTAAACGAAAGAAACAATCGCAAAAGTGGCTTAATGTGGCTTAAGTATTAGAATTACGGTCAGACGAGTGTGTGTGGGTTGTGTCCGTGTTCATGTGAGTGCGTAACTTTGCCCCTAGTAAATTCACATAAATATTGGCACATCAATGCATTACAGGAATTTAGTAATATTTACAAAAATTAAACCACCTTTAAAGGGTCAAAATTTAAATAAAACTTTGTATATTTATCAACACCTTTTAGAAGCGATTTCTCATCTTCCAGTTAGCTGCCATGTTACACATAAACTTGCATAAATTTACTCAGTTATTTGCAAGTTTATGTGACAGAAAATGTAAAATCAGCGCTTATTCGCTAGCATAAATCACAAAACTTTCTATTGTTGTTGTCCTCTTTTTTTTTGTTAGGCTATGAGGCTCATCCGACCACAGCCAATCAAAACCTGGGACATCCCAGTCACATTACCGATGAAGAGGACTCGGCATTTCCTGCATTGGCTGATCGTGAGTTTCATTTGCTGCATCGGACTATTCCGGCATTGCGGCGAACTGGTGTGGATACCGCACGCATTAGGCAGGTGAGTACAGACAAAACAACAAAAAACAAAAAAAAAAAGTAAATTCCCATGGCAACATTCCGTTGCAATTTACTTGCTTGCGTTACTAGTATTTCTATCCTGATGGCGGCTGGGGCTGGATCATATGCGGTGTGTCCTTTCTGGTGCACATACTAACCACGGGATTGCAGTTGAGCTACGGATTGCTGTTGTTTTATGCCGTGCAGCATTTGCATAATACCAACGGCATAGGTGAGTAGTGAGTGCGGAATGGGTTGGGTGGCTAAATTAAGATATGTGCGGTAACTAATTGGAATGCGTAATCACAGTCAGAATTTAAATGGTATTTCGGGGTCAACTGTACCTTGCCTAAAACACTGACCTTGGCAGCTGTTGGCTTTTGGGCCTTTTGTGTAAAATGTAATCACTTAAAAAAGCATTTTTCTTCCTTCTCCCCCCACCCACGTCAGAGCTGCTGGGCGCTTTGAGCTGGTCAATTTCCATGCTGGCCACACCGTTTGTGGTCTCGCTATGTCGCAAACGCTCCATACGAATGCTCTCCATTGTGGGCGGCCTGGTCATGCCGCTGGGCATTCTATTCACCTCATTTGCCACCGAATTCGGCCAGGTTGTTTTCAGTTATGGTATGTACGGAATATATATAAAAGTATCTAGGGGGTATATAAATAAATAACAACGGAAGTTGCTTATCATTTGCTTTGGCAAACTCCGCAGGCATCGTCTTTGGCATTGGTGTGGCCATGGTCCGTGAAGCCTCCACCGTGATGTTGGGCAATTACTTTAAGCGGCGTCGTCAATTCGTCGAAATGGTGGCCATGTCCGGTGAGGGTGTGGGCATCGCTTTGTTCTCCGTCATCCTAAAAGAGGGCGTGGGCAAGGCTGGCTGGCGCCTCGGATTGCAAATTGTGGCCGCTTTAACAGCACTAAGTTTTTTCATGGGCCTTATGTATCGACCCGCCTCATTGTATCATCCACAAAGGCGGGCAATTCAACATCTGAAAAATCAGCGAAAAAAGGTGAAGGTGTTTTTTTTTTTTATATATTGTAACAATTTTTAATTAAATTTTTCATTATTTTGTTGTTGTTGTTGTTGTCGTTTTCTAGCTGAGAGAGAAGAAGCCCATATTGAACGAGGAGGTGGAGTCACCGACAAAATATTTATTTTTGGACATATCATCATTGAAATCTGTAACAGTTAAAATATTATTAATGACCTCCAGTGTGGCATCATTTGGTATTTATACGCCCATGTTCCTAATGGTAAGCAAAATAAAGTATGATCATTTTTCAAAGGGTTCATTTATATTTTAAGAACATAACGGATTAAATTCAATCACGGACTTACTTAAATTTAGAATAGCATTTTTTTCTGAGTGTAGGTAGAAGAATTGACTTTTGTGATTTAATACATTTTTCAAACACTTATGACACTCTGAGGAGGCTGTCCGAATCTTGTGAATCTGCTCACACACAAGACTACTTCCTTTATTACGGCGGCCTAGCTTCAAGAACGTGCCTATGTTTAAGGCAGCAGACAGAATCCATTTAAAAGTCGGAATTATTTTTATTTTTCGGATTCTTGTTGTCAGATGACTTATAGACATGAGTTTTCGATTTATAGCATTTTGTATATCTGTTTTATTTTACCATGTTTCCTGCAAATAGAATACATCTTAAGTATTGTGTTTTTTCGTGCAGGGTTAGTTGAGCACTGGCACGAACAAACACGCTCACAAGGGAAGCTGCCCATATTCACTCGTGACACGGCCCTAGAATTTCTAGACCCAAGTGGTCATGAGCTACAAAAACAGACAAGCAATCGAAAAGCTAGACTTCCCAGTAAGCAAACAAATATCGAACATTTTACACATATTCGGAAAATTTTGAAAAAATAATTCTTTAGAAAAATATTTGATAAATTACTATTTATGATCTAATTGGTCATGGGCCACTATAAGCAAAGCTTTTAAAGTACGGATATACTTCCACGATTACTTAGAGTTAGTTAGTTGGAAGAGGGTCGATAAATCGAAGTCGATTTACAGACTGATATTGAGCTTATTTTCTTCGATAATGCAAAAGATTTGATTCAGAAAAGCAAGTCAAAAAAAAAAACTGTTCAATAAATTAGTCTGAAATTAAGTATGATGTTTTTAATTCGATGACTATACAGTGTTAACGATACTGGTACTTATTGATACACTCTCGACCATTTTTAGCCATCTTGGAATGTTTGATTTTAGGCTACTGTCCAACCAAAGTGCCTGGGCCTGGATAACGAAATGTGTCGTTCTTGGGACACTCAACAGCTTGTTCGGTTTTGCTCTTCTTAAAGGCAAACTTTACTTCCAAAATAAGTCCTCACAATCTCAGCAAAGTTTCGCAAGTGTTTTTTTATAAGATAAACTAAGACCTTATAACTAAAGAGCGCTCGCATTGGCTCGTGAGTATAAGTGAGTATGAAATAATTAGAATTAGATAAATGAGAATGTGAGAGAGCATAGGAGCAAGCTGAGATAAACTGCATTACTTAAGAGTATTGAGTGACTTCATTTAGCTTCATAAATGGGCGACTAAAATTATCATTCAAATGCCTAATTTAACTTAAATCTAACAAATGACTTAAGAGCTACCTCCTATCTCCTTAGTTTAAAAGCTAATAATTATATATTTGTTGATTAAAAAGGTCCTATCAAAAAATAGGTTATGATGATATTCGCTTACTTTACTGCATGTAATCTTAGCTGATTCTTAATAGATCAGTCATGCTTATTCGAAATCTAATGAATTGATCATATATCTGCCGAAGATACAATCTCGATTAATTTTGAAAGTATTAAATTTATTTGTCTAAGATTCTCAGGCACAAGAGCTGAAGCTGCTGATTGCAAAGTTGTGCTTGATCCCTACTCTGTTTTGCGGAGTTATTTGCGCAAAGTGATGGAAGCAGCATGAACAGATTACGGGTGACCTTTTGCTCCATAGCTAGATATATATTTGAACGCCGTCGTAGAGACAATATATCCAGTTAGGCCAACCAAGTCTTTGGCATTGACTTAAAGTCCTGGATTGGCCTCTCCCATGAGTTTTTTGACAGCCAACTCAAAAATTTTTAAAGTATTTACCAGCCATCTCATATGAGACCTTAGACAAGCGAAAATACTGCTTAAGAAATACTGAGGTACTTAATAATATATTGTTATACATAAATCAAATTGAAAACAAAATTTAAGTTAACGTAAGCGATCGCTTTGTTTGAGCACTTTAAGGATTGAACAATTTTCTAGTGTGATGAAGGGTTAGTTTAAGTTTAGACTTAAGATACCCTAAAAATATTTTAAATGGTTCAAAAAATCAGAATTTCTCCATTGGACATTAATTCTTAAAAAAGTTAAAGTAAATTATTTTACTTAATTGACAATTTTCTAGTGTGGAAGTTATTTAGATAAGACATCGAATTTCTTTGATCAATACTTAAAATAAGTTTAATAAATTATTTTACTTTTGCAACCAATGCCGCCAAGGAGGGCTCAGATGTCCAGGAGTTGGTGCTCTTGCAAACTTTTTTGGGCATTTCCATGGCCTTGGGTGTGGTTATGGCTGGAGCACTGCTACGACGTTGTTTCGTAATCAGACATTTTGTGATTAATACGAAAATTGTGGCCCAGGTAGGTGCACCTCAACCGCTCTTCCCTTATCAGGTTGCAATAAATTATTAAAATATTTTTTTGTACTCCTTTTCGCAGCTATTCATATCAATTGTGGCTTTGGCCATACTATTCCTATCCTTTGTCATGGGCTATAAGGGTCTCTGCATACTCAGCTGGCTGTATGGCATAGGTCTGGGTGGATTTCAGTATTCGTTAAAGATATTGGCACTGGAACGCATTAAGCTTAAGCATTTCTCCAAGGCCTGGGGTAAGTTTCGAGATGGGAAATAAATGTCTTTTATGAATACTAAACATTCTGCAGGCTTTATACGCGGCGTGGAATCTGTGCCAGTGCTTATAAGCGTTCCACTTACATCCTTCCTCAACGATTACTCCCTCAAGTATGGTCGTGCGGGTTATTACATATGCTCTGCGGCCGCGGCCATTGCTGGCATTATTATCTTTTTCATCAGTGAATCGCAACAACAACAGCAACAGCAGCAGCAGCAGCGTGGACAACATCAACTCAATGGCCATTTACCCACACCCATATTGATGCGTCATTCTTCATCGCGTCAGCATCGTCCACATATTCAAACTATGGACTATGGCTATGGCGAGTATCCAGCACCAGCTCCCGATTTACTTAGTCGCAGTTGCATCAGTTTAAATCAAATGGAACCGTATCTACAGCAGGTCAATGCCAACTATTGCCAACGTCATGTGCCGCAACAGCCGCCGCCCCAACAGCCGCAGCATCTTCATCAGCCCCAACAATTGGCCTGTCATAATCTGGATATGCAACAGATTCGTGGCCCCTACCAGTTGGGTCAAGGCAGCATTGGGGCCAGAATGGGCAAACGATTGCAGCGCAGCTTGTCCTTCATACAGCAACACAATTGCTGCGATGGCCAAATGTACTGCAACTGGCATAGTACCTATGAGCTGGGCTGCCATAAGGCCAATAAGTAAGTGGAAAGTTGTTGAAAAAATATATATAAATGTTCAAGTCATTGGAGAATTGCAAGGTTTTTTTTAGGGTTATATGAAGCATTTAGAAAATGAAAGCAAAGTGGAAATAATTGATAAAAGTTTTCAGCAAATCTGCTTTAAAAAAACTATTTAACCAAAGCCACAAAAAATTCCTTCGTTGGAACGCAAATTTATCAAGAATTTACTTGCAGAAACTATTTGGCAGTCGGATTTGGTTCCTTTTTAATTGAATTTTAAAGTTTCTGATAATTTTTTTACTAGTTTAATATTTACCTTCTTTTTTATTTGATTTGTGAAAATTACGCTTGTGGTTTTTTCAACAATGTGATATGGTCGCTGTTGAATTTATGTATGTGTGATTCACGAAAAAAATATTTATACCATATAAAGCGCCCACAGAGGCTAAGCTTGCTTACGTACTTTCTGCCCCTTCCTCCTCTTCCTTTACGCCCTCGTCCTGTGCAGTTGATTAAATATTATAAGCGGCATTATTTTTTTTTACATTTGCGGCGAAAATTTGCAATATTGTTTTTATATTTTCGTTTGTGGTGAATTTTTTTTACCTCCGATAAACGCTTACCTTTATTAACAATATTTTCCCGTCATAAAAAAACAAATCATTATAATTTATAAAATAAAAAAAATACAAAAAAAAAAAAAAATTAAATTTTTAAAGAGATATAAAAAATAATAATAAAATAAAAAAAAAAATAATTTTTTTTAAAAAAAAAAAAATAATAAAAAAAAAAAACTATGAAAAAAATAATTATACTCAAAAAAAAGAAAGTAAAAAAAAATAGGAAAAGTGGGTATAGAAAAAGTAAGATAAAAAAAAATAAAAAAATAATGTATAAGAAAAAAAATAAAATAAAGAGGAGAGGGAGGGAGGCTAAGGTAGGCCAATAAACTTTGGGGACGCCAATTTTGGAAATATTTACGAAAAAGGGAAAGCCAAGAAGAACTCAAAAAAGAAATCATCTTCAAAAAGCGATAAATTGCTGAAAAACGAGCGGAATGGGCCACCAGACATGAATCAATTGATCTTCCACCATGATATTGCTTGGTCGCTTGTCGCAAAAGTGATTAAAACTAGAGGTGTGCGTGTGGCGTGAATCTAAACGTGTCACGACGTGATCGTGTTAAAGTTATTCATCGTGAATATAAGTCATTAAGTATTCACAAAATTTTGTTTTATTATATTTGATTAATAATATTATTCTAAAACTTAGTTGCTTTTGATTTCGTAAATACGCTGCTCGCAACTGCTCCTTTCAAAGGTTAAACATATTTCAATGTTTCCAGATTGGGAAGACGTAACCACGGCATAGAAACCTCCAAAATTGTTTAGGAGTTTCGGTTCGGGGCTCGAACTAATGAAGAATCTATGGGTTCAGTTCGCAGCCGAAACACTACTTCACGATACAAATACGAGAAAAAATCGTTCCTCCTGTGCCAACATATCATCACAAACACATAATTTGCCCAAATGTTGATAAAAATTTGGCTTAATTGGAACTTTTCGGCAAAATTTGAGCTAGCTACTTGCGTGTGGTACCATAGCTTTAGTTTAAAGTTCTGCCAAATCTGCAATAATGGCTATTTAGGCAAATTTGTATACAAATTTGGGCAAATTATTTGCCTGTGTTACCTTAGCTTTAAGTTTATTCTGTCCACACAGAGGGCCCCCTGAAGGGTTAAGAGGGAAGATATATGGCATCGCAATGGGCCCGAGAGGCCAAAGTGTGGGAGTGACTTGTCTATCTCAGCCATCGCAACCTAACCTAACCTCCAGTTAACCCAATTGACCTAGAGTTGTCAGGCTGTCAGACATCCACCTCTACTAGAGCTCCGGGAATAGTGATATAAACTTGGCGGGTACTATCAAAAACTACTTCCTTTAATCTTACCCAACCCAACCTTGCTGAATGAAATTGGTATTATTCCTTCCTAAAGATGTTTTTTCTACAAGCTTTAAGATAACAAGGAACAAACTTTAGAGTTGAAAAATGCTCGTTCAACTGATACTTGGGTTCCTGGAACAGACAAATTCAAAATAAGAAAGGTCAAAAAAAGAATTGGAGATTTAGCTTAAAAATGGTTTGTAAAAAAGGCAGGCTTTAAAATTCAATTAACTAGGAACAATGGAAGACCGCCAAATAATATATTTACCAAAAAAATGTATTTTGAGACCTGAACAATCAAGGAATATTTTTTTCGTATTTTTGGGGGGATGAATATTTTTCTTGAACGAGGCCGCCAAACCAAAATAGAAAATCACAGATGTAATATGTTCAGCGGAATTGCGCTCGAAGAACCGCTTCATACCAAAATTCTACTTAATATTGGGTTAACTAAATCAGTTGATATTTCTTTAACTTGTTTGCATACTTTTTGGCTTCACTCCCAGACAACTTGCTTGAATCAATCAGTAGTAAATCAAATCAATATAAATCTAATTAATATTTTTGTCTGGCTTCCAATTTCCATTACAGATCCCAAGACAGACAACCATTGATATGCACCTGCAGTAGTCCCAATTCCACCACCACCAATACATATGGACCCGTACAATCGGCGCGTAGTCGCAGTGTACCCGAAGGTCTGTCTACCATGTCGCAACAGTGTAACTGTCGGCATAATTCGCATGCTCCTGCTTCAGTCGCACCCACCCGTGAGTTTATCTACGTGCCACATGCCTACGCTTCGTTGCAAAGAACTTCGCAACGTCAGACAGCAGCAGGAGGAGGAGGAGGTGGAGGAGTTGGAGCTGGAGCAGCTGCTGTTGGCATTCAGCGTAATAATCCACAATGCCGCCTCAAGCGTTCACAGTCCTTGTGCCGACCCGTGCATTTTGTGGAGCAAATCACCACCTCGGTGTAGGCAACCCAATTGGGTCATATAAAATTTAAATTTTTTATAGTTAGTTACGTGCATCGAATTCGAATTCCCCGAATTTGTCGGATCTCTCTAGTCTTTTGTGGTTAGTTTAGTAGAAAAGTAACGAAAACAAAGTCCCACAAAACAAAACAAAACAAAAACAGAAACACACACAAAAAAGTAACTCAATGAATTTTTCAAAAAACAAACAACTTTTTACTCAGACAGAAAAGCTTTATCTTAAAGTATTTCCAATTATGAAAATGAAAAACAAGGCGAAATTGTCCATTTTATACACGTGCATACAATTAATCCACCGAATATATAGACAAAAAGGCCCTTGGTAAAAGTCGCCTCTCACTTGCTCAGTCAGTCGAGTCAGCAAAAGTACTTTATTTTTTACAATTAATACACTTGAATGTAATAATATATACATGCATATACATATATATGTGTGTGTGTGTGTGTATGGTAATTAATGATGCCTGAAAATGGGAAAAGTGGCCGAACGAGTCGAGAGCCTTATAAAATTAAAAATTATTATTATGATAATTATGTAATTAATTGAAATTGGTCATGAAATATATGGCAAACAATTAACACAAGGGGCAGAGACATCAACTACTAAAAAGAAATGGTTTAACTATCATATATTAAAATAAATATTAAAAAGGGAAATATTAAATTCACACTATACAAATATTCAAAAACCTTAAATGTGCCAAGTAATTAGAATGAGTTTTCAATAAATCATTTGAATTAGAAATTGAAGGCAGTTAGGAAAGTAAAATTAGTAACTGATCGCTTAATAGTGAAATTCAATTATGTTTATTTTTTCCAACTTAAATTTTGCGCGTTGAAACTTGCCTATATCGATATTTATCAAGAAGATCTTTAAGAAAGTTCTCGCTGTCATCGTATTCTTTCAGAATGTGTCCTACGGAAACGGAACCTTTTAAAATTATCAAAAAATTGGCGCTAATATCTGTCATAATTCCATGATATTTGTGCAAGTAAACGACGAGTTCTTCTGTTGCTACTTCGTATAAAAAGCTAATATTTAGATCCACCGTCCCTTGTACGACATTTTCCACTTGTGTTGCCTGTGGCGAATGCTTTCGCTCGAGTAGGTGTGAACAAACCAGAAGTCACAGTGTGGTCTGAAACCTGCTGAAAAGTGAGCGTATTTCTATGACGCTTGTTTTATTCAACACTGATTTCATTGCACGTTCCGTTTCGTTGATTGATTGTAAACAAAACTGATTTTGTTAAGTTTATACCCAATCAACTGCACGAGCGTTTGCCGGTAAGGCCCTGATTATATTCAATTAAATTTGAGTGGATATTTTTGATTATGATGAGTATTCTTTTAAATAAACCTAGGTAAGGAAGTCATTTTGAGGTTTCTTGGTAGAGAATTCTAACATTTTGTGATCCGAATCCTTATACAAAAAGAGAAAATCCGCTTAGAGTTTAGATTCGGGTGTAAATTTATATATGAGGTTGGTTTCGTGTACCGGATCTATCATGATCGTATGTCCAAAATTAACTTTTTTAATAGTCTCATTGCTCTAAATTAACACAAGCAGTCTGCAAACTGATTAAACTCTGCAATCTTTTCTTACATTTCTTAAATAAAATCTAGGGTAGAACTTTCAATTACTTTATTCCGCGCATTTACGGTCTTTTCAATTCCGTGAAGCCAATCTTGATCCGACTACGGCATCATTGAACTTTTTTGGCTAACATTGATTTTTCCTTTATTTTACATCTGTTGTGATCATGGTACCGAAATTGCCTGCATTGGCCGGGTTTAGCAGAAGATCTTGCTCCCAGATCAATTAAATATTTCTTGGTAATTTTTATAGCCTAATTTTCCTCTTGTGTTTAATATGATATTAACATGAAACTTTTTCAAATGTCAATTTAACAACACCCCTCAAAAATATGCTAAATAATAAGAGTATTAAAAGTGTCTCTGCTGAACGCGCCCATTGAGTTAAATTAATCTTTTTTTTTTTTAAATAAGTGATCACTGATCAGAATTACCTACCAAACGATACCATTATTGAAAAACTCTTAAGCTGATAAATATTAACTGTTGCTTAAATTGTGGATTTTTGCTTAAATTGTTTTAGACTTGGTCACCAAGGGTGCAAAAGATAGAGAGAGCAAAAGTTTTGCATAAATTGCAAAGACCAATTTCATAAATGTTAAATGAGTTAAGGGCGATGTAAATCTGACAAATTAAGTCTTCTAAGAATTGCACAGCGTCGATACGTTTAAAATGTAATATTTATGGGGTGGCTGATGAATGATGCTACATTAAGAAACTTAAATAATATTTTTTTAAATAATAAATACATATTTATTTATATATTTTTAGAGCTGGATGCAATTCCGTTTGATGAAGTATCTTAACGCCATATTTTTTAAATGAAATAATCATTCACAGAAATTAAAACAGAGAAAGTAACCGATTTTGCTTTGTTTCGATTGAACTAACGCAGGGTTGATTTGTAGGTTACTTGCTTATCGATAACTCGTGTTTTCAGACGAATTGAAATCGAACTTCGTAAAGCAAACTTCTGCATGTAAATGAGCATGAAGTTTTAAATATGCTTCAAAACGAAATCGAAGGGAGCTTTATGAAGCAAACTTCATCGTGTAAACATGGACTTAGTTTTTAGTAGCAGCATTCGTCAGCCACCCAATAGTTTGAAATGCGACAGGATTTTTACTTTCAAAACAAACTTTCTTTCGAATTTTTGAGGTTTTGCGGCCTTTATAACAACAATAACAAAACTCAACAAAACTTTTTATAAATCGTAAAATTAAATAAACAAAAGAATAAAAAATATTGAAAATTTACAAACTAATGCGCTCTGCTCCTTTAATATTTACAATACACAAATTTAAAAGTCGGAAAAACAAAATGGAATGGCCCTGAGCCCGCAACCAAACTGCCATAAAATGCAATAAAATAAACCATTTTTATTGATAGAACATACATACATACATACAAAAACAAAGCATTCTTAAAATTTTCACTTTTACCCCAAAGGTCATAAAAATAAATTAGCACACACACATTTACACACTCACCCACTTTTCACTTTCGCAAAAACACACCCAAAAATGTTAGCCATTTGTGTTCATTGAAAATATTTGCATAAACTAAACATTAATCTAAGCTCTCATCGTGCATATCTGACATGTCCCCTAAGCAAAAAAAAAAAAAAAACCATTTTGTCAAAATTTATCTCCAGCAGCAAACACTATTCTAAACTTAAGGTACAACTGTAGCTAAATCAATTTTCAAAACCCAAAATCCTAGAAAATTAGATATGCAAAATTTTTGAAAACTCAATTTGTAAACTCTTTATCATTAGTAGTTTAGTGTGATAAATGTTAAATAAAAAATATATAAAACCATAAACTAAACCAGCTTTCATTTATTACGTGCTAAAAATTAATAAACAAATGCCCACAAATGTCATATTTCATTTATTAATTAATGGCATTAACATAAAGCGTCAATTTGCGTGCAACTCTAAAGCCAAGGCGATTAAAAGTTTACCCCAAAAAAAGCCAAGCCAAAACCATTACAGGACGTGCCCAGACTGTAAAAACTGTTTACAGGAGGACGACCGACCGACCCAGACATAACAATTTCGCTCAACGTTCAATGACATGCTCAATTTTTCATGCATTATGCTGGCGCACAGTGCGTATGCTTAATATTTGCCTCATATTGACTCGGGGCCACAAAGCACATTTAAGCTCTGAATATTTGCGCAGTAGGCGTCAGGAGATGAAACCTTCATAGCTTCATGGCCGAAAAGCCATAAGACAATTTGATGCATATACATACATTCATACATACATACATATCTGGGGTGGCTCAACCCAGGAATGGAATCTTGGTTATGTGTAGGAGTGTGAGTGAAAAGGATGGGGAAGGGGGGTATATATGGCTGGCAAACAAACATAAGCAAACGGAAACTATTGTTGTCGCTATGCAGGAGATACGACTCATAGAACGGCAAGGGTATTTTGGTTATTTCAGGAAGTTTGTTTGCCTCAATTCCAGAAATGATAAGGCATGTTTACGTTTACTCAACATGTTTATGCAGCTAATTTGTATTGAAAATATTAAGCAAATTGAAATAGTAAATCAAATTTACTCATCCATTGGCAGCCAAAAGAAAACAAATCATTTGTGGACGATGCGTAAGCTTCTTTTTGGGCATTGTTAAGGAATTTTCCGATATTAACATGCAATTTTAATGTTAGTGTGCGAAGGATGTTGTATTTATGCTCAGCCTTTGCTGTTGCAGTGAAAAGTTTTGGATAGAATTTCAGCAGAGGGTACAGTATAATTGGTTAATGAGGCTCGTTAGAATGAACTTAAATCCAAGGGGAAAAGTTTTTGAATTTTTAGTGAATAGCAGAGACTTCTATGAGATAAAGCGAGAGGAAATCAAGGTGGGGTACTAAAAAACTCATCGGACATAATCATGCTATACTAAGGAACAAATGACCGAATAGAGGAAGTTGACATCTCTCTAAGAACGCTTTTCAGTAGCCTAGAGCAGCAGGCAGTGACTCGTATAAACTGCAGATGGCTGCTTGCCACAAAATGCTGTATATAAAAAACTCATGTGGAAAGAGCGTAACGATAAACTAAGCCACTACGTTCTAAACCTTCCCCACAGAAATTGTAGATAACTAATATGAATACCCACTGAACTCGACTCGGCATCAGCAACAACAGCTGCAGGAAATGCAAAGAACCAGTAGTGATGGAAACCCTGAAACCCCTGTAACTTGATGAATCTCTTACGCTCAAGGCTTAAGTTACATAGGGGCGACTATACTGGAATTTGATTTTTTTTTTAGTTTTATAAAAAAAATACTCATACGCCTCGCGAGCAACCTCAAAATTTTTAACAATCAAGACAGTACTACTACAAAGACTTTCTAAGCTAACAAGTTGCGAAACGATCATAGAACGAAATTGTAGGAAAATTTGTGCAATGTTTTTGCGTCTGTGTCAGGGAAATTTTTAAACGTGTATTTTCGATTTTACATGTTTTGTGCTGTCTGTTTGCTCATTTGTTCCCCGTTGCTGAATACAGAAACAAATCAATGCTTAAGGGGGTCTTCTACCTTTGAAAATATTTTTTTCGATTTTTTTTGTTTTGCCTTATTATTACAGCTTGAACATTCCCCTTTCATCCCCTTTAAACCATTTTCAATTATTCGAAATAGTTTAGCAGATATATCCGTTTTAGTGGAGCAATGTTCTTGCCAATGTGAGTATTTTCAACTTTGCTGAAAACTTTAACCGCGTTTTTCTCTAAACCACGTTTTTTGACCTGGTAGCCATGATTAGGCCAGTTCTACTGAACCAATTTTGATCAGCCATGTTGCAATCGACGCAGAATTGATGTAATTCTGGCCCGTACCTCAATCATGAAGATACAAAATTTTACTATTTTTTTACACTAAATAACAAAAAAAAACGTCGAAAATCTAATATTTTTTTTTAAATGTTTGTAAATTTTGGAAAAAAATTTTTTTATGATTGAGGTACGGGCCAGTATTACATCAATTCTGATCATAACCTCATTTACAGTTTTCAATTCCGATAACCTGGAGTCCCGGAATCATGGCCACCACCTCTACACCTTTTTTTTTGAGGCCCAGCGCTACAAGTACAAAAGTTGACTTATAATTAGTGCACTAGTCACATGAGGTTGGAAAATAAAAATTAAACAGACTAAAAAACTAAACAAGATTTATTACAATTATTAAGTTTATTACAATACAAGACATTGTTCCTACTGTGTGTACTTTATCTAATTACTAATTTTATCTGAAAGTGAATTTTAAGTTGTGCATGAAACTGCGGGGCGCTTTTAATTGTTTTTTAAATTAAAATTCCACAGACGAATCGCATTAATGAAGAACTGTCTCTCGAGATTAACATTCTAGTTTTTATAGAGACGAAGTTTTTTGTTCTTAGTGAGAAGGCAGGTCTTAATTTTTGATATATTTTGTGGCCAGTTTTAGGTTCTGTGTCTCTTTCGTATCATAATTTCAAAGAAAGTCGCTTACATATGTCAATGGGTAGAATGGAACTAGAATCAGTAAATTGCTTTCACTGCAAAAT
>JAEIFT010000516.1:0-184902 GCA_018904225.1 Lordiphosa mommai | reverse complement strand
ATTCAGATGAGATAAAAATTTAGTTTGCCACTATACTTTATATAAATAGAAACACTTTCAAGCAGCTTTAAAAGCTGAATGTTTTTGAAAACCTTCCTCATTAATATGAAGTATTGTGCCGTACTAAATTTGTATCTCATCTGAGTAAGAGACCTTAAGCATTACTTTATGAAGCAAAGCAATGCTCTTGGTTTTAGATTCCCTCTCTTAATATCTTTTAAGAAAATGTTATGTTATACTTAAAACATTTGAATACCTGTCTGCCTTAGAAAAATAAAAGGTAGGGGGGTGCCCAAACGTTTCTTATGGCAGAGTAAAAAAAAATTTTAAGGAAATAAATTATATTCCAAATATTTCGAAAGTAGTTACTTTCAGGGAATAATAACTTAACCGGAATAAAGCGTAACGGTATCGAAAACCGGAACCGATTTAAAAACAATTTTAAGAACCGAAACGGTAATACCGGTACTGTTTGGTTTCTTATTATTTGTTTAATCAGGCTGCAAACCCTCCAATTTCGACAGGGGTTCGGGCCGGGGTTCGAACCCTTACCCTACGCTAGGGTTCGGTTCCACAACCGGTTCCCTTAAATTGAGAACTGAGGTTCCGGTTCGGGTTCGGGTTCCAGATTGCATTTTATATATTTATGTACATAATAAATAATTTAATAGAGTTTGAAGAAGAGATGCCTTATAAACAGCTGCTGTTTTTGGCAGTCACACATAAATGATCTGTCTAGATTGACTAAACAATCAGGCATTGTATGTATGTTCATTTTTCTTGCACAGTAGTGGGATTCCTGAAACTGATGTGCTTGTGACCATGAAACCTGCAAAAACACGGCCACAGCTTATAAAATAAGAGATGACCTTTATCGGCGTATCCGTGATTTAGTAACTGTGATTGGCCAAGTCATAGTGACTTGTAGTCACCAAATCACACTGTTTTTTTATATGCAGTCACTGTGATTTGATGATTGCTCGTGACAGTGACTTAATCACAGACACGCCAGTATGTCTCACCCTAACTTATAGTGGGTCGAACACATTTATACATTTCCGCGAATTCCAGTCAGAGCTATTTTTTCCAAGAATGGGACCGCCACAGCACGGCTTTGACTGGCATATTGTGAGAGTAAAATGATAAAAGTATTTAAATTGTGACTCGGGTAAAAAAATAAAATTTTTCCTTGTAGTCCATCGTGCCGTTGCATTCCGTACGTACAAAATAATACCCACAAATACGGTTTCGGATGCAAATTGAATTCCCTTGCTTAAGGTTGTGTTATTTTGTCCAGTCTTTTGTTGCGGACGGGAAGAGTGTCGCCGTCCATACATGGGCATATGAGTGGATACATTTTTGTTCATAATTATGAAATATTTTTTATCATCAAAGTGCAAAAATAATTTCTGTGCTTGCAATTTTTAGAACCGAACCCCATCATTTAGAAATCTGGGTTAGGTTCGGGCTCGGGTTCTCGTGATTATTTTCAATGGGTTCGGTTCCCGGTTCGGTTCAGGCATCACCAGAACCTGAAGCGAACCGGTTCTGAAGGGTTCGGTTCCGGACCGGTTTGCAGCCCTGGTTAAAATTCATAAATTAATTATGATTACTACAAATAGATATTTTAACCGGTAAAGGAATATATATACCAGCAAAAAATAATAGAAGAAAAAAATCTGGATTCAAATTATTTTTTAAGATAAAAATACAATACAGAGTGGAAACATTGAACTTTTTCTGATGACGTGACATTCGTACGATAAAAATATAAAAAAGAAAATGAGAGAGACAAGTTTTTAAAATTTTTTTTTATATTTTAGTAGTAATTCAAAAGCACTTATTTAGAAAAAAAAATTACAAGAATCGACCCAGAGGATTCAAAGAAATCAGTTAAATTATGCCCTGACGTGACGTTACTTAAAACGGAAGTGGGTTTTGACTTGATAACAAAATTGCAAAACTCTGCGAATTGAGAAACTCTTTATGTATGAAACTTTTTTCAGTTGCTTTTAGAATAATATAAGTTTATTTTCCAATTTACCAAATATAAAATCATTTCTCGTTCTTTTTGTATTAGCTTTTTATATCTGACGTGACGTTACTGACGTTACGTTACTTAAATTTCGTTTGCCAATTTTTTAGTGAAGAAAATTTTCTAAAATGATTCGACGCAACAAAAAATCAATTTTAATTGTAGCTAAACTTTGCGAAAAGAGTGGAATTGCCCAATGACTCTGAGAGCTGTAAATTGAAAAAGAAAATGCACAGAAAACTGTACCAAATTTGTATACTTTTTTCACCTATTTATTATATAGGCAATTAAACTCGTTAATTAAAAATATTTTGCTTACTAATTTTGTTTATCAATATTTATTCTAAGTATATATAGAAAAAATATAATATATATATAAAAACAATATAATATATTTATAAGAAATATATAAAATAATACAAAAATATACACTCAAAAAAAATGGTTTACATTTTATAGGAGACAAATCAGGACCAAATTTTTAAGAGATATAGAAAATAGAAAAATTTCTAAAGAAAAAAAACTTTTCATTTGTAAATATAATCCCTCTAATTAAATATAAAAGATTTCTAAGTCTTAGAAAAAATACTCCCTTAAATATAGAAATGTTAGAAATATGATAATACAAAATTCTATTCTATTTTTGGCAGAAAAGCAGATTTATTTCGAACCATAATTAAGAAATATTTTTTTGCTTTTAGGAAGATTTTATATAAGTTTAGATCCAATTTCTCATCTCCTAGAAAATAGAGTCTGTCACAGAAGCTGACAAAAAATCAGCAAATAAAGTTTATCTGACACATATTGGCTATTTTGAAGATGAGAAAACTGTCCAAAGAGAGATAAACTAAGATTAAGTGACAAATAGTTTTATGTGCAACAAAAGAATATAAAATTTCTTACTTCTGGGTCGTTTTTTTCTGAGTGTGGGGATACCACTGGAAGCGCGAAATTGGTTTTCCAATTATATAAAAATTATAAAAATTTTTATATAATTTCCTATTAACATAAACATATCTATATTAGTCACGCGGGGATCACGCGTGATTTTTGACCACATTCCATCTCAATTGGATCGCTCTCCTCTCATATTTTGTCTTTGCCACCTTACACAAATATCTAAAAGAAGGGAGAGGGGAAACGAAGCGGCGCAGTCCAATTAGATACTGCCGTAAAGCAAAGTTAGCTATTGCCCTCTTGCTCTCTCTTTCTCGTAAGACCTACCAATCGCTGCGGTGTTGTTGTTGTCGTTGCATTGAATTTTCTTTTACGTATAACTCCATTATTGATCATCTGATCGGAAAACGATGTATGGCGGATCGATAAATAACGAGAAGTAGAATATATGTTTAGAATGTTCGAACTATCTATTTTCAAAATTGTGGGATTTATTACGTTTTTTTTAATTTGCGGGGGCGGTGGCGGTGTCAAAAATTAAAAATAAACTGTACTGCCTTCCTCAGGTAAGAATTATATGTTCCATACACTTCAAACCTCTAGCTCTTACCATCTCTGAGATCTCTTCGTTCATACGGACAGACAGACGGACATGGCTATATCGACTAAAAAAGATGCTTGCGTTAGCTAATTTGCTCAACCCAATTTGTGTACCTTCGGTACAGAGTATAAAAAAATATTACATGAATCGGTACGTACCGGTATACCGAAAAAGAAATCTGGGTACCGATAACCGAAATTAACTGAAAACCGAAATAGAACCTTTAACCGAAATTCTTATTTCGGTACGTACCGGAACCGGTACCGCAACCGATATTCATTTCCGGATTAATCCTTGGTTACTTTAATTTAAAACTCTTTTTTCTTGAAGTCTACCAAGTAAAATGTGTTTTTTGCATAAATTAAGAAGCAAAATAATTGCATTTAGTGAAATAAGTTTAAGCAGTGCGCCATTGCTCACACATTCCCGCACATCCAGCTCCGGCAACAGCAATTTGATTATGTCATGTCCGGCAGCTATTTTAGATTTGATTTTCACATTTTTCTCATATTTTTTTCCCTCTGCTGATGTGGTGTGTGTGTGTGACTGTGTGTGTTTTCATCATATTTTAATTTAAATTAGTTAGAGGAAGGGGAGCTGCTGGATAGCTGCTACTCCAGACTGTAGACAAACGCCTGTTATAACTCATTCAGACTTAACGCGCTGATGTATGCTAATGAGCCAGCATTGTCCTGGCCAGGACGACATAAATATGCATAATGCAATTAACAAGCAAATGTAATTGCGAAACGAGAGTGCAGTGGCCAAGAGCATTAGCTGTGACAGGCAACCACCAGTTAGCCACCCGCATGCTACATACAATTCCCCGTCTGACGGCTGACTTGGACTTGGCTCATCAGTGGGCTGTCACATGGCGCCAGTCTCTTGGCTTTTTGCATATGTGTGTGTCGGGGTCTTTCTCTCAACCTGTTCCTTTCGCACATTTTAATTAGGCTATTAAACAATTGCAGAACGCATGTTAGTTGGTTTGTTAAGACAAAAAAACCCGTTTGCCCTGGCATCTTAGTTCCGCCTCAAATCGGTTGCGGCAAATCTGTGCCAAATTTCGCATAAAACACACTGCCAAACACACAATTCAGAAGGCGAAACCCAAATAACCGTTGCGTGCCAAAGCTAAAGCCTGAGCGCCCAGGTCTCGGTGCTGCTGCTGCTGCTGCTGCTGCGCAACGACGACGACGAGACTTTGTCTCCTTTTCGCAGTCGCTTGTTTTGCATTTCTATGCCAGAGAGTTGGAGAGGCTGCGTAATAAAATGCATTTTAATTTGGCTAAATGTTCAATTAAATCGAAACATGCTCAGTTTAGGTTGGCCTGTTTGCATTTACCTGTTCGCTGTCGCTGGCGTTGACTTATGCCAAACTGAAGAGAAGTGAAGTGAATTGAACTAAACTGAAATGATGTGTGGTGATTGTAAAGGGGGGGAGCAAGAAGGACCTGCTGGTTGGTTTACTTAGTTGCCAAAAATAAAAATCCAAAATATTGTATATTTCTAGACTAAAGGTTAACCAATTGTTACAGGGTGCGTCATCTTTTAAGTCGGTAGGTGAATATTAAAAAACTTTAAAAAAAATCAACTTATTTTAAATTTTTATTTAATTTTTTCCCTAACAATTGATTTGGACAAGTTTTTGAATACAACATCAATCAAGTGGGTGCGAAAACAAAATGATAACAGTGTTATAAAATAGAGTTGAAAAACTGTATTGGAAAACAAAGTTCTAAAACCGAGCTGGAAAACAATGTTGAAGAAGAATGTTGGAAACGGTGTTGAAAAACAATGTTCAAAAAGAGTGTTGGAAACAATGTTGAAAACAGTGTTGGAAAACAATGATCAAAAAAGAGTGTTGGGAAACACTGTTAAAAACAGTGCTGAAAAATATGGTTGGAAAGCAGTATCGGAAAATAAAGTCCATAAACAGAATGTAAAAACAATGTTAAAGAAGAATGTTGGAAAACGGTGTTGGCAAACAATGTTGAAAAAAGGTGTTGGAAACAATGTTGAACAGCAGTGTTGGAAAACAACGATCAAAAAGAGTGTTGGAAAACACTGTTAAAAACAGTGTTGGAAAATAATGTTGGAAAAAGCATTTGGAAAATAAAGTCATAAAAGAATGTGAAAACAATGTTGAAGAAGAATGTTAGAAATCGGTGTAGGCAAACAATGTTGAAATACAGTGTTGGAAACAATGTTGCAAAACAGTGTTGGAAAATAATGTTCAAAAAAGAGTGTTGGAAAACACTGATAAAAACAGCGTTGGAAAACAATGTTGAAACGCAGTGTTAGAAAATTGTGTTGGAAAAAAGTGTTGAAAACAATGTTTGGGAACAATGTTGAACAACAGTGTTGGAAAAGAATGTTAAAAAAAATGTTGGAAAACAATGTTAAAACGCAGTGTTGGAAAAATGTTGAACAACAGTGTTGGAAAAGCATTTTTAAAAAAAATTTGGAAAACAATGTTAAAACGCAGTGTTGGAAAAGAATGTTAAAAAAAAATGTTGGAATACAATGTTAAAACGCAGTGTAGGAAAACAATGTTGAAACGCAGTGTTGAAAAATGGTGTTGGAAAACAGAGTTGAAAACAGTGTTGAGCCTAGTTGATATACCAATCTGACGCAAAAAAAATCAAGAATTCCGTATTTAAACAGGAGAAATTAAAGGATATACGATCTCAAAAGCCGTTTTTTCATGTTCAGGTTTATTAAATCCAGGTAGACATGCAAAAAAATAACGTTGCCTACTTTCAGGCCGCTTTAAATATATCTTGCTTGTGTCTACAACGAGCAGACAGTTTTCCGCTTGTTTTTTACTTAAGAAAGCAATTAACCTAAGTGGAAAGTAAGCGGGGATCTGTTAAATCATACGCGGGTCGTTGTAGACACAAGCAAAGATATTTCAAAAGCGACCTAAAAGTAGGCAACATCAATTTTCAACATGTCAAGCATATTTCTTCTCTAATCCCAATATACACTGGAAAAAAAGTAAATACTTAAATTAAGACCAACAAAGTTTACATTCAGGCCTTCTTAACTTAATTTGGCAAACTTATTTCTTAGTAGGCGAGAAATTTATATATATCTTTATTCGTTTAAAGGTCTGAAAGATTTCCTCTAAATTCCACGCCTACTAAGGAAAACTTCATAAAGTTTGCTTCAGGGTGTAAATACCGACTTATTTCGAGTTATTTTCCCTTTAGCCATAGACAAAATGATCATCGGGGGGGGGTTAGTTGTCTGGGTAACATGTGTCACTTGCCTTTCTGTCTCTCTCTCTCTCTCTCGCTCCTTTAGTCTACTCTGCAACTAATTAAAACATACAATACCCAAATTAATTACCAAAACAGGTTAACTTGGGCGCAATAATAGCCCATCTATCCAGTGAGTTGGGTTTGGGCTTTTGGCCACCAAAAACCTGATGAAGCCAACATGCACAATGATGAGAATGATGTTGGTGAGTTTGCTCCTGTTGTTCTTGGCGCCAGCGAAATTTGTTTGAATAATTATTGCAGTCAACTGTTCCCCTATGCCACCTTATTGTTGCTGTTGTTGTTCTTGTTGTTGTTGTGTGTCGAGTTCAGGCTATGCAAATATTCTAATAACTAGTTTACCTAAGCGACATGTGTCGCTCACGAAAAAAAAAAAAAAACAACACCAACATCAAATTTTTCGCTTGTCCTTTGGCCAAAAAGTTTTCGACTCTCGAGTCGAGTCGAGTCGACTCCTGTGCATATGTCAGCTGCGCCACTCATAATTTATTGAAGCACATAAATTTCACTTAATTGGCATTTGGCAATAATAATAAAAACAACAACAACAAAAACAAGGACAACTGACGATGACTCTGATAGAGACTATAGAAAAGTCGTCGTCGTCGTCTCTCTCATATGCACATTAGTTGCAATTAGTGAGAAAACTAATTTAATGACAGGCATCAAACTTGAGGGGATGCATAATTAGTACGAAAGCTGCCTTTTAAAATTCTAGTCATGGCTTCGTTAAGTGTGAACGTTCCTTACTTAACTGATAGTTGGACAAAACTTTTATTTTGTGTTATTTATTTTCCTAAAACGTATCCCAAGATTTTGATTCTCAAATTTGATCTTTAAACTTATTGGCCGCGTTCAGCAGAGACACTTGATCACTGATCAGCTTAATAAAACTAATCGTATTATGTAGCATACTTTTAGAGGACTTCTTAAATTGACATTTGAAAAAGCCCCATGAAAATATGTGTTTAATACCCAAGAAATATATCATTGATCAGGGAGCAAGTTCTTCTGCTGAACAGGGCCATTGATTAACTGGACCGTATCGAACCATTTTCTTAGACAGTTATTGATTATGTTAATTTTTTTGTTGTTTAGAAAGTCACGAATTTACGGTTCGTTTTTGATTAATCATAATGAGATTCTCTAATTCTTCTGTTTGCGTATTAACGTTGGGTTGTTCCGGAGTGAGTGAACAAAAAGGAGTTGTTCACTAAACGGAAGAAGTAAACATGTTCATATTAAATTATTATTTTTTGTTCCGTGACTCTTGTTCCGAGACTCTTATTCCGTGACTCTTGTTCCGAGACTCTTGTTCTGAGACTCTTGTTCTGAGACTCTTGTTCCGAGACTCTTGTTCCGTGACTCTTGTTCTGAGACTCTTGTTCCGAGACTCTTGTTCCGAGACTCTTGTTCCGAGACTCTTGTTCTGAGACTCTTGTTCCGAGACTCTTGTTCCGAGACTCTTGTTCCGAGACTCTTGTTCCGAGACTCTTGTTCCGTGACTCTTGTTCCGAGACTCTTGTTCCGAGACTCTTGTTCCGAGACTCTTGTTCCGTAACTCTTGTTCTGTGAATCTTGTTCTGAGACTCTTGTTCCGAGACTCTTGTTCCGAGACTCTTGTTCCGAGACTCTTGTTCCGAGACTCTTGTTCCGAGACTCTTGTTCCGAGACTCTTGTTCCGAGACTCTTGTTCCGTGACTCTTGTTCCGTGACTCTTGTTCCGAGTCTCTTGTTCTGTGACTCTTGTTCCGAGACTCTTGTTCCGAGACTCTTGTTCCGAGACTCTTGTTCCGAGACTCTTGTTCCGTGACTCTTGTTCCATGACTCTTGTTCTGAGACTCTTGTTCCGTGACTCTTGTTCCGTGACTCTTGTTCCGAGACTCTTGTTCCGAGACTCTTGTTCCGTGACTCTTGTTCCGTGACTCTTGTTCCGAGGACTAGTCGAACTTGTTCTTGTGAAAGATCTTGTTCCGAGACTCTTGTTCCGTGACTCTTATTCCGTTACTCTTTGTTCCGAGACTCTTGTTCCGTGAAACTCTTGTTCGAGACTCTTGTTCATTTCTTGTTCCGAGACTCTTGTTCCGTGACTCTTGTTCCGACTCTGTCTTCTTGTTCCGTGACTCTTATCCGTGACTCTTGTTTCGAGACTCTTGTTCCGTGACTCTTGTTCCGTGACTCTTGTTCCGAGACTTTTCCGTAGCCTCACGTGTCAAAGCAATTTTAGCCGCCACGTGAAAGCAAGCACCCGGCTGCTGTATAACCTGCCGGCAGATTGAAATTAACGAACAACTGAACAAGTGAACAACAACTGAACAACAGAGCGATTGGAGTAAGTTGACTCACTTAAAAAAAAAGGAACAAGTGAACTTGTTCTGTGAAAGATACCACCTTAACCCAACACTAAATCATTCATTGTTTGAATCATCATTCTTTTTTTTTTTTTTTTTTACCAATTTTTTTTGTAATTTTGCATGATCTATTGACTTCAAGTAAGTCCTGGGGGTTAATCGATTTTGTGTAAATGCATTTTTAACCCTCTCCTCATTTCGTTTGCTGGCCACACTTCCTCCATTAGCCTAACCCAACTTAGGCATATTCCAACTAATTATACACGCAGCATTACCCCGCTGGGTTGCTCCTGCTTCTGCACAAGTTTAAAGTCGACTTGGGGCGTCTAAGCGTAGACCAGACTCGTATTTCAAAGTCTGGCTAAATACATTTTTAATTATGATTTCGCGTTAATAATTATGACCTAAGCTAACGGCAACAGCGAAAACAAGTTGGCGAGTTATTATTGCGGTTGGTAATAGCCTACGCGATACCCAACGGAGTCGAATGGTTTAAATTAATAATTACGCCGAGTCCAAGTCAAAGGCGCCGAGTCCTCGTCCTGGCGGTGGTGGTCCTGTTTTTTTGTATTTTTTTTTGCATGCCAGTGAAAATAATTAATGCACTTAATGTGTAATTATTTCAATTAAATGATACATACGGCTGTCCCATACGGGCCCACCGGTACAGTTTAATTGGCCCTTCGTTCGGGCGGGGGGGGGGGGGAGGAGCTAATTGGCATCGATATATTTAAAGGTGGCGGGAAGGGACATCAATCTGCTCAACTACTAAGCAACCGGTTTTGTGACTTGACTTAATTATAAAATGTCGTGTCGGTGTCATTACAATAAATTTAATTTCGACCAAGTTGTAAATTGCTCTAATCGAGGCTTATAAATTAGAGTTAATGTCCAATTGGTTAATGCATAATGTGGCCAAGCACTTAACTCAACAGCAACATGTGGCCAAAAGTGTGAACGCAAATGATAAAACAACGTGTTTTGGAAAATTTAGTATGGGTAAAAAACAGCAAAAGAAATCATTATAAATGATATATTATAAATTCCAAAAATTTGTATATAAAAGAGATATTTTTAATGATTTTATAAGTGATAAAAATAAAACTTTATTATTTAACATTTATGAGTTTATATCTACTTTCATTTAATCCTTTTCTGGCCTGCCTACTTAGTTAGGCCTTGTGCAATTATAGAGCGATTAGAAAGTCCGTTTTTTTTTTTTTTTTTTTTTTTTTAGTTTATTTTCCTGCAATAATATTTTTGCATTTTGTGGGTAAATGAACCTGAAGTCAAGTCCGCTTACCAACTGGGTTAATGGCATATTTATTTATTACGGCCATTCGCAAGTCGCGTGCTCTTCCCCATTACTCTCGCTCGCGTACTCACTTCTCTATCTCTCTGTCTTTCTCTCGATAATGTGACTAGTTGGTAGCAGGCGCACAGCAAAAGCAAGGGCAACGTCACACAAAATTTTTGTGTAGGCAGGCAACAGCTTTAGCTTTGCCTTTGGGAACCCCCCACGCAGTCCAAAAAAAAAAAAAAAAAAACAACACACTCAGGCCAAGAGCTAGAGCACAAATACTTTTCTTGTGTAGCTCTCAGAGATGCAGAGAACCTAACCCGAGATGTCTCTGTGTGTGTGTGTGTGTGAGTGTGTAAGTGTGAATTGGGTTTATGCACCACCAAAAGCTGGCATGTGGAGTAAGCAAAAGGCATCCCAGTTAGAAATTAAGACAAAATAAAAATTACTTAAATATGAAAAATGCTTCAAATCAAAACATTTCGTTCTTAAACTCAGCAAAAAAACCTTAACTGATATTGATAACAAAGTTCCATATTAGGATTATTTAAAAAGCTTTTAAATTTCAGATAAACTTACAATTTACTCTGTTATTTGTTAGTTTATGTGAGAGATAGATAATAAGAAATCGAGATTAAATGTTCTTTAATTAAGTACGAAGGATTGAAACAATTCTAAAATTCTTGCATCAATCCAAAAAGTCTCATTTCAAGTACGAAAATCAATTAATCCTGCATTGAGTTTAAAGTAAGTACAGAATTGCAATGTAAAAGCAAAGAACGAAGAAAAAACTAAAGCGAGTTCAAAATTTGTCTATCCTAAGGCCTCTTTCCAGATGACTTAAAAACATATTTCGGCACAATCCTTCGTATGAATAGAAACTCGTTTGAAAAGCTCTATAAACTTAATGCTTTTGAAAAGCTGTCTTATTTATATGAAGCATAGAAACAAATTTGAAATATGGAATGGTGCCTTTAACATTAAATAACACACTAAAAGCAATCCCGTGTTTTGTGGAAATAATTTTATCCTGTGTTAATCAAGCACACCCGAGCTTAAAAATGGCATCAGGAAAAGAATTTTTGAATTAAAAAAATCCGTATTCAATCAAAAATTTTTATTAAAATTGATTTAGATATCAATCTGTATTTTTTAACCTTTTTGTTCTTTTTTAATACTACTTTTTCAGTTTTTTGATAAAGGCAAAAATGTTCTGTAAATTTCAAAAATTTTTTATTAATATATAGTTATGGTTATATCTATATAAATAGACTTGTTCTGCTCTTACTTGCTACATTTACAGATTTTTGATAACATTCGCTTTAAGTAAACATGAAATAAAAACAAAAAATTGTATTTTTTACATAATATTTATAGACATTTATAAATTTGAAACATAAGAAATTTTTAGTTTTAAAAAAGTGCAAAGATTTAAAAAATAATTTGATGTTTACAAATTTAAATATTTTGTAAAAAAAAAAAAAAATTTAAAAAGTTGTAATTTTTTTTAGTTTTTTGAACATAACTTTTTTAAAAGCGATGATATCGAATATCTGTAAATGTAGTTAGTTAGAAGGAGAATAAGTTGTATTTATTCAAATAAAGGGTGATTTATTATTTAGGTGGGCAGCATGGTTGGTAATAGCGTCCAAACCTCGAGTCAAATTGAAAAGTTTTCAGTATATTCTTCCATTTCATCGGACCCTTACAAACTTGTTCAGTTCTGATCTGTGGAAGTGATATCAATCTTCGCCGTTCTCAGAATTGGGCAGTGTTACTAACCATAGTGTGATTTCAAGTTGAAAGCCTATAAAATTCCAATCTGCAAAAGTTGAAACGAATACTTTAACAACGTATCAAGTTATTAGCTCAAAAAACTAATGATGCAGTTCGACTCCCGGGACACGAAAAAGGAGATAAACTTGATTTGAGTTGCTTAAGATTTTTTTTATATATTATATTACACCGCATATCGAGCTTACAAAAAACATATACTCTGTCTTGGAATAATCGAACGATAAATCCAAATCAATTCATTACTGTCAACTGCATAAACTACCTAAGCCCACGAAGTTTCCTTCATATAGTTCTTCGTGAAGTTTTTGATTCTAGGAATAGGGGAAAAGGGGGTAGCCAAAGCTGTGCATAGCTTCATGATCTAGCTGTGGCATACAGTTTTTCAATAAGTCTACGTATTGTTTTCGATTGATGTAATGCTGGGTTGATTTGATGCCGGGTGTTGTCAGACGAGTTGATATGGAACTTCACAAAGCAAACTTTATCATGTAAATAAGCATGAAGTTTTGAAGATGCTATCAAATCTAAAGGACTCACACGATGGGGCAATTTTCCATAGATAAAGCAGTCTCGTATGTGGCACTACAAAAATTTGTATGAAGAAATGTGGCAAACAGCCATGCAATATCTTACTTACACGATATGGTCACATGCGACTGCTTTATCTATGGCAAATTGTCATATCGTGTGAGCCCGCCTTAAAAATATGTGGCCTACTTTTAGGGGTGAATGGTATATGTATATAACTGCGTTTGTCAAGAAGAGCAAGGACAAAAAAGTGAGAGAAAGTGTTGTGTGAGAATATAATGCGACACAAAGCGGCTCTGACCTACTTCTTTGAACGCTAACCAGCGACTGATTGGTTTTTGTTGAGAATTGGAGAATTGGTTTTTGTTGAGATTGGCGTTTGTCAAGAAGAGCAAGGCCAAAAAGTGAGAGAAAGTGGTGTGCGGCTCTGACCTACTTCTTTGAACGCTAACCAGCGACTGATTGGTTTTTGTTGAGAATTGGAGAATTGGTTTTTGTTGAGATTGGCGTTTGTCAAGAAGAGCAAGGCCAAAAAGTGAGAGAAGTAGTGGTGTGCGGCTCTGACCTACTTCTTTGAACGCTAACCAGCGACTGATTGGGTTTTGTTGATGTTTTTAGGCTTGCATTCGGCTCTTGTCTGAGTGAATTGCCGCATGTTTTTAAAAGTCAGTCGGTATAGAGGACAAACTCTGGTTTATAAGCTTCTTATATATATTCCATAATTTTTTTTGTCTGCACTTTTTCTTCCTGTATTTCCGTTTTTGCTCTATACCAACATTGGCGTCTGAACTCATTAGGCAAACAATATTTGCTTTGGCCATTGTTGTTTAGAGCCACACCCAGGCTCTAAAATTTACTATGCCATCTCTAGAGTCCATCTATGTTGGCTGGTACAACCCGCACACCCCTCTTTCCCTCTCGTAATAAACGAATTAGCGCCTTGGGCTAAATGTAGAATGCACTTTTATTGCAATTATCGAGTGGAGGAGCTTGGCCGCGCTCTTTTCTTTTGCATGGCTGGGCTAAATAAACAAAACCGAGACTTGAAACTCCTCGTGGTGGCCCACCAACAATAATCACATAAAATATTAATGCACAGACCCGCAAGTAGTACCAGGTTTCCTCTCTGTTCATGGCCAATTTCTTTTGGGGCCAAAAACGCAATGCTAACAAATAGAAAAATTATCGCAATTGTGGCATCTTTTTTTTTTTTGCTTTTTTGTTGGTCTCTTGTGGGCAACGAATGTGCATTTAATTTGAAATACACTGAGAGAAATATGTATAAATTTAAGGCTAGAGTTGCTCTCATTCAAATGCGGGAAATTTTTTCTCTCTCTTTAGCCAAATTGTCCCGCTGATGCATAAAACATCAATGCGACGACGACGACGACGGCCCACAGGAGGAGTGAGACCAGTTGGCCAGTCGAGAGAAGCGCAAAAGCTAAATGCCAAATACAACAAAAAAAAGAAAAAACTGCCGTAACAATAATAAAAGCAACAAAAATAATGCCTTTTGGCAATGCTTTTTTTTCATACTCATACTCATAAGAGGCGACAAGACTTGACGCAAGGAGGAGGCAAGGAGGCGAGAGGCAAGAAGGCACGAACCCAACAGACTCGGGGTACAAGCAGCGCTGACTTGGCTTGGCTCTTACAAACATGGTCATAATCACGCGTTAAATTAATGAGTTTAAATGCTATTTTTGGCTTTAACTATTGCAGGCACACACACACACACACACACACACACACCCTGGAGAGCATTTAATTGAGTCGAGCATTGGCTTTTCGTTGTTCTCTTTTGCAAATTATGAGAGGCCCGGCCAAGTTCATGCGGCTGCGCATGCGCGCGCCATTTGGTCGAACCGGCTCAACTTGGCTATATTAAATTTATTTTAATGCCAAATTGCAACAGAGTTTGGACATTAGAGTTTTCTATTTTCTATCCCCCTGCCCAGTGTTTGTTTAACCCAAATTCCTGGCCCACATTTTGGTTTTTTTTTTTTTGATTAATTCAAAATTAATTGCAAGTAAATTACCCAGCAATTTATATGTCCAGCTCTTGTTTTGCGCTTGAGCTGCATGCAACTTGCAGCAGCAGCAGCAGCGCATTTAATTATAAATTAATTATAATGCAAGTTGCAAGTTGGACTTATGCACGTTCACGTAATGTCAATAATCATCAAAGTTGTTTCTCGTCCGTCTCGTTTTCTCATTCTCTCCGTTTGCCTTAATTTCATTTCATTTACGCAAAAAGCAAAACAAAAAACAAAAACAAAGCTACTGCAAATGGCAAATTGCCTTCATCTTAATTATGGTGGTATTAAAAAAAAAAAAAAATTATTAACAATGTGACTGACGTTGTTGCTTCAGTCTATGGCGGAAAAACCGGGTGGTGGCAGTCTAAAGGAAATTTCTATTGCGTGATAATCAGCAAAAAAAACAACACATAATTTACCAGGCGTGTGAAAAATTATCTTATAAATATATTGATAATATCTTGGCATTAATTTATCAACATTTGTTTATACTAAATTGTGGCTCGACTGGTTTTTGTACGAAAAACTCCTTGGGAGTTTGATTTATTTTACCTTAAATATTCTAGTAAGTTGGGTAAAGCTTTCGAAAAATCGGAAAAATCGATTAACTATTCAACTTGGACAATCTTACTCAAATCATTGAATTGACTGGGAACCCAATTCCTTTTTATTATTGAGTTTCGACACCTTTTAGATGCTTTTGAAGCCCTTTAAAACCGTGTGAAATAGGGATGACGGAATATTTTAAAAAAAAAATCGATAAATCGATATTTTTCGATATTTAAAAAATATAATTTCGATATTGTTCAGGACAGAAGTATTAAATGGAACAGAATGGAATTGGAAATGAAGGTTTTAAGGCTAGTTTTAAGTTTTTGAATATGGTCAGACCATTCTGAGTACTCTAGACGATCAGTACCATTCTTCTACTACTACAAATAAAAATGAAGTTTAATAAAGACAATTCAACGCTCGAGTTTATTCAAGCTCTTCGACTAAAAATGAAGACTCCTACAATAATTTTGGTCCTTCGAGCCGGATTTGGCAGTTCAGCCTCCTGCTCTCAGATATAAATATTTTGTGGAACAAAAAAATCGATATTTATCGATATGTAAAAACCTACGCGTTACTCAGGGAATCTGTTATTAAATCACAAAATGCTTAGCGTTATTATTTGATTTGCTTAGAACTCCACTATAGTTCATCTGATCGTGAAACGGTGTATGGCGTATCGATAAGTAAAGATGGTTAAAATATATGCCTAGAAGGTTCGAACAATCTATCTTTAAAATTCTGGAAAATATGAAGTTTTTTACAAATTGCTGGGGTGGCAAATCTACTATCGTTCATCTGATCGAGAAATAATGTATGGTGGATCGATTAAAAAGGATGAGTGGAATAACTCTTAAGAGGGTCCAAACAAGCTTACTCCAAAATTGTGGGAGATATGAGGTTTTTTCATATTGCGGGAGGGCAGGAGGTGGCGTTGCTAAAATATTAAACAAACTTGATCTGCGTGCAGACGATACAAATGGTAGCTCCAGCTCTTATAGTCTCTGAGATCTAAGTGTTCATATAGACAGCCGGACGGACAGACAGACGGACATTTGCACGAACTTAGTATATATGATACAGTATAAAAGTTTTTTCATAAGAATTAACAGGTCTATTGAGGTTATTGAGGTGTCAGTTGACGCATATTAAAAACCACACTTTGTCTGCAATCAAAATCTACAGATCAGCGCTCTCAACCAATATTAAAAATATAGATAAACTATAAAAGCTTCCTGGGGAAATAAGATAATACCTAGGCCAAGTCGATTCACAACTTATAAATATCGCCGAAAACTATCAACAAAATATCATTGATATTCGATCGCGTTAGTAAAATATCCGATAATAATATATCGTTTTTTCAACACAAATATCGATATATCGATATTACTTTCGGCATCCCTATGTGTGAAATGTAAAATTAATAATAGCAAAGAATTTCAAATATCTATAAGTAGAAGAAGAAGCGCCATCTCATACAAAATTTTTCGAATCTCGTCTTATATTTTCATAATGCCAGGGAACAGCTAATAAAAGTATTAACTTCCTGATTATTTTTTTAAAAATGTGTGAAGAGCTTACATTTTATAACTAATGCTGCGTTTAATCAAGTAGGTCTTTAACTTCTCCTGTTTGTAATATCAGATGACAATCTATTCACACTGAAAATATGACAACATGAAGGCCTACTAGATTATCATGAATCATGGGTCGAACAGTTTAAACCAAACCATATATAGGTATACCGTCTGTGTGCTATTCATGCAAACGTTGTCTCAACTCTAAGCTCAGAATTTACACGTTTCTGTCGGCGACACATCTGGTACATAACTTTTCCTTAATTAAATCTTAGGAAGCGCTCGCACTCCGGTGTCAACTGAGAGCTTTTGCGTAGAGCTCGAGGGTGAGAGCGAAGTGGTCAGTACACAAATTTTGTATGCATGTGTGTGTGAGGTAAAGGCAAGCAAGCGTAAAAGCAGCAAGAGGACAGGGCTATTGCGAATAGCCTGAGAATAAGCGTGAGAGGAAAGGGTTTAGCACACAAATTTTGTGTGTATGTGTGTGTGAAGAAGGATCAGTAAGACATTGCAAGAAGAACAAAGTACTTGAAAAGTTTAGCTTGTCTTGCGTTGATCTCTGCTAAAACACAAGCATATGTTTAAAATTCCTTACGCTATTACCTACTAATTGATGCATGTACAATAGTTAAGCTTAACCTTCCATTTAAGCTTTGAACATGTTTTTCCTTCCTCTCCCTCCCTCCCTCCTGTTAAAACTCTTAACCTCATTTGCAGTCAATTTTCGCTTCCCTCGTTGAGTCATAAAACGTAAAAATATTTTTTTTGCTACACAAAACAACATTAATTTAATAAGCAATTATTGTCTGCTCCTTTTTTTAAAGTTTCTACGCGTCAAGACTTTTAACTAATTACAAGCGATTTACATGCAACAAAACACACAGGCGCACACAGTCAGAGTCAGAGTCAGAGCCAGAGCCAAGAACCAGGTCGGGCCTCCTCCTCCATGGATAATCCCGCTTCAAATATTTGCAACATTTTTGAAATGCACAAACCGGTTGCAAATGATCATCATCATCATTATCATGAGTGGCGCTCTCTCTTTCGCACACACCCACCTGGCGGCGGTGCCGGGTGTAAATCCGCTTGGCACGCACGTAGAACTCCAACTTCAACTTGAGCTCAACGCAAAGACATCGACATGGACATGAGAAGCCACCATCGCGCACAGTTCATTGCGCATGCGTGGCATGTTCTATGTTCTGTGTGTGTGTGTGTGCCCGGCTTATAATTAGCAAACTGAAATTGGAGTACGAGTACTGTACTTTCACCACAGGCATAGGCCTAGGCCAGGCTAGGCCAGGCTAGGCTTTAGCTGCAACTTTAGCTCATTAGTTGGCTATGAGTCACACAGCAGGCAGCCTGCCTGGCTGACTAGATGGCTAACTTGGCTGGCCAGAGTTGGCTTGGTGCTTTCAAGTGCTGCCGCCTTGGCCTCAAAAAACAGCTTTTCAAGTTGCCAGGCTCATAATTAGCTGTTATATATTTTAACCATAAAAAAATTCCCTATAAAAAGTTTAAAATATTTTGATTTGATTTTTTAATCATTTCTAACTGAACATTAATTTTTTAAATATTTAAAAAAATAAATTTAATATTTTCTTTTTTTTCCTAATTTTTAAGATTTCATTATTTTTAAAAATTACTTTGGCTGTTAAGGCATTATCTGCAAATTAAATAGGCTAGATTGTCTGTATGGCTATATCAAGGATAATTACTCTAGTTTGTCTATATAGATATTTCTAATCAAAAAGCATTTTGACCTTCAAAGGTTAATAATTCACAACTTAAAAATTAAATTCTTTTATTCCAAATAGAGAAAAGTTCGAAATTAAATTTGTTTCCGAAACCCTTGTTCTTCTTTCATCAAATATGTTTGACATAACTTGTTATAGAAATTTGTGGTCGCTGGAAAGGAATGCTCTTCCCTTTATAAGTTGTTCACTCCATAGGGCACTATGTCATTGAGTCTAAGAAATATTTACATAACTCCCTTAACCCTAGGACTATCCATAGTCAAAATTATCCTGGGGTACATTCTTACCCCAATAGATTTTTGTATTAGAATCAATCAAATATTTTATAGCTTTGAAATGTTTTTATAATTTAGTTTAAGAAAACATTTTTGTATTTGATGTAATGGCCAAAATGAACGTGGGGTACATTCTTACCCCAATACATTTTGTGTGAGAATCAATCATATTTCAATAGATTTGAAATCATTTTTATATTTCCGTTTAAGAAAACATTGTTGAATTTTATATAATGGCCAAAATAAACGTGGGGTACATTTGTACCCCAATACATTTTTGTCTGAGAATCAATCAAATTTTAATAGATTGAAATGTTTTTTATAAATTCGTTAAAGAAAACATTTTTGGATGTTATGTTATGGTCAAAATAAACGTGGGGTACATTCTTACCCCAAAACATTTGTATAAGAATCAAATAAATTTAAATCATTTTTTAAAATATAATTTAATTTATTATATTACAACTTCGTAGAAAACATCAAAGCATTATTTCAAATGGGGAAGCTTCAATCCAAAACACGTCTTTACCTAACGATCAGTTTTTAAGTGTTACACAGTGTAGGTCGTCTTTTAGCAAAAAATTCTTTATGCAGACAGCAGCTCTTGCGTTTCGATAAGCAGCAAGACAGTTGGTTATACATTTTTCTGTAACCGCTGGCATTGACCACCATATTGTACTGTACCATGTGAAATTGGTATAACATGCTGACTTTCGAATCAATTTCCTTTAGTTTCCAAACGCTAAACACTGGACAAAAAGATTGAGAGAAGCTCATCTGGGCCTTATAAAGCTGTAAAGCTAGTAGTTTTAGACTCAAAATTTGATAAAATTATATTAGTTTCTATAAAAATGACTCAAGTAATTTTTTAAGCTGAACTTTTCTCCAAAACAGTGGGGTTTCGGCTTGGGTTCAGGTTTGGGTAATCATGAGTTAGAAAGGATTACTTTGTGGCAGGGCTGTAAATGAATCAATCATTTCGAGATAAAATCACGATTCAATCTCAACCTAATTTAAAAAATAAAGAGTTCATTCATTTTAGCTTTTAATCATCAAGATTTAAATCTGATTCAATCATTGAAGATTGCTTTAGAGAGATTTATAAATTTTGGAGCAATCAGCAAACAATTTTGATTTAATTCATTTGTTTTAAGTCATTGAAGATTTAAATTATTTGGATTTAAATCTTAAAGGCTTAAATCATTTGATTTCAATCAAAATATTCCAATTTTTAATGATTTAAATACAAAAAATTTAAATCTTTAATGATTTTAATGAAAATATTGAACTCTCGAATGATTTAAAACTTAAAATGATTTAAATCTTTACTGATTTAAATCTTTACTGATTTAAATCTTTAATGATTTAAATCACAAAATGATTTAAGTTTATAAAGAAAATAAATCACAAATGATTTCAAAGTTTGATTTAAATCGAATGAATAAATCTTAAATGATTTAAATCTTCAATGATTTAAATCAAATGAATTCAATCAATATACTTACAATCAGATTGCTTCAATATTAATTATAAATCAATTTAATGCAATCTTTCATGATTGAATCAGATAAAATCTTGATGATTTAAAGTTAATTGAATCAATCAAAATTCAATAAATGATTAAGATTTAAAATCAAAAATGAATTAATCAACACACCACTTGTGTTGTTTAAGGTAAATAAAAATATATATAACTTATAAAAATTTAAAAATTTTAAATAAAAATTTAAACATAAAAATTAACATAATATTATATTTTATATTTTTTTTTATTATTTTTTTTATGTTGGGGTTCAAATGTACCCCACATTTTTAAAATATCGTTGATGTTTTATAGGTATATATTTATAGAATTTCGTGTATGTTTTATATATATAAGAAAAAGAAAAAAAATAAAAATTAATTTTTAATATTTTATTTTTAATGGGTGTAAAATACAATATACATGATGTATGAAAACAAAAGGGACTATGTTTGTGTTGATGGGGGGGGACAGAGAAGTTGGAAAACGATACTGTACAGACAAACCTTGCTTTCTTTGTATAATGATATAGTCCTTATGTTGATTTTTCGTCGATTATAGCATTATTATCAAAATCTCTCTAAAAATATTATAAATTTTAATATATGTAATCCGAATTTTTGGTAGTCCAAATGAATTTAATTTTTATTTTTTTGCAATGGCCTTTAATACGATTTTTATTGCACCTGGATTTTCTTGTTTGACGGTTGCCAATAATAAATTTATTTCTTATATTTTTCATGCTGTTGTTGTTGTCGTTGCGAATGTGTGCTGATTATTTTGCGCTTATTATTTGGCTTTTTGTTGCTGTTGCCTTTGTTGTTGTGTGCGCTTTTTTTTTTGGTTAATTTTCAATAAATGTTTGCGGCTTTGTCCGAGAGTCTCAGGCGATTACTCATTTGACTGCATGCACATAAATTTTATGCACTTTTTTTTAGTCTTTGATTGCTTTATATTTTTTTTTGTTGTTTTGTTATTAATTGCTTTTTACAACATTTTGTTAAGAAGTTGTGTGTGCGTGTGCTGATTGTGTCATTCAAATGGAGTGGACAGAGACATAAAGCTTAGAGATTGGGGAGAGCATACAAATTTATCCATTTATCCCATAACTTACACATTTTTATGAGAAACTTTCGGAATTGCCTCCTCAATCAAATTAAACAAAAATAAACTTGAAAATCGAACCCCGCAGCAGCATTAATAACAACAACTTGGATCGTTGGGCACTTTGTCTTCAACTGATTCGCTGGTCAACTATGCGCCAGCAGGCAAAATCCCAAAAACGAGGACATGCGAATTTTTTTTGTTTTGTTTTTTTATTTATTGCTGACAATTGCACAAAGTTCTGGTTCTGCTAACAGTATTTTTTGTTATTTTTTTTTATGGTCATTAAAATTGGGACAAAAATTTGTGTTGTTTGTGACCGATTCTAGAGCACGACTCGGTTGGAGTCACCGAGGCCTCGGGGCATACAATTCTTGACGCCGCCGCTGTTTGCCCTTGATTGCAACATTTTGTGGCAGATTAAAAACTAATGATTAGCCCGAGTCCAAGCTGTGACTAATTAATGAACCAGCGGCTTGAAGATTGTCAGGCTAATTAAATGCAATCAAATCAATTGACTTGCTTAATGGACAGTTAGAGGTGGCCAAAAGTAAAGTGAGTTGTGATGTGACGTGAGACACGTTAAATATGAGGAGGTAATAAATGATGTTGGATTGGATGAATTTCAAAGAAGCTTGAAATAGTTAAACACATTTTTCTTTATCTTCCTGAGTGGAGATACTAAACCTTGTTGTTTTTGAACCCTAAACCGTCCTTAAAACAAACCTTCATATGAATAGAAACACTTTTAAAAACTCTAAAAGCTAAATGCTTTTGAACAGCTGTCTTATTTATATGAAGCATAGGTCTATGTCAAAACCTAACGAAAGTGTTTCTATTCCATTTGAAGCATTGTGAACAAACTATTTTTAATGTCATCTGAAAGAATAGGCTAAAGTACGAGATTTGTTTACGTTGAGAACGAAATGAGCCACTTTATAATTTTTTTACAGGATTCAGGAATTTATTGTTTTACCATTTTGAACAACGATTCGTTTCGAAAGTAAAAACATCCAAATTCTAGAATGAAACCTTATAAACCCTCAAGCGCGTTTTAAAAAATCTAGAAATCGAATCTTAAATCTGAATTTTTGAGAGTAAGATTTTGTTCAATATTTGGGTCCCTCGAGCCGGACCACTTCGTAAAAACAAAAGTTTTTTTGGTTTTACAACGAATCTATTGAGTTTTTGAGAGTGTATGATTTGGTATTTTTTCTGGTCCCTCGAGCCGGACCACCCGAAACGTAAAAAACTAAAATTTAGATTTCTTAACATTGTCTTTGTGGTTCCAAAAAATGGAATCCTAAATAAAAATAACAGCAGTTTCGGTGGTATGTAAGAGAAGTAAGCAATGAAGGATCAGCGCTTCTGAAAACCAGTAAGTGAACGAAACTAGATGAATTACGACGGGATTGAGCCCTAGGACCAAAGCTACTGAGAAAAATATCAAGGCATTTACAAGCAAGTTCTTTAAACAAATTTACTATTGGGCTTTAATTAAAGTTAAAGGTATTCTTGAAAATTAGAAACCTTTTATGTAAGTTCAACAAAATCTGTTTTTTTCTCACTCAATTCGATTTCGAAGCTGTACAGCCGTGAAAAAGCACGTGCTTGAGGCAAGATCTTAAAAATACTGAATTAAAAATTAACTTATATTTATAACTGGCTCAGCGGGAACCATGGTAGTACAGTAGAAATGGGTAATAAGATCTTATAAAAGAACGCTATTCTTCTTATATTGGGACTTAAACCCGATTTGCTACCTCGTAGTCATAAATATGTCCAAGTAAGTGTTAGTTATTCAGGATTCATTCAATTTTATTTAAACTTTGGTACCTGAATGTAACAAATTCACTATAAGAACAAAAAAAGAACAGTATAAGAGCAATATTAGAGTTATTTTCAAACTCTTCAGGACAGTATTCGCGGAACCGTACTACTAAGGATCGAGAACCCAAAGATCTTTGGAGTGTGCGTGATCGACATCTAATATTGAGCCCTACGTCCACCACTTGGATACTTTCTATTCCGACGACATTATTCCGCAAGAAAAAAGAACATAATTCCACTAGAAAAAAACGACATGTCGTTTGGAAACGACATAATTCCGCTAGAATAAAACGACATAATTCCGCTAGAATAAAACGACATTGTTCCCCGCGGAATAATGTCGTTTCCAAACGACATAATCCCGCTAGAAAAAAACGACATTATTCCGCGCGGAATTATGTCGTTTCAGAAAGACATTATTCCGCAAGAAAAAACGACATAATTCCGCTAGAAAATAACGACATGTCGTTTTGAAACGACATAATTCCGCTAGAATAAAACGACATAATTCCACTAGAATAAAACGACATTGTTCCCCGACATAATCCCGCTAGAAAAAAACGACATTATTCCGCGCGGAATTATGTCGTTTCAGGAAGACATTATTCCGCGTGGAATTATGTCGTTTCAGAAAGACATTATTCCGCGCGGAATTATGTCGTTTCAGAAAGACATTATTCCGCGCGGAATTATGTCGTTTGAAACGACATAATTCCGCCAGAAAAAAGCGGCATAAGTCGTTTCGAAACGACGTAATTCCTCTAGAAAAAAGCAACATAATTCCGCTTTCATTTGACCTGAGCGGAATTATGTCGTCGGAATTAAGTCGCTATGCCGGAATGTAATTCTGTTTTTTCCTATACTTTAATCTATTATTGGATAACTTGATCTGTATGTTTTTGTTTGCTTCGTTGTAGCCAATATTTTGCTTCTTAGGTTCTTGGCTCTCAACTTTCATTGGACTCCAGAATACTGTCGATTCGTCTGACATATGGACCTATTTTTGTTTAATAAGCAAAGCCTACTAATAATAGGACAGGGAGGTACTTGAAACATGTTTCGTTGATTTTGTAAGAATTTCGTGGGTAAACAATCGTTAGCTTTCCAGCTCTAACTTATTATGCCCACAAACTACTGCAGATTTGAGCTAGAGATGGGAGCAAGTCGAATATTTTAAACACGACACGACTGTAACACGAATGGGCCTATTTCAAGCACGTACGATTAAAATTTTTTTGTAAAAAACCACTCACGACTTATTAAGAGTGAACAACAAATTCCGATGAATTTAATCCTGAATTTCGTATAAACCAGTCGACTTAAAATAACTGGTACCAAAAGCCCATAAAAGCAAAAATATAGATTTTTAATTAGTTTATTTTGTCTGGTTGTCTTAATGACTTTGTTTTTTTCATGATGTTGTTATGTGTCGTGTTTTGTCGTTATAAGTCGTGTTATAACATGTTCGTGTTTTCAGGGCTCAAAATAGACACGCACGAAATCTAATATTGCGACACGAACACTTCGTGTTGAGTCGTGCATGTTTGTATAAAACGACAAGCAAGTAAAGCCAGCTTTGGGGTTTTAATATTACAAATTCTATGTTCTTGCTGAACTGAATGAGTCACAAGATCTTTGGTATAATATCTAGTTTACCCTAATGACCCAATCACGCTACCATCCCTAGTCAACTCTAAGCCTGCATTCACTCAATTAGTTTGCTCAAATTAAAAGTGAAATAGTATATAAATATATTTTGATTTTTTTGCATTTTGCGACTCACCGACTCGGTTTTAATGTTGAGCGCCAGCACTTGGGACGAACTGTTGGAGCCGATGGATGGCGGTGAGGCGGGTGTGGCACCGCTACAGGGTGACTGCAATGCGGCGGCATTTAATGGCGATCGACTGTTGGGCAGCGGACTGGCCTCACGCAGCGGACTGGTGGGCACAATGCCGCCTCCTCCTCCTCCTGCGGCGGCGGCACCACCACTAAGTGAATGAGAATAGGGTGAACCGGGTGATTTGTTGGCATTTGTGGAGCATTGTGAGGGCACAATGGCCGCGGTGGTGCAACTGGTTAAGGTGCTGATCGATGAGCTGGACGAGGAGGTCGAGGAGCAAGATGATGATGAGGATGAGGAGCTGCAGCTGCTGTTTTTATTGTTGGTTTGCATTTTGGGATTATTATTGTTGTTGTTGTTGTTGACACTGCTGGCGCCGGCCCCAATGCCTGGCATATGGCTGGCATCACAAAACTCTCGCTTCACAATATTGCTGGCAGAGGCGGAGCTGTTGTTGTTGTTGTTGTTGGTATTGCTGCTGGGCGTGGCACCTATAGCCGCCTCGCAGGGCAACACAGTGCCCAGCATTTTGTCGAGCTTGTACTGTGACGTTGTTGTTGTTGTTGTTGTTGTAGAATCAGCACTGGCAGCGGCAGAATCCTCACAGCCCTCGGCCATGTCACTGCTGCTCCAGTGAGTACATGGTAGATGCGTGGGCCTAAAATGAAGAAGAAAATGTTTAAAAGATAATAAATAGCTAATTCCTGGCACAGACTGTACTCATAATTTAGAATTTACATTTATCGAATATATTTCGTGCACTTAAAACTCATGCCCAGGCGCATTAATTTCATTAATTATCCCTGTTGCCCCCGTCCGGTTGACCACAGCCACAAACACACACAAACAACAATAACATCTGCACACACACACATGCTGCATAATTTTGCAAATGCAAAACGTTGCTCGAGTCCTCCATGTGTGCACTCTCTGCATGTCCATGTCCTTGCGACGTTTCTCCTGCACTGGACAACGTACGACTTTCTACCCAGAGGGGGGGATGATGATGGATACAAAGGCAGCGGCAGCGGCAGCAGCAAGAGCAGCAAACTGGGGGGTGTTTGTGGGAGACACTACCCAGTCGTAATCGAAAATTTTACACCTACTCTGCATTATAATTTATATGCCTGGCGGGACAAGGAGTGAGAGAAGAGAAGGAGGAGAAGAAGGCAGGAGTCATGTCTGCTAAGAAAGTTTTATGTGACGGCAAAGTGAGAGGTAGAGAGAGAGTGGGAGAACAACTAAAACTTGCATGTACACTAAAAGTTGAGGCTAGCACGAAATATTCTAGAGACGGTCAGTCAAAGAATTGCCTAATTATGTCTTTAAATAGCTTAACATATAAATAATTATCCCTTTCTAGTGGGCAAAGAAAAATGCTTTGCGACAGCGACGTCATTACACCGATAGTTTAAGCTCTTTAAGCTGCTGCGCTGCTGTTGCGGCAGAGCAAAATAAACCGGTTTCTGTTCAGTTGTCAACTTAGTGTCTGCTGTCACGCACACATGCTTAGCTGTTTTTGCCGACCCCTGATCTAGATATAAACAATTATGGGTACAAAAAAATACCAAAAATTATAGAAGCTAACATCGCCGATGTTTTAAATACCCTAAGTTTTTTGAAAGTCGCTGCCATTGATAACCAAAAAGATTTCTCACTAGAACTATTTTTTTGACCGATCGTTATATGGCAGCTACTATACGCTCATCCGATTTTGATAATTTATTTCCAGAATTGTGTGAAGGGATATAAAACTAATATATACCACGATTGGTGACGCTACGATGGAAAACAAAAAAGATTTTCCCACTAGAACTAGTTTTTGAACCGACCGTTCATATGGCAGCTTAGGTATTTGATCCGATTTTGATGAATTTTTTCACTTATGTGAAAGCAAATAAAACTAATAAATACCAAGTTTGGTGACGCTACGATGGAAACAAAAAAGTTTTTCTCACTAGAACTAGTTTTTTTACTGACTGTTTATCGAGCTATATGCTAGAGTCATCCGATTTTGATAAATTTTTCCAGAATTGTGTAAAGGGATAAAAAACTAATATAACCAAGTTTTAGGACGCTACAATGAAAACAAAAGTTTTTTCTCACTAGAACTAGTTTATGGACCGATCGTTCCTATGGCAGCTATATGATATAGTCATCCGATCCGGCCGATTCCGACAAATGTGCAGCCTATGTGTATTTAAAGACTTTTTGCAAAGTTTGGTCAAGATAGCTCTAAAACTGAGGGAGGAGATAGCATAGAAACAGACGGACGGACAGACGGACCGACGGACAGACGGACAGACGGACATGGCTATAAAGACTCAGCTGGTGATCAAGAATATATATACTTTATGGGGTCGGAGATGCTTCCTTCTATGCGTTACAAACATCGTGACAATTTTAATATACCCTCTCTAAGGGTATAAAAAAAATTCGCAAATGTAAAAATTTAAGAAAAAAACTTCAAAAAAATACTCATTTTAATTTTGAAACTAAAAAACTCAAAGGAGAAACACCTGTACCCAGTTTTTTCCAAATGAGTTTGCTTAAGTTTAATTGGCACTTTTATACTAACAACACAGAGTTAGAACCAAGGCAGAAGACAGGCCTGAAAACCGGTTCGGTTCCTGTTTTTCGAAGTGCCCGGACCGAAATACGGAACGCATGTTCCTCATAAACCTAGTGGTACATAGTATTTGGAGAGTACTTTCAAAAAAATGTACACAGTTTAATTTAGTAATGAATTTATTGCTGTTAAAAGTGCGGATCGTATATTACTTAAATGGGAAGTCATGTTTGAAATCAACTCACATTTTCTCTTTTTTCAGCTCTGTTTGGTTCATCCAAAAGGGGGCAGAATATTAGGTATGCCAACAGCGGCGTACAAAAAATTTTTTTACAAAGTAGGTAAACATTTGTGCTGATATTGGGACATACATATTCTTAAAGTTACATATCTAGCCCATTTTATCTATATTTTGTCGATTGAGTTGAAATTGAATCCAGGTAGACCTATTTTTTTTTTTTGAAATGCCCATACATCAAATAAAAAATCTGTCAATGATGTTAGAGATTTCTTCAAATTATGTTCAAAAAAACATAGATAACATCCACCAATGTTTCTAAACTATGGAAAGGTATTGAACCCGTTCCGGGTACCAGTTGGACGAACATTTTCAACACTTTAGTTTATATTTGCTTGTAAAGACCAACAGCTTGAGGAAAACAGATAAAAGAAATTCGATATATCCCAACAAGTGTTGCCAACTATTATTGCCGGAAAATGGCAAAATCGATTGTGAAAAATTTCTAGAAATGACAAAAAATTTAATCAAAAATGCTTCAAAAATGGCAAATAATATTTTAAAAATAATTGGATATGGATATGGATATTGCTTCCTGTTTTCGACCTTACAAAATGGCAAGATCTGGCCGGAAATTAGGCTAAATTCGCAACACTGATCCCAACAGATGTCAAAAGTAGATCGATTCCGGATTTTTTTCAAACCAAGTACAAACGGAGTTAATTAAAAACATATTTTCTAATTTGGAACTTCTTGTTTTGATAAAGTTTGAAGGCTCATTTTAAAAAGACGGGACTGATATTAGCTTTTTTTTTTGCGACCTCTGGTTTTGATTCTGATCGTTAACCCATAAATCTACTCAAAAGAAAAAAGCGTCGTATTCTGAATGAGCGTACCATCATTTCTTTTTGAAAAATATTTTGGCCGATTGACAAAGCGTTATGTTAAGAGAGTGGCCGAGATCGCAAATTCGAATGAAAACTTTAAAATTCTTCAAAAAATCAAACTATTCTTCTTAGTCCAAGTGAACCGAGATTCGAAGATAAACCTGGATTTCAGGGGTGTCAGAGAACCAGTACAAAAACCGAACCTAAAAATTCCTCAAATTGAATCTCTTTCAAAATTTGTGAGGTTTATCAGGAATGCAATCCGATTCTGAACAGTACAGAACCGAAGCAGACCGTACCGTACCGAACTGCTAACTCACTCTTGTAAGTCGAACCGTGAACCGACCCCAAGTATGTTGGAAAATGGTGAACCGAATTGCATACCTCAAAAGAATATGGTTTGATGAAGTTTTTATTGTAATATTTAGCGGTTTAGAGATATTGGTATGTGTTTTTAGAGTTCGAGTTAAAGAATTTTAGACCAATAGGATATGATTGCTTCTGTATATGATCTCTGGCTGAGAATTCAATAGACAGGTGTTCACGATATCTGATATATGTCTGTTCTTCAAGATAATCCTTAAAACATATCGATTGCAACTGCATATCCGATTTTATATAGTTATGTTCATAAATATTAACATTTTGAAGTTCTTCCAAGGTTTCATTAATTTTATTTTCAGCTATTCAAAAGCATTCTGATTTCAAAGCTCTACGAAAGTGTTTCTATTCATATGAAGCATTGTGCCGAAAATAATTTTAAGTAAATCAAGCACGAGACAAGCCCGAAACACGGATGGACACGCTCGTATCTCTGTGTTTTCTCACGATCAGGTCGTGACACGACACCGTCAAAAGAGGTTTGGCCTTGGAAACCTAATTATATGAAAAACTACAAGTTCGAAAACCCAATTAAGCGATTAAAGCGTGATTGGAAACCGATCAATCACACAAAATTTTACTACTCAAGCTTAATCTGGTTATCACAATGTGAAAGAATTTTGGGCTCTCTTATAGGCTTACCATATTTCTTGACAGCGCCCAAATGTGGGCAACAATTTGCACTAAAGTGCTTACAAAACACCTACAGGCTTGGCTACTCTCCCAAAGACACATTATACCTTGACATTTGCTCTGGCCGGCACAAAACACATGCCAAAAAAAAAAAAAAAAAAAAAATTGTGGGTCCTGTCTTCGGCTTTTCCAGGCATTGTCTGTCGAGAGAACCTACACAAAACGGGCGTTGATTTTAATGCATAATGCATATGCTTGTCCCCCCACCCCTCCCGGTCATGCCCACAACTGTCTGCAATTGTAATACTGCACTCAAGAGAGAGAGAGAGACGAGAGAAGTTCCGATCCAAAGTCGAGTCGACGCTGGCCAGCCGGCGGCAGTCAACGAACGCACTTTTCCGGCCACACATTGCCATTGCCTCGTAATGAGCCACAAACAAAAGTGTAGGTGTAGGTGCAGGTGGTGGTGGTGGTGGTAAACGCCAGGACGATGCCTTGCAAGTTGCAGGACATGCAATGGCCAAGCTTCGTGTTGTAGATTTTGGCCAGGAAGCAGGCAGAGGCGCTGAGTGAAGAGAAGGAGGAGGAGGAGGAGGAGTAGGAGGCGTAATAATTAATTTTGTACATTGCATGCAAATGTCTGGCCCTGGCTGGACTTGGAGTTGGAGTCTAAGGGTGAGCTGGGGCAGGCATCTGGCATATGCATAAGAAGCAACAACAACAACAAAAAAAAAAAAAACAAAAACAAAAAACAAAGCAAAGCAACGAATTGGCACGAACAGCAACAACAACAACCACATCAACGGAATTATTTCAAGTATGCGTCAACATACAAGTGCAACTGAATGAATGCAGAGCAAGCGAGTTGGCAATACCAATACAGTGAAGGCTGGCACAAGAGAAACTTAAAGTTAGAGGAAGCTGAGCTTGAAAAATGGAGGATTTATTTTGAATTATATTTTGGGGTCGAAGACAATTGTTTTTTTTTATATTTCTTGGATTTCTTCTAAATTTCCTAACAATTTCATAAAAATATTCTGTCTGGCTTTCTTTTTGTTCTGGAGTTCCCTATTCCGATTTTCTCTTGTATCCTTCATAAATTGTTTTGTTTCTTTATTTCTATTATTTATTTCTTCCTTCTAAATTTTTTCTTCTCGTATTCCATTTCTTTTTCCTTGCATTATGCTTTCTCATTTTTTATCTCTCCCTTTGCTCTATCCATTCACTTTTCTTTATTAATCTTTCTTCTACCAAATCCTTTCCATTCTATCAGTTGCCTTTTCCTTATTTCCCTTTCTTTTATCTAACGTCCTTTTTTTGTGTATTTTTCTTCCGGTTTCTTTAAGCCTTTTACCGTCCATCTTCCTTCCAACTTTCTTTCTTTCTCCTTACTTCGTTTTTTAATTCCTTGACTTCTTACTTCGTTCCTTTCTCCTTCCTTCCTTACTTTCCTACTTCCCTATTTCCTTTCTTTCTTAAGTTCTTATTTCCTTACTTCCATACCTCCTTACTTCCCTACTTCCGTTCCTTCCTCCTTACTCCGTTCCTTCCTTACTTTCCTTCTTCCCCACTTCCTTACTTTCTTACGTCCTTATTTCCTTACGCCCTTACTTCCTTACTTCTTACTTCCTTACTTCCTTACTTCCTTACTTCCTTACTTCCTTACTTCCTTACTTCCTTACTTCCTTACTTCCTTACTTCCTTACTTCCTTACTTCCTTACTTCCTTACTTCCTTACTTCCTTACTTCCTTTTTCCTTACTTCCTACTTACTTCCTTACTTCCCTTACTTCCTTACTTCCTTACTTCCTTACTTCTCTTACTTTACCTTACTTCCTTACTTACTTCCTACTTCCTTACTTCCTTACTTCCTTACTTCCTACTTTACTTCCTTACTTCCTTACTTCCTTACTTCCTTACTTTTTACTTCCTCCTTAATTCCTTCTTACTTTCTTTTACTTCTTTCTGACTTCCTTACTTACTTTTCTTACTTCCTAATTTCTTTTTTTCATTACCTCTTTACTTCCTTACTTACTTTCTTTCTGACTTCCTTACACCCTTACTTCTTTACTTCCTTACGTCTTTATTCCTTACTACCTTCCTTCCTTTTTTCTTTCAATCTTTCCTTTCTTCCTTCCTTCTTTCTTTCCATCTTTCCTTACTTCCTTCCATATTTGCTTACTTCCTTCTTCTTTCCTTCCTTCTTTCTTTCCTTCTTTGGTTCCTTCTTCTGTCCTTCCTTCTTCATTCTTTCCTTCCTAATTCTGTCTGTCCTTCCTTCTTTCCTTCAATCTTCCTTTCCTTCCTTCATCTGTCTGCTTTTCCTTCTTTCCTTCCATCTTTCGTTCCTTCTTCTGTACTTCCTTCTTCTGTACTTCCTTCTTCTTTCCTTTCTTCATTCTTTCCCTCCTTCTTTCCTTTCTTCATTCTTTCGTTCTATCCTTCCTTCTTCTTTTCCTTCTCTCCTTCATTCCTTCATTTCCTTTCTTCTTTTGTCCTCCTTCCTTCTTTTCTTTCTTCTTTTTTTCATTCCTTCTTTCCTTTCTTTCTTCCTTCCTTTCTTTCTTCCTTCCATTCTTTCTTCCTTCTTTTTCTTTTCTTTTTCTTTCTTTCTTCCTTCTTTTCCTTCCTTCTTTATTCCTTCCTTCTTTATTCCTTCCTTCTTTATTCCTTCCTTCTTTATTCCTTCCTTCTTTATTCCTTCCTTCCTTCTGTCCTTCCTTCTTAATTCCCACCTTCCTTCTTTATTCCCACCTTCCTTCTTTCCTTCCTTCTTCTTTTCTTCCTTCTTATTTCCTCCTTCCTTCTTTCCTTACTTTTTTATTCCTTCCTTCTTTCCTCTCTTCATTGAGCGTTCCTTTATATGGAGCCTTCACCGTACTTTTGCCCGCCGCTGGGCGCGCGCTTGGCCTAATGAGTGTTGCTATTGCAGGCAAATTCGCTCATTGCGCACTTGGGCAACATGTTGTGAAAGTTAGAGACCCGGGCAACATTGGCAAATTGCAGCGACAAAATGCGCCACAAAATTAAGTACAATTTGTGCATATTAAAAATCTAGCCAAATTGCACACAGAAACAGCGACAACATTTTGTCGCTTCCTGTGACAACAGCAGCAGCAGCAGCAGCCATCCCACCACCAGCAACATCAGCCATCTACATCAAACCAAATCTAATCAATAACCAAGCAAACTGGTAGAATTTCATGTAGCACACTAAATAGCACGATTAATTATCGCCGGCGCGCTAGAGCCAAACTATAATTCAAATCAAGCTGCTGCACGCCAGCAACATGCCATCTGCAACACGAGCAACTGCATTACAAACCGGTCTAATTATACTCATTTTCCTGCAACATGTTGCGGCTGCTGTCTCTGCTGCCGCTGCTGCCGTTGCTGCCAAGCTATAAATTGCAATTTCCATGCAAAAACTTTCTATTGGAAGAAGGATCGGGGTCTTTGGCAAAAGCGTTTTGTCTTCGACAGCCATTCGTTTGGCAATATTCAAATTAATAAAATCATCAATAATTTTTCTCTGCCGCTGCTGCTGCTGCTTTGTGCGGAAACATGTAGAACATGTTGCAGCAACTTGTTGTAATTAATAGTCAAACTAAATTGTAGCACACTTAGGATAGGTCGCAGCAAATGTGGCACAAAGCAATTTTTTGATTAGAAACCAAACCGGACAACTGGGTTGGTTGCAATTGGCTGGGGCTATTAAATTTTGTTGCTTGGCTTTTGATTTGTAATTAAGGCAAAATGCATATTAAATGCCAAACTGTAGACTGAAGGAAGTGGGCAAGAAGAAGAGAGAGAGGGAGGACAACTTTTTGGCTGCTTAAACTTTTGCCAGCCGGAGAAATAAAATCGATAATGGCACAGGGCACACAGGCACAACATTAAGTCATTGAGTTAAAATTATTTATGCAACATTTATTTACGCACACACACACACACACATGCATACACACACGTGAGCCTTAAAAAGTTAGCTGCATTGTTTTAGGGTTGGTGCCAGGCAAAACGTGCAATTTTCTTAAAAATTACACACGATTACACATGAAATACAAAACGGGTGCAGAAATTATTAAGGGATGGGGCGGGTGGTACTTTAATGGCCAGATATATATATATAAGTATGTATGTATGTATGTGTGTGTGTGCTTATATAAAGAAGAATGGCAAACTTTAAGCTCTCCAGAGGTGCAGTGGGTGGGTACGAGTTAAATGGGATTATTGAGAGCATTAAATGGCATTTGCATACTTGAAGAAAATTAGCCTTAAGTTTTTAAAAGTGAAGGAAATGAAGAAAAATATTATTCAAAAATGTTGCTTAATTTTTTTTTAAATTTAACAGTGGCTTGCGAGCTTCCTTCCTTCCTTTCTTCTTTCCTTCCTTCCTTCTTTCCTTCCTTCTTTCCTTCCTTCTTTCCTTCTTTCCTTCCTTCTTTCCTTCTTTCTTCTTTCCTTCCTTCTTTCCTTCCTTCTTCCTTCCTTCTTTTCCTTCCTTCTTTCCTTCCTTCTTTCCTTCCTTCTTTTTCCTTCTTTCCTTCGTTTTTTTCTTCCTTTCTTCTTTCCTTCCTTCTTTCCTTTCCTTCTTTCCTTCCTTTTCCTTCTTTCTTCCTTCCTTCCTTCCTTCCTTCTTTCCTTCCTCCTTCCTCTTCCTTCTTTCCTTCCTTCTTTCCTTCCTTCTTTCCTTCCTTCTTTCCTTCCTTCTTTCCTTCCTTCTTTCCTTCCTTCTTCCTTCCTTCTTTCTTTCCTTCCTTCTTTCTTTCCTTCCTTCCTTCTTTCCTTCCTTCTTTCCTTCCTTCTTTCCTTCCTTCTTTCCTTCCTTCTTTCCTTCCTTCTTTCCTTCCTTCTTTCCTTCCTTCTTTCCTTCCTTCTTTCCTTCCTTCTTTCCTTCCTTCTTTCCTTCCTTCTTTCTTTCCTTCCTTCTTTCCTTCCTTCTTTCCTTCCTTCTTTCCTTCCTTCCTTCCTTCCTTCCTTTTTCCTTCCTTCTTTCCTTCCTTCTTTCCTTCCTTCTTTCCTTCCTTCTTTCCTTCCTTCTTCCTTCCTTCCTTCTTTCCTTCCTTCTTTCCTTCCTTCTTTCCTTCCTTCCTTCTTTCCTTCCTTCTTTTCCTTCTTTCCTTCCTTCCTTCCTTCTTTCCTTCCTTCTTTCCTTCCTTCTTTCCTTCCTTCTTTCCTTCCTTCTTTCCTTCCTTCTTTCCTTCCTTCTTTCCTTCCTTCTTTCCTTCCTTCTTTCCTTCCTTCTTTCCTTCCTTCTTTCCTTCCTTCTTTCCTTCCTTCTTTCCTTCCTTCTTTCCTTCCTTCCTTCTTTCCTTCCTTCTTTCCTTCCTTCTTTCCTTCCTTCTTTCCTTCCTTCTTTCCTTCCTTCTTCCTTCCTTCCTTTCTTCTTTCCTTTCCGAGCTGTAAAGTGATAGCTGCGAAGCTAGCAGAGTCCTCATGTGCGCTTTGTTGATGTAGCTTTTGTATGGTTGTCTCTTTCTGACATTACAAGCAGCGACCGTGACCGAAAATCGGTTATGATATTGATATATCGGGCCCAAGAATAAAAAGTCTGCTTCTGTCTCACTCTCTCCTAAAAGAATCGCTTACTCTTGTGCGAAGTCTCCTACATTCTCCTAATAAAAGGTTGCTCATCACTTCTCTACTCTAAACTTTTCCAAGTCCAACTGCCTACATGTTCGATTTTTTCCATAGCATTATATTTTCGCCATAACTTCCACTTTTTTCCACTCAAATCATTAAAAATAATAATAATGAAATTTGCGTGATTCCAACTAAGCACGCACTAGGCGATGCCAATAATACAACAACAACAACAACAGCAGCAACACAACAATAATGCCAGAGGCGTATTCAATACTACAACAACAACAACAACAAAACATGTGCAAGTCAAACGCCCCCAGAGAAGAGCAACAGCAACAACAACAACAACAGCAACAAAATAAAGGAAGGAAGTCAAAGTCATGCCCAGTCTGAGGCTAAAAAGCAACCCTCTCATAGCGTGAGGTCCTGCCAACACACACACACTCACTCGCATTCACATTGTCCTTAATGCGCCGCGTAATGAGTTATTCGCATTTTTTTATATTTGCATTAAAAGCCAGCCAGCCCCCCTCCTCCCTTCCCTCTTGTAGCCATATTTCAACGCCCACATTTGGCAATTTTAATTCATTTAGAGAAATGAAAAATAATGAGAAAAAAATGTGATCTGATAGAACTTGCAATGCTCTATAAAAGGAATGACGAATTAGAAACTTAAAAAATTCTTAAGAAAAGTTCGTTGCATTGTACAGCCCAAATTTTGGTTCAAACAGATCAATATTCCGAATACCTAACTAGAGAGGTGCATGTAATAACGCCCGCTGACATAACGCTCATTTTTTAGTACGACATAATAATAAGCTCTCTTGAGCGGACACCCACGGTTGCTCTCTTCATGTCGTTCTAAGATGAAATTCTATTTCAATTCTTTAAGAAAAATAATGTATGAAAGATTTGGACTTTAATAGTTGCCTAGGCTAAGGGACTGTCCGTCCAAAGAAGCTGTACTGAAATGCAAGCAAGAAAAAGATACGGACAAAAAGAATAAGGAGAAATCTCCTCGTTCCGGAAAAAATAAGAAGAAAATATATTCAGTCTAAAGAAGAAAAAAAACTAAAATTGAATAAAATAAAAGAATGGTTCTAGAAGAAAAGCAGAAAGGTGGGATGATAAAAGAAAGATGAAAACGAAAAGCTAGCTTCGACTGTGCCGAAGTTTTAATACCCTTGCAAAAGTAAACTCAAACTGATTTAACCGGTAGAATATATAAAGGATATAGATATCAGATATTTATAAAATCAAAATCGTTAAGAATCAAAATTTGATCTCGTTACCATTAGAAAAAAACTTTTCTTAGTGAAACACATTTTTTGACCTATCGGTCCTATGGTAGCTATAAGATATAGTCATCTGATCTTAGCCAAATTTTGTAGAACGTTATCATGGGTAATGAAAAAGATTTTTTCACAAAGACCTATTTTCCGACCGATCGTATATACACTTTCAATGTATATAAAAATAAGAATGAAAGCAGAATTAAGAGTAAAAGAACAACATGTCTTCTTTTCATAAGTATTTTGGATTGTCATAAACTCTGGTGCATTACTATAGCCGCACGCAACTTTTACTGTTGACGAATAGTTAGTGTGGGAAGAGTATCTATTAGCGATTATAAATTTTAAAAAATAATCCAGAATAAGATAAACGAGAGAGAAAAACAACACTAGCAATGCAAAAAAAAACCGTTAAGATTTAATTTTCGTTTTATGCTTGGTGCATAACAATAGCCGCATTTCAAGAACTTCCGACAAACGATAGACAAATGTTAATAAAGCTATTTTTTTTAATAATTTAAGTAATGAGTATGACCTTCCTTAACTTTAATTTAATAAAAAATGCGATTCGGCATACTATCAAAGAATTTACAATACCTAAAAGCGACATCTCATACAAAATTAGCCAAAAATCGCGAAATTTTATGGCCTTCATTAAAAAAAAAGGGACAGAAACTGGGTTCTTAAAGTTTTCCCACCCGTTTGTCGGCCGCACTAAAATTAAAAAACTATTGCTGCACCAATACAAATGAAATGATAAAAAAAATATATTTTACACGCCTGTAAAATTTTTTTTTGGAAAAATGTTTTTTGCATTTTTTCTTTTACAGAAGGCAGCTTTAATTATTCACACACATGTAAATAACAAGTGTGAAAAAAGGCTTGTGTCAGTAACATGAAAAAATTATTTTTCCCTTATGAAAACATTTTTTATTTACATGTGTAAAAATAATTTATATTGTTTAATTTTACATTGTGTTAATAATTTGAAAGTCCGAAAGATATACTAAGAGGACTTCCAGTCCTAGTGCTTAAAACTTCCATAAGGGAGAACGAGCTTACTATCTAGACCAACGGTTTCAAGGCGGAAGCCCACAGGAGTGGGAAACTTCTCTGAAGATATAGAGACCCAGTTCTTATATAGTTTATCGAACTAGTGATGCTTTTTTAAGGCAGAGATCTATGCAGTTTTGTAAGAGGGAAAGTTGATGAAACACTAAAGAACATATCAAGGGGAACATTCTGCAGAACATTCTGACCAAAACATTACAGAATATCAGAACGAAGGCTTATCGACAATGGGACGTTGCACCTATTCACTGACCAACTTTTACACTTTTGCAAGAGCAGAATCAGAACTATGTTGGGAGTCTTAATAGATCATATATTATCTTTTGTCGTGGTTGTAGAAATAAGAAGGTGATAGTAAGCATCCAACACCTACTAAGCGTCTGACTTGCACTTCTTAGAAAACTGACTCAATACCTGGAGAAAATCATTCTTCAAAGATATGAGTGTTCGGAAAATCTGCTCCTAAGAGACCTGACAATTTTTATAGACTCCTCAAAATGGTTATTGTAGAGCCAACTACACAGATACTTGAATCTGGCAATTATAATATCAAGCCTAACCCACCTCCTAAATACAGAGCATATACATTCATACATAGGTCGAAAATTGCATGTTTCGTTCGTGTTGCAGTTGTTTAATATCCAAGTCTCAGGTTGTAAGGGGGGCCCTAGTGCAACCACACGAATTGTACACGACATCGAGACATGAGAGAGCACAAAACATAATTTTGCTAAATTAGCGAAAAACAAAAGAAAAAAAAAAAACACAGCCACAAGGGCTGAAAACTCCCCAATTGAGCACGCACCAAAATCATTTGCACAAAGTCGTAAGTCCTGCTGCAGGAGCAAGAAGGAAGGGAAGGGGTAGTAGAGCGCCATAATCAACGTCTAAATATTTGGTAGAAAAAAACGTGCATTTGGTGCCGGGCAACGGGCAAGGGCAACTAATTATAAAACATTTTTTGTTCAATTTTTGCAACCCCTGGTACCAGGGACAAACCCTTTTTTTTCCGGGGTAAGTGATTGTGTACGTGCTCATTATGGAAATTTTTATTTCTTTCTTTTGCGTTTGTTTGCGTTTTTTTGCTGCTGCAAAATTAATGCAAAATGCTGCGAATTGACTTAGAGAGTGGGCAGCAGAGTGGTGGGCCGTTAATGATAGAACCAGAGCGTGAGGAGGAGGAGGAGGAGGAGGGAGGGCGCCTTGACAAAGGTTTATGCATTTTGGAGCTTTGGTACATGCAATACGCGATTATAATTAGAATTTGGCCGCGGGGTTCGGACACGAACGCAATTTGCACTTGAAAGGGTGGTTCGGCGTACTTATGCTGGGGTTGTACCAATATATTCTAAAAAAGTGGAAAAAGTAAGCAATCGACTGGCTGGGCGCAAGTGTGTGGTAATCGAATTTTGAATCGATTAACTGGCTAACATTTATCAAACAGAAAATGAGGGATAAAAATTTAATTGAATGGGACGAAGGAAGAAGTGAACATACAAAAGCTACATCAACAAAGCCTAGTCATTCATTTGGAATATATTCTAAAACTTTTAGGATTTACTTTGCAACATTTTCAATTAAGTAATTAACAAAAATAGCTCAAAGGCGCAATAAAAACTTGCTTCCATTGATCAACAATAATTATCGATTATATATATATATATATATATATTGCATTAGCAATTATCATTTACATACACGTATACAAAGTATTTATGCATTAACCGATGTGCGTCTAATGAGCTGCACAATTTGCCACTTGCATTCAAATTGAGTAATTAAAGAGCGTTTAATAAGTCAAAAGTAGGGCTAAGGGGAGGGGCCCCCCCTCTTACACACACACTCAATTGTATGACTGTACTTTTATAATAAATTTATTATAATTATTTATTTGCTGCCAGCGCTTATTAAAAGCTACTTAAAGCCATGCACCGAGAACGAACAATGACCAGACCATTAGATGCACCCCGTCCCCCTCCCCCCTCCCCTCCCCACCACGTCATAATTATTATAAGTTGCATTTTGCTTACGGCAAATGGCATTTTTATATGCAGGTCGCGCCATGTCATTTGTTTATGACACTCTTTAGCCTGGGCATAATCAAGGGGTTATAAATTTACTAGAATATAAGCTGATTATACAGGATAGACAGGGCGAGTGTGGGAGAGGGGGAGAAAGTAATTAATGGCCATTATGCAAAAAAATAATAAAGAGAAGAAAAAATGAATTCCCTAGTTTCTCTGATTTCAATTGAAATAAATTTCCATTAATATTTGTTAATTGTTTCTTAAGTGAAAGAGGCAAACACAAATTTCTAGAAAGAAAGCATCAAGAAATAGTAGCAACAATCGTCATATTTGTTAATTGAGATTTGACCTGATATGGCAAAATGAGCACAACTACATTTACAACAACAACAACAATGTTGGGCAAAATTGACGTCAACGAAAAATTGTTCGTTAGAAAGAAATGCTGTGAAAGTATGTTAATTAACTGAAGGGGGTAAAGGCGTAGCAGGAGTGAAAAATTTGTAGGAGGCAACTGTACTTATGAGTGAAATGGAAAAGTGTTGTAAAGCATAGGAATATTCAAAGACAATGTTGGAAAATGAAAAAATGTGTGGCTTTGATGTGAAACCTGTTGATTGAAAAAAGTTTATCAGGGGTAACCTAGAAGTCTTTAGAGATTTTTGACACGGTTGGTGGTTTGCAAATCGCTCGAAAAATCCATCGGTGTCACAGACCTCCGATAGATTTCTTTCGATTTTGTAAATTAGTAGGTGTGTGTCTAAGATAATGATCCCTCTCATCAAACAGTATTTCGACTTTTAAATAAAATTTCATTTTTAGTGAATTTAAAGTTTAATTGAAATTTGTTAAATATTTTTGATGATTTCAGATTCATATTGATCATCTCTAAAAAAAAATAACGATCCAGACATCGTATTTGATTTTTTTCAAAGTTTGGAAGAAGATTTCCAAATGGGGACCTCTATATAACCGTGAGAAATGAGATGGTTGGCCAGACGATTGCTTAGAAAGCAGTGGAAAATAGTGTTGGAAAACAATGCTGAAAATCAATGTTGGAAAATAGTGGTGCAAATCAGTGTTGGACAACAATGTTAATAACAGTTCTGGAAAACAATGTTGAAAACAGTTTTTGAAAATAGTGTTGAAAAACAATGTTGAAAATCAGTGATGGTAGGTATTGATGGAAAATAGTGTTGGAATACAGATGTTGGAAAACAGTGTTGGAAAACAGTTTAGGAAATAAATGCTGAAAATCAGTGTTGGAAAATATTGTTGGATAATAGTGGTGGAAATCAGTGCTGGACAACAATGTTAATAAAACTTCTGGAAAACAATGTTGAAAACAATTTAGGAAAATAATGCTGAAAACAGTTTAGGAAATCAGTTTTGGAAATCAGTGTTGGAAAACAATGTTAAAAAACAGTGATGGTAAGTATTGTTGGAAAATAGTGTTAGAATACAGTGTTGAAAATATCCCTAAAAGAAAAGTGGTCAAAAAATACTACTACTAAGTTTAATTCAAATGCCACGGTTGGCCAGTCGATTGCTTGGAGTGTATGCTGTGTCCGTGTGAGCGGTATGCGTAACGTTTTATGTCAAAGGCTTTTCATTTAACCACATTATAACGTATTTCTTATTTCATCGTCCCATTCGCGGGAAGCATTGATATTTTGCTTCCATCTAAAGAAAAGTGCTACAGAAAGTTATCGGATATATTTTTAAAGAAGTAAGTGCGCTGCAGACGAATGCCCGACCCTTGATTGTGAGTATTTTTATACGCATATATACAAAAACCACAAACACACACGCAGCCGATGCTTATGAGGACGCAGTCGCGACGCCGCAATAACGACGCTGCTCCCCCCCTTGCGTATTAGAATTGATGGATATATATTAGGTCAAAGTCTCTTTTTTTGGACCTTGATCTGCTTCTGGTATACATCTACTTCCATGCCAAAGCATGTGGCTCTATATCTTATTGTCTCCGAAATCGACGGACATGGCTATATCGACTAGGCTGTTGTCGCTGATCAAGAATATATATATAAACTTAAAAGGGTCGAAAATGTTCGGGATCAGGATGAGCAATTGGCGCTCAATAATCAAGAGAAAAAGAGCTTTATTTACCCGTGCTGCCAACCTATAATTAGTGCCTTTCACCGGGTGACCGTCCAAAAATAAAGCAAAATCCATCTAATGAGAAAGCAATTGAGCGTAATCCATACATGCAAAATGAAGATGGATTTCGAAATCCACAAGAATATATATATAAACTTAAAAGGGTCGAAACTGTTCGGGATCAGGATGGTTCGGGACAACCTAGTGTCGGGATCGGGACGGGACTGAATTCAAAATTTGGGTTCGGGATCGGGACGGGATCAAATTTTCTGTCCCGCGCCCATCTCTAGTACAGAGTATTAATAAAACCCTGAGCTCAAAGGTACGTGGGTTGCTATTTATATATCGGTCCTAGGTCACTTTAAGCCTTTTTAGGACCCAATTATCATTTGTATTGAAAAGTTTGTTATTTTCTGCAATAAGCCTACATATATCTTTTTTTAAACGGTCACTCTATTTATTATTAACATTGATTTGCACAAATTTATAGCGGCAGAAAATGGAAATTAAACCGTGAACATTTTCGTGCAATTATTTTTTTTACAATTTCCAACGTGGATTAAGTCATCATCATCACATACCACGTTCTTAGGCATTAGTATGACCAACATCAATAAGATTTTGCATGATCACCTCGTGGTAAAAAAAGATGTGTTCGCTTTAGATACCACACAATTTGAAAATTGGTCATAGAAGAGACGCGTGTCGATTGGTGCAAAAATAAAACCTCTAAAAAAATGTGATCGCGGTGCTTTAAAAGCTGTATATAACATCTACACGGGTACAACTCATGGATTTTTGCATACGAGCGGGAAACTAAACAACAATCAAGTGTTTGGGTGTTTCAAGATGAGCCAAATTCAACATAAGTTTTAGATTTTTGAACGACTAAATCTTCAAATTAAGGGGCTATCCGCCGTAAAGGTGCAATGACTCATTTTTATGCCCTATCATGAAGAATAAACCACTTGGTTAACTATTTTCGACGATAGAAAAAGCGCTTGAGGCATTCAAAATGCAAATTCCTTCAGACAAGAAAAAATTTTAAGTTAGGTTAAGTTAGGTTAAATTCAACATAAGTTTTAGATTTTTGACCGACCAAATCTTCAAAATGAGGGGCTATCCGCCGTAGGTGATGACTCTTTTTATGCTATCTCAAGAATAAACCACTTGGTTAACTATTTTCGACGATAGAAATAGCGCTTGAGGCATTCAAAATGCAAGTTCCTTCAGACAAGAAAAAATTTTAAGTTTGGTTCAAAGAGACCGTTATTTTACTTTGTTAATGACGTCTTCTTTATTGTCACCACATCTTTTATTCCACTCCTTTTTCAATGAATGGTTTGAGGGGCTTACGAAATGACGCAATATCAAAGAATGAAAAGCATAAGAAGTCTGGGCTTTGCTCTTTAACTCGCCAATTAATAAACAACAACACAACAATACATATTTATTAATAATAAGTAAAAATAATTTGCCCAATTAACGGCAAACAGCATTCCATACGCTGGGCCAAATCACAGAGAACAAACAACTGAGCTGAGTTTTTTAAAATACATTTTCAAGTTTGACAGATTTATATATATGCATAAATGTTTAAACAAAAGCAGGCCAGGGGTAATTATGTGAAACTGAGACGCCATTTGGTGGTGGTGCTGGGCAAACTCAAGTGGGTGCCTGGAGTCAAGAAACAATAAATATAAGAAATCTCTACAGAGAATCCAAAAGCATTTCCCTGTATACAAATTAACACATTTAAATGACTTTCATTAAAAATTGATTAATATGGCCCTGATTGGTTGGCTGTAAGTGTGTGTGTGTGTGTGTGTGTCCTTGCCTCAATTATTGTCACATAAATTGAACATTTACTGATTTTGATTTTTTTTTTTGTTCTTCTCTGTTATTATTATTAATTTACGTAGCAATTTTATTTCTTTTTTTATTTCTTTCCCTTGTATTGATTTCCAATCAAAGAACTCTTCCACTCTAGCCACATATGCATAGAGAATGCCACTTCGAGGAACAATATTTTTCAATGAGCCGTAATTTAGACTCATTTAAATATATTTATTTTTGTTGATTGGCTTTTGCATTATTATTATTATTGTTGGCGATGATTGCGATAGCGAGTTCAATGCAAAGTTATTTAACCTTTTAATAAGCTAAAATGAGTGTTAGAGCGGAGGTACAGTTGCCGCTTAGTTGGGCTTAGTGCTCATGCATTTATGCATAAGGCTCAGACCGTTGTCACGCACCTAATGAGTCTAAGCCGTCGAGTCAAAACAAATTGGCGCATTTAATAATATTTCACTATGTGTGTGAGCAGTTTCAGTTGCTAATTTCTGGCACTTTCAAAAATTGCACGCATGCGCAGACATTCCCCCCCAAAGCTAGCGGCAGAGTTGCCATATCGTGGCACTGGGGCGTCGCTTGTTGCAGTGTTGCCCGTCGTCGTCACCGTCGCGTAATTTACATTAATTGGCACACGGCGTCGTACATATAAATTTTTTTGCGCGCTTAAACTTTAATTTCATGCGTGCCATTTGATTTTTTGTCGTTGTCGTCGTTGAAGTGGTTGCGCTGTAGCAAATTATAGCCAGGCGGCTGCAGACTTTTAGTGCTTAGTGTAGTGTGTGTGTGTGTGTGTGTGTTGTGGGCGTTTTTTGTTTGCAGGCTAAGAGAATGGATCGTCAAGTATATGCCTTGAAGGAATGGAGCGACTGAGATTGGTGGGCAGCTAGTTATAGGTGTCTTAGATAATAGAAAGGTGCATACAATAATGGCCAGAGACACCTCAAGATTATACTGCCAATTGGTTTCCTCATACTTAATGGGGAAAATACTAGAAACCTTCAACATAAAACTTATATATTGGTAGAAAAGTTATGCAATTTTCTTGGTTCTATACCTGCGAATTATTAACACGAAGTAAAATATACAAACTGTAAAAAAAAATATTTTTACACATGTAAAAAAAAAATTTCATGTGAATAATTTGAGCTGCGTTCTGTTTAAAAAGGTGAAAAATACATTTTTTACACGCATGTAAAATATTTGTAGATTTTTTTTGTTAAAAAGAAGGCGAAAAAAAAAACATTTTTTTACAGGCATGTAAAATATTTTTAGATTTTCATTTCATTTGAATTGTAAAGCTTGTTTGTGTATTCAAGAGCGGTCAGTTATAAACGAAAAAAAAAACATCTAAACATATTTTACATGCTTGTAAAAAAAATAAAAATTACACATGTAAATAAAAAAAATACATAAGAAAAAAATTTTCACGGACATTTAAGAAAAACGATTCTAATTTACAGACTTGTAAATAATTTAGTGGTTTCGTTAAAAAAAAGGCAGAAAAAATATTTTTACAGGCATGTTAAATATTTTACGATTTTATTTGTCGTTTTAATTGTTTTTAGTGTCAGTCCACAGTAAAGCATGTGTTTGTGTATTCAAAGTGGTCGAGTATAAACGAAAAAAACATCTAAACATATTTTACATGCTTGTAAAAAAAAAAAATACACATGTAAATAAAAAAATCATAAGAAAAAAATTTTTCACGGACATTTAAGAAAACGATTCTAATTTACAGACTTGTAAATAATTTTAGCTGGTTTCTGTGAAAAAAAGAAGAAAAAATATTTTTACGGCATGTTAAATATTTTACGATTTTATTTGTCGTTTTAATTGTATTAGTGTTTATGTAACAGTCCTCTGTAAAGCATGTGTTTGTGTATTCAAGAGCGGTCGAGTTATAAACAAAAAAAAAAATTTTAAAAATTTTACATGCTTGTAAAAAAAAAAAAAAATACACATGTAAATAAAAAAAAATCCATAAGAAAAAAATTATTTCACGAACATTTATTCTAAAACGATTCTAATTTACAGACTTGTAAATAATTTTAGCTGGTTTCTGTGAAAAAAAAGGCAGAAAAAATATTTTTTACAGGCATGTTAAATATTTTACGATTTTATTTGTCGTTTTAATTGTATTGGTGTTTATGTAACAGTCCACTGTAAAGCATGTGTTTGTGTATTCAAGAGCGGTCGAGTTATAAACGACAAAAAAAACATCTTATCATATTTTACATGCCTGAAAAAAAATATTTTAAGGCCCGATTTCTCATCTCTTACATAGCACTAAGTGTCACATAAACCTATAAATAACAGAGTAAATTGTGAGTTTATCTGACACATAGCAGCTATATAGAAGATAAGAAATTGGCCCTTACACAAGTTAATAAAAAAATTTCATTAAGAAAAATGATTTTTTTACGAACATTTTTGATACGATTGTAATTAACAGGCTTGTAAATATTTTGAGCTAATTTCTGTTAAAAAAAATGGCAAAAAAAATATTTTTTACAGACATGTAAAATATTTGTAGATTTTATTTTTCATTACATTTGTATTGGTGTGTACGTGACAGTCCGCTGTGAAGCATGTGTTTGTGTATTCAAAAGCGGTCGAGTTATAAACGAAAAAAACCATATAAAAATATTTTACATGCCTGTAAAAAAATTTTTTTCATATGTAAATAGAAAAATTGTATAAGGAAATTTTTTTAAAATTTTTTCATGAACATTTTTGATACGAATGTTATTTACAGGCGTGTCAAAAATTAAAGCTGCGTTCGGCGAAAAAAAAACTTTTTTTACAGGCATGTAAAATATTTTTTGGTTTTATTTTGCATTTTATTTGTATTGGTGTGTACGTAACAGCCCGCTGTAAAGCATGTGTTTGTGTATTCTATGATAGAATTTCTATCTAAGCATATTTTACATGCCTGTAAAAAATAATGTGAGACAATTTTTTTTTTTATTTTTTTACAAAAGGGAATTTAAATTATTCCTACGTCTGTAAATAACAACCAAATGTCCAAAATTCTCAAGCTAGTTACAACTAACTCCTCAAAAATTTGTCAGCCTGACGGTGTGAGTGCGTATAAGTTACATTTTGGGGCAGCTTCCTGTAGCAAGTGGCATACAAGAATTCTGCCACAAAGTTTTTGCAGAGATTTAAAACAAGATTTTTGAAAATTTGTAGCATAATTTCCTTCACATCTCTCACATATCTTGACCTTCAGACTTACATTTCACTCTTTTTGCAAACTTCAAGTCAACACAACTTGCCCCCAAAAAGCAGTATTCAAGTGCCCCATTAGGCGCACTTAAAACGCCCTCAAACACACCCAAACACCCAGGAAAAAGGAAAAACTCTATTAGAAAAACACCCACCTTAAAAAAAAAAAAAAAAAAAATTACAGACACTTGGCCAGACCCAGACCCAGACACAGAGAGAGAGAGGGAAGAGGAGATTTTGTGCTGCACTTACTCGTTACCTTTTCTATGGTGTTTGCATTTTTACTTTGTCAAATCTTTTGCAAAACAAAAATGCCATCACACTTTGGCAAATTTTTGTATTTGTACAGGCAACAGGCAGGGCAACAGGTTGCTACTGTCTTCATCCTCAGGAAATTTCCGTTTTCTATGCCCGAGACCCTTTTTGTGAATGAGAGCTCATAAAACGTTTTTCTTTTCACATGGCCCGGGTGTTGATGTCGTCGTCGTCTACGTCGCCGTCGTCGTCGTCAGTCTGTCCCGTCCCGTCCCTGTCCTGCTGTGTGTCCCTTTTCCCCAAGACCTAGAGAGACTGGCGTGCGCCCCAAGTTGCTCTTTAGTTTTCAATTTTTTGCTTTTTAACAACAACAACAGCAACAACAACTACACCCCTCAGCACGAGTATCTCCGCTTTGGCTTTTGTGTAACTTTGGGTTAAACATGACTCTGTCCCAGTTCGGTTCAACGTTTGTGGCGCTGCTGCTCATTTTGATTAAGTGCGAAACAATTAAGGCTACTGGCCGTTTATGTAGTTAATCGTGGTCTGCTGAAACGGGTTTTGTTGGGTTGACCAGAAAACAGCTGTTCCTTGTCCAATGAAAAGTGCTTAACACCCCCCGCCCGCCCGCTCTCTACTATTCTTTAACTCTATTGTTAAGCACTGAAAATGTGCACATGTATTATTTGATTAAAAGTACCAAACTTTAAGTCTGTAATCAATGCCATTCAGCAGAGGCTCTTCAGCAATCGCAAATCGTAAATCAGTAATCGACAATCGAAATTATTTGTTGAATGGGCCAATTGAATCTTTTAAAGTCGATTCAATGCCTATTATTCTCGCAAAAATACCGTGGGTCACGCGGAACCCGAATGGAAATGCTTCTTTAGGCAGTTTAGAAATATTTTTAAATCTTTGAAACGTCACACGATAAATTTATATTTACTAAAAATGTTCCTTGTGATTTACTACTGAAAATATATATTTTAGGGTTCGGGATTCCCGCAGGAATCCTGTCCCGCGCCCATCTTTAATGCCTACAGAAGATTTTGGTATTTATACTAATTTTAAGGGCTTGAGTCTATTAGAGTGATCGAAACAAAATATTAAAAATAATTATAGTTTGACTAAAAACCTGGGACGGAATATAAAAGTCATTTTCATAAAACTCTTATAGAAATAAAACAATGAAGCTCATTTGGTAAAATTATTAAACGTGTGTTCTATCAATATCCACAATAAACTTTTTTTTGCTGACTTTTATTGTAATGGTCAAAAAAAGAGTTATTTTGTAACGTTATAATAATACTCAGTTAATTATAGTTATTAAAAACCTTGTTCTTAATAATTACTCAGTTAATAACAGTTATTGGAAGACTTGTATAATTAAACTCATATAATGACAGTTTTTTAAAGACTTTTATAAAAAAATTTTATAAATAACAGTTACTAAAGACTTTTATTTTATTACTCAGAACATAATTATTATTAACAACGAGACTTTATGGAATGCCAATCGATATGCGCTTATAGAGGAACTAAAGAAAGATAGGTACACGAAACTCGTGCAGAAAAAACTTAAAAGTAAAGGGAAAATCTACAAAGAACTCGACCATACAGCTGGTAAAAAAATATTCGCAAGTGGATACTCGGGCTGTTTCATGGATCATTAAGGCAAGATGTGACATGATACTCTTAAATGGAAATAGATTCATTACAGGACGGACCAATGAGTGTGAATTGTGCAACACACATGAAGTAGAGGATATAAATCACTTTCTGGGTAGATGTCTAATACTAAGAGAACATAGATTACTATGCTTTAATAATACTAATACGAACGGATCAAACTGGAACAGTTTTGCAACAGGCCACTCAGTATAGAAAGATCTAAACAACAATAAATTATTAAAGTTCTTTAAATTTTGGGCCCAAAACCAGCACTGGGTCCCAACGATACTGTGACGAGCGGGGAAGCGGGAGGCAAGACTTTTGATGGTTCCTAGAAACCCTCAAGTGCTATAACAAAACCACCATAATAATAATAGAACGAACTCTCCTGAACGTATACGTCACCTGTCGCGAATTATTCAAAACCTTTTAGAAATAAGTCAACTAATTTTTTTTTTTAACTATTTTGTAACCTTTTTGTAATTTAGTAATTTTAAAAATCTTGTTATTATAAGCATCTGTGTTTATGGGTTTTAAATTTATTATTATTATTATTTTTATTATTATGAAAGACTTTTATTTTGTTACACAGAAAAAAGGGTTATCGAATGACTTTTTTTTATAAAATTCAGTAAATAAAACTCATTTAAAGACTTTTAATTTTAAATAAAAGTCTTTTAATTAATTATAGCTTCAGCGGTTTGCTTTCTGCTTAAATGATCCATTCATATCATTAACTGCGATAAATAAAGAAGACTTTTATATTGTGATTTAAAAATATAAGTCACTGACCGAGTTTTCTTTACGGAGTTAAATAATAAAAGTCTTTCGATAACTCTTATTTTTTGAGTAGTAAATAAAGTCTTAATAATTGTTATTTCTGAGTAATTATACAAAAGTCTTTAGTAACTGTTATTTATTGACATTTTAATAAAAGTCTTTTCTGTATACTGTAATATAATAAGTTTAATAACAGTTATTGGAAGACTTGTATAATTAAACTCATGACAGTTTTTTCAAACTTTTATAAAAAAAGTTAAAAAAAATATCAGTAACTAAAGACATTTATTTTACTACTCAGAACATAATTATTATGAAAGACTTTTATTTTATTACTCAGAAAAGAAAAAAAAGTCTTTCGATTACTCTTATTTTCTAAATAATAAAATAAAAGTCTCTAGTAACTGTTATTTATTGACTTTTCAATATTAGTCTTTCTACAACTGTTATTTACTGAGTAATTTAATAAAAGTCTTTAATAACTGGTATACTCGGAGTCAACAATAACTGTTTAATGTGGAAGAAAAAAATAAAAGTCCTTAATAACTGTTATTTGAAGCTTTTTTAATTAATACTCTAACAATAACTCTAGAATGTGGATTTTAATAATATAAGTTATAACTGGTCCCTGCTAAAAACGCAAATTTTTTAAAATAAAATTAACTTTGATACATCCGGTCATCTTCACCAGCTATTGGTGCCATCAGTAAAGTAACTAGTCATGAAAAAGCTTCTCAAACTTGGCCGTTTGGAGTAGACGTTAAACTGTGGGTCCCTTTTCTCATGTGCGAAAATTAAAAAACACGCAAGCCAAGAGTTTAAGAGAAGATCGGCTTGGCTTCTATGAGTCTATTTGAATGATCAGAAATGTATTTTTGGATTCTAGACGAATTCTTGACTATGGTAAGTGAGTGTGGTCTCCTAAAGGCCTATTCTTAGATAACATAAAAATTATTTTCGGCACAATACTTCACATGAATAGAAACACTTTTGCAGAGCTTTCAAATCTGAATGCTTTAGAACAGCTGTCTTATTTATATGAAGTACTGTGACGAAAATAAAATTGATGTCATTTGATATCAGGCCTTAATAACCAAAAATTAAGGTATCAACTGGAATTTGTTCAAGACAGTTCTAAATTTTTGTGCTCCATTACTTAAACTGGGATACCAACAGCTAACTTCTTCCTGATGAGCATAAATAAGGCTTAATTGATCTCTCAACTTTTGAAAACAGCAAAACTTGCCTCAGTGTACTTTTTATTTCTAAAATTCCTAAGGACACCCTTAATTCCCGAATCAAATACAAAATACTTGCTTAATTTTTCCAAGTGTGACTGTGTTTGATATTTTGTTCTCTGTCTATTTGACTGACACTCGCTCGAGTCGCACAACTCTGTAGCCTGTGAATGCTGAGCGCCTGCTGCTTTAAGCCAACTAAAGGCGCATTTGTGGCCGCCTGTTGCTTTGCAGAGTTGGCCAAGTTATTGCCTTGGCCATGGCCAAGACATCGACAACTAAAACGGGCGACGGCGGCGGCGGCGGCCTTAACAACTTCATAAGTTGGCTGTGATTGTGGTTGTTGTTGTTTTTGTTGTTTTTGTTTGCTTTTTTGCGCGCATCTTTTCTTGTGCGAGACGTGACGTCAGACAGCGTCTACTTTTTTGCTGTTTGCTGAGCAGCTGTTATTTAGTTTCACTTGTGTGTGAGTGTGTGCGCCATTCACGAGGCTCTTCCCATTCATAAAAAAAAAAAAAAAATCAGGCGCCATTTTTAGCCATTTGATTTATGGTTTGTTATGGCCGCCGCTGCACAAAACTAAAGAGAAAAACTTATCTAAATGAGTCTCCTCAGTTTATTACAGGCAATTACCCGCACACACATTGCGTATGGGCCCCCCCAGCGCCCTCCTGCAATTTAGCATAATTTCAAATGCAAAAATTCTACCACAGGTAAACGTAAACGTGGAGTATAATTAATAAACGGTAACAAAACAAAACAAAACCCACAATTGCAGGTAAAAAGCTTTGAGCCAATTTCTTGCCTTGCCAAAGGAATGCCAAATGCTTTTTGTTTTGTGTTTTAGGCCTATTTTATGCCTTGTCTTGGCCGTAGCAATTTATGAGTCCAAAATGAGCGCACACACACACACACACTGATGAGAGAGCGAGAGCGAATTATTATGCATTTGTGTGTGTTGCTAAACGATTTTGGCTCACAATTGGCAATCATTTCCGATAAATTTTCCAATGACTGACAAACAGACATTGAACTGGCATCGCAATATATCGTGCATAACGGCATAAAAGATAGCGTACACAATTTATGGTAACTATTTTATTTAACCAGAGCAAGAAACTAACTGTAAGTGCGATAAAATGTATTAAATAAAATATATGCAACTTAATGGAGACCAAGTCGCACTTATTAATTACTTAAGAGATTTAAAATGAATATTATTTAATGTTAATGTTTGTATGGCTAAACTGTTAATATTAACTATATAAAAAAGTTGAACGATTTTTAGGCAAGTTGTTTATATATCGCGGTACCTGAATTAAAATACTTTCTTTAGGCAGAACAAAAAATATTTTAAAATTTTGGGGACGTTACGAAATATATTTATAATAACCAAATTAAATTAATTTTCATGTAATATCAAAGTAAATTTAACACAGGACCCTTCCAGCGCCCTAGTATGAACTTTTAACCCTGCGAACCCCTTAAAATTTAATGTCGACCGTCTTTGGGGTACATTCTTACCCCAGAACATATGTTTGATATTACTAGGCAACAGCCAAATTGTCTTGTGGTGAATAGATATGGGCTTTCAATAGAGCAAAAAAATTTTACAGAATTTTCTAAAGTGAATATTATTGTTGAAAATTTTTTTAAATTTCCCGTTTTTTATGTAGGCCATTTTACATATTTCGCCATAGCTTTCGTAATCTTACAGCGATTTAAAAATATATTATAAATTTTACAGAATTTTCTAAAGTGAAAATTATTTTTGAAGAATTTTAAAATTTTTCGATCTTTATTTAGGCCATTTTACATATTTGGCCATAGCTTATGTAATCCTACACCGATTTGCAAATGTAAGAAACGAAATTACTGCCCATAAATTGGCCTACCTATAAGTCAATGACACTTTCCACTTAAATTTTATAATTTTTCGAGATATAAAGCAGAATAATTGGGAAAATTTTTTTTTTTTTTTTTTTAATTTTTTAAATTTTTTAAAAAATTTCAAAATTATTTTTTTAATTTTTTTTTAAAATTTTTTTTAAATTTTTAAAAATTTTTTTTAAAATTTTTTTTAATTTTTTTTAATTTTTTTTTTAATTTTTTTTTTTAAATTTTTTTTTAAAATTTTTTTTTAATTTTTTTTTTAATTTTTTTAATTTTTAAATTTTTTTAAAATTTTTTTTTAAATTTTTTTTTTTTTTTAAATTTGTACTTCAAAAACTTACAAAAATTCTAAAAATATTAAAACTGGTTAATTTTTATTCCCTGATCTTAGAAATACATCAATTAGGCGACATTTGATTGATTAATTTTGCTTCTGCCTTAAGTAATGGAGCAAAAAGTAAGGTACAATGCGCAGTACGCTTAAGTAGCCCAGGCGACACCAAGCCGTAGCTTGGTACGCCCGAACCTCAAGCAAAATAGCAGCCCATCTCCCGCCCAACCGACCAAAGGGCGCAGCCGTCAAAGTGAGACACGATAACGCAAGCGAAAATTGTAAGAATAGGTTTATGTAAGTTCTTAACAGTGCTGTAAATACAAAATAACCATTACCCTTACAATAACGATTTTTAGGGTAATTAAAAATTGAATTACCATTACACAATTACTATTTTTTTGTAATCAAAAATTAAAAAATGAATTTTTTTTGAGAATTAAAAATAATTGTATAATTGTATATAGGTAATAACCATTACCTTTACAATAACGATTTTTAGGGTAATTAAAAATTGAATTACCATTACAATTACTATTTTTTTAATCAAAAATTAAAAAATTTGAGAATTAAAAATAAAATCATAAATTATTTTTTTGTAATCAAAAATTAAAAATGAATTTTTTTGAGAATTAAAAATAATTGTAGTAATTTTGGCCGCAAAGTTTAAATTGCTTAAAAGAATTGTAATGGTAATGAAATTTTTTAATTACAAAATAAATGTAATTGAAATGGTAATTAAATTTTTAAATACCCAAAAAAATCGTAAAGGTATTGATAATTTTAATTTACAGCTCTGGTACTTCAACATTTTACATTTCACGTTCGGCCGCCTAGATCGTGCGATTTAACGCCTTTAGACTATTTTTTGTGGGGCTATGTTAAAGCTCATGTCTATACAGACCAGCCCGCTTCAATTGATGCATTGGAAGACAACTTTGAAGCATTTATTCGTGAGATACCGTCCGAAATGTTGGAAAGAGTGTGCCAAAATTGGACTAAGCGGATGGACCATTTGAGGCGCAGTCACGGTCAACAGTTGCATGAAATAATCTTCAAACAATAAATTATATGGACCGTACTATCGATTCAAATAAAGATTTCAAACATTTTTCTGAATTTTATGTTATTTGTTTTTTTACTCTTAAAGCTCTTAAAAAATCACCCTTTAGAAATGATTGACATAGCAGAAAATGCTTGATTCTGACTAATAAAATGTTTAAATGTTCTAAAATCTTGATTTGAAAGTTTTTTGGGGTACCAATGTACCCCAAGGACGGTTCTAAGGCTTAAAATGAAGTTGTAAAAAAAAAAAAAATTTATTTTAATTTACTAATAGTTTCTGAAAAAGCTTTTGTTTTTGGGAAAAGGGTGGTGGGGGAAGCTCCTCGACTCTTTCCAGCGGCTTAGAAACATCAGTTCATGGACCCGGAAATCTCTAGAGATTAAAACTGTTCGACTTTATATGGGAAGTGACACAAATATTACTAGATCAAAAGACGAAAGTTAAGCGATTTGAAAGCGACTGTTCAAGCCAAGTAGGTTTTAGTTCGTACGGTTTTCCAAGAAGCCGATTTTATTCTTGTCACTTCACATATAATGTTATCCAAGTTAAGTTGGAAATGGATTCGTTTATACGAAAATCTCTAGAGATTTCCAAGACGCCCCTGATTAGTTATCAGTAGATAGCGAATTTTGAATATTTTCAAATAGAGTTTTATCCTAGTAGGCCAGATAAAATGGGTTTTTACATAACTTTTCTGTGATTTCAGCAGGCCATTTTGTGTTTTTTTTCGACCTCTAACAATTATTACAATATTTTAATTTTGTAAAAATTTTCCCATTGTTTTTGGAAAACCATTTTTACAGAACAATAAGAATTCCTCAAACATAATTTAACAAATTCAGTTTTAATTTCAACTTTGTGTGTGTTTTTTTAGTGTTTTTCGTTTTAATTTTTTGTTAATTAAATGCAATTAAAACTGTCGCCGTTCATCCACATCATAGAGAGTGAGAGAGAGAGAAAGGAACAATATCATTGTATCAGTTAATGAGACACACAGTTGGCCAGATGTTTGCCCCAGCTAATTGCGCAATTAACTAAAAAAGAGTGAGAGTGTGGGAGCGGAGGAACGGAGGGAGTGAGCTTGCCACATGTTGCATGCCGGCAAAAAATTTGTTGTATTAAGTGTAGAAAATCTCGAGCACTTAATTCACGCTTTGTTGAAGGTGTTGAAAGGCGAAGGACAGGACCCCCAAAGGCAAAACCCGGAGTTAAACCAAATGCAAAAACCGCAAAAAACGATGTGTGGCCTTTTTTTTTTTTTGCCTTTGCCTTTCCGACTAAACAAGCTGCTTATCCTGGGCCAAAAGAAAAATGTTAATTACCCTTTGTGTTTAAATAGACCCACATGTAGTCCGGGGCATCCTTTTTGCACACACACAGTCAAGGGTCAAAATCGTTGTGTTATTTGAAGCAATTAAAATTATTATTTTAATGTCAACACTTTTTTTTTTTTTCAAACAACGGAAAATCCGTTAAATGTTTGGAAAGATTTCCCTTTTGCCCTCGGCCCCAAAAGCTGGTTGGTTCCTTTTTATTTTGGGGTTGATTTTACGCCCTGGCCCGGGTTTAACAGGCGCTGAGAAATTCCGTAAAGTGTTTTTACGGTATTTTTGCTCAAGTTTTTGTGCGAGGGGTTAGGTCAGTTCTTTTTTTTTGCTTGTTGGAGAAATGTTTTCGGTGGCTTTGGGCTTGCGGTTTAGTTGGGTAATGGGGATGAAGAGAGAGAGAGAGCTTGAGGGTGGTGGTTTGCCTTCTTTTTTTTTTTTGGAGTGTCGGTTGGCATTTGAGATAAGCAGGTGTTACATTTTTATGGCTAAAGTGGCTAAGCAGCTTGGCTGACTGTGTGAGAGAGAGAGAGAGGGGAAGTGTGAGAACTTGATTGTAAGGTGGCATAATAATGTAAGAAGAAGTTAAGTGAAGATAACCGAGGGGAGAAAAAAATGCAGAAAGCTTAATAAATCTATTTAATACTCAATTAAGCTAGTTTACGAAAATGTATATGATGCTATGTTTAGAATAAGTCGGTTGGTCCTAAAGTCTTCAGGTTAGAGATCTTAAAAAAGTTATCAAATTACACTTGAAATAAGAATTTTGTTCCCAGATTTAACAAGTAAGAAAGTCGGTCAACTCTAAAGTGTGGGGTCACACAAACTGTTTAAGTGCTGCCCATCACGATTACGGGCAGTGCTGCCCAGCGTAATTATTTGATTTGCATATAACTCGAATATCGTTCATCTGATCGGAAAACGATGTATAGTGGCTCGATAAGTAATGATGAGTAGAATATATGTCTAAAAGGTTCGTGCTGCCCATCACGATTACTTGCAGTGCTGCCCAGCATAATTATTTCATTTGCATATAACTCGAATATCGTTCATCTGATCGGAAAACGATGTATAGTGGCTCGATAAGTAATGATGAGTAGAATATATGTCTAAAAGGTTCGAACAACCTAACTCCAAAATTGTGGAAGATATGAGGTTTTTTTGAATTTGCGGGGGAGGCAGGGGGCGTGGCAAAAATCAAAACTAAACTTGATCTGCCTGCAAGTATAAGAAATATATGTTCCATACACCTCAAACCTCTATCTCTTACCATCTCTGAGATATCAGCGTTCATACGGACAGACGAATATGTCTATATCAACACGGCTGTTGATGCTGATCAAGAATATATATACTTTATAGGTCTGTTTCATACATTTGCACAAACCCAATATACTCTTTGTACCTTCGGTATAGAGTATAATAAGTTGGTTGGTCCTTAAGACTTCAGGTTAGAGCTCATTAAAAAGTTTTCAAATTACACTTAATATAAGAATTTTGTTCTCAGGTTTAGAAATTCGAAACTTTGTCAGTATTAAGAACGTTTGTTCTAGAATATCACCCCTTTTTAAGTACAAAATTCTTATAGAAAATATACACATATTATCAGAACATTTAGTTACTTATGAAAGCTCTCCATCTCCCACTTATTCAGTCCCTTAATTCTCAATTTCTTTCATCTTTAATTTAAACATAATTACCTAAACACGACACACTTACATAATTGTCGTTATCTTTAAATATCCATCCATCCATCAAAATACCCAAAAATAATAAAAAAAAAAACTATCAACCCTAAAAGGCCACACGCAATGGTTTTTCTAGTGCAATGAGTAACTTTAATTGCTAAAATTTTCGAAAATAATTATGAGTACTTGTCGAAAAAGAAAAAAACGCAAAGCACAAATTGTTTAATTGCTAATTAAGAATAATAACAATAACGGCAAACGTAATGAATTTAGTTGAAGGCGAATCGAAGGCAAGTAAAATATTGTTGTAGCGTGTGACAATTCGCATTAATTACAAGAAATGCTCCAAAAAATAAGCCATTAAAACTCTGCTCTTCCCCCCCTTTGTCAAAGTATCTACACTTCCCCCTCCCCCCTACCACTTTGCGTGTTCTGCCCATTTCATTTGGACACTTGTGACATTTTCTTTAATTGAAATGATGCGCGTTCGTTGATAAAAATTCGTTTGCCTCCTATACACATACTTATATAGAGTATATCTTTATATATATATATCTACGTACTGGACACTTGCTGTTGCACGTTGCTGTTGCTGTTTACTGCTGATGATGATAATTCTTATTATTATTCTTCATTATTGTTCATTATTAAATGAGCGTGTCTCTGTATGCGTGCAAAATGGTTTTTTGGTATTTTATTTATTCTGTATTTTTTTTGTGTGGGTTGACTTAGACATAGATCATCTAGCGAGGTAATAAACGAGTAAATACTTTTGCTAAAAATTCCATTTAAACTTGAGTTAGGTATAAAAATAACTTAATTTAATATATTTTTAAGGTAAAATCAAGAAAACTTCAATAGATTGATTCGCGATTAGAAGAAGCAAGAAAAATCATATACCGCTGACTTTGACTTTCTCGAAATTCATGCAATTCCTCCGAAAGATTCCATAACGTTTAAATTTATCTATTAATCTAATGGTTTGGACAAAATTAATAAAAACAAACGTAAACCAAATTAAAAGCAATCTAGCTATTAGTTTGACTTACTTGTGGATTCTTTGTTGTGATTTATTTTTTGTGCAGCTTTTGCTCTGTTCGATATGATTTAGACTTACGACACGATCAATTATTTATTGAATCGTGTCTACAGATACACGAAAATACAATGATGCAGCAATATTTGGTCGTGGTAGTTTGAGAAGAGAGTTTGATATTAGTTTGGCGATCCATTAAATATGGGTAAAAGGGAATCATTCAGTATTCACAGAGAAAAACAAAATGGGGAGCTAAATCCAATTAATTTGATTGTTTTGATCCCAACTTTCGGATTGAAGAAGACATGGAACAATCCCAGAATTCTTGTTTCAATTCGAAAAGTTTAATCCTACCTAAAAATCAAATTCAAACATTTCGGGATTGGTAAATTCGTACTCAAGTCAATACTTTCGTACTTGTTTTTCCAAATTTATGAAAAAAATTATTGGAAAGATGTGTAGGGGATTTTGACGTCAACTCGACCTATTAGATGCTGCTGATGCTGCAGAGGGTATCATTTTATGACCCTGAAAAAGACGACACCATGTAAGTTGAACAAAAAAACTATGTGTAAACTTCTTTGATATATTCTTCGGGGATTGATCGACGGATAAATATTTCCGTTAATAATTTACATTTTTTTAAACTTTTTTATCTCAAAAATTTAATTTTTTTTTTTAAATTGTCGCTATTTTTTCAAACATTGAAATTTCGACTATTCCTTCGATCAATTCCAACATTCATTTAACCCCTAAAAAAAAGATATCCCGTTTTTTGACTTCAAACCAGAGATAGACTGATCACCGACAAACGCCTTTTTTAGGAGATTGTCTACAGGAGCAGTATCCTTCAATATTTTTATATGATCTAAGCGTCATTAGAAACTTTAAATAAGATACTATCTGAATTATTATTATTTGCAGCTGTTTAATAAAATTTCTACAAAAACGTCGTTTTGGGCCTTCGACTGCGTATAACCCTTAAAGGGTTATGAAGTCAAAAAAATTTCATTTTTCTTATTGCTGCAATCGATTCCTAATACTGTTGAGAATAAACTCACAAATTATTCCTGAGATACACAGCCGAATTCAGACAAGAGTCAGGTAGTTACGGTGCGAAACCGAAAGCTTTGAAGCCTGTTATTTCGACTTTTCATTTTTAAGATTTTAAAACTAATAGAATGGAATGGAATGAATCAAAGCTTCTTCTCTTCAGTACTAAATTCTCTTCTATTTGAACTAAAAAACTGTTGAAAATAATTTTAACGATTTTTATACCAAGTTGAAGTACACTTTTATTCTGAAAAAACACATTTTTCTTTTCAAACTAACAAAAAGATGAAATGTTTGGATTTTTCCGTTTTTTTTAAGTTTATATAGAATAAGCAATCATAATAATTACAATTTTATTCGACTTTTATGGTTCAGACATGAATTGAGACCTGTAGTTTTCCCTCCATTTGAAAACTTTTGCATTACTGCGCTCTACAAATTGTGTGGAATATTTCAACTAACAAAAAATGGTTTCGTATTCTTCAAATATGTGTTAAATCACACAAGCAATGTTGCAGAGCTCAATTAAATTATTCCCTCCCAAAAAAAAACTAGAAAAATTACTTTTTTAGACCTCCTAAAGCAGGCTTCCCCCTTAAATGATTTAATTATATAAACACAGTTTTAACATTGTCTTGGCGGATAGAAATCCTATAGATACCTTAAACATCACGATAAAAGTCCTATAAATCCGTCATCAATCCGCTCTAACCCAACCAAAAGTTAAAAAAAACGACTTCAACGATTTTTCTGATATAAATCCACATATTTAGCAGGGCTGCAAACCCGATTAATTTTTGGAGGTCCGCTTCGCGTGTTCGAACCAAAATTTACCAATGGTTAAAGTTCAAAAATTTAAGGTTTAAGATTCGAACCTTGGATCGTCCAAGTTTTATCAAATTTAAAAAGAAGAGTAATTAATTTGTTAAAAATATAAAAAAAAAAATATACAGAATATTCTAATTTTTTTTACTTGAACAAACAAATTCAATGGTTTTCAATTTAAATTTATAAAATTTATTTCTTCGAGCAATTTTATTAGTAAAATGGCCTAAATTAAGCGGCTTGTAACTTATGTTGTTCGGAACAGGTTCAGGTTCCGCTATTTTTTCACTAGCGGTTCGGCTCAAGGTTCGGTTCACAGTAAAAGCAAAGTCGGAATTCCGGGGTCGAACCGGTTGGGTTTAAAACCGGTTTGCAGCCATAATATTTAGAAATATTTTTGCCTTTAGATAGGCGCTTTACGTCAGCAAACTCGTTGGTAAAATGAACCTAACCAAACCGGTTCGGTTTAAGTGCTGTGAGAAGGACGGACACCGGGTTCAGTTCGCCTAACTTATCAGCTAGCTTAACCATACTGAATTTCAGAATGATCCATTTTTTTTTTTTTAAAGGATTTTCTGACACATTTGATTGGCATTTATTAACGTAAAAGGGAAAGTGTCAAACATTTTAGAAAAGCTTGCTTCTCTATGGTTAATTCCCTTTTGTATCTCATTTGTAATTAATAAGCTGCATAAGGTCACCATGGCTAATTACCACTTAAACCTCCTCGTCCGTTGCATATTTTAATTCATGTTCATTAGCTTGAACTTCCATAATTCGCATAATATATATTTGATCATTAGTTCCTCTCTCAAAAGCTCTCCAATACAAACTACTCAAATTCTCACGCACTTCAAAACAAAAATGCAATTTTTATGCTAAACTCAACCTTGACATGGTAAATGCAACCTAATAAATTGATGTGATTTTAATGCAGAAACAGAAAAAAAAAAAAAAAACTGCCAGCAGGCGTTAATAACTTCAATTACGTTTAATTTTCAAGCCTTATTGCGTTGCGATGCCCATTTCCACTTTGTTTTTTTTTTTTTTTTTTTTTTTGAGCACAGAAATAGATGCGGCCATCTAATAATAAAAGTACGAGTAAATATGTACAATAAATAATAATCAACCGGCTCTAATCATATGTTCAGCAGCAGCAGCGGCAACCGGCCGGCGGCCAGCGGTGCGCACAATTTGCAACAATGGGAAACGAAACTAAATAAAACTCTACACATAAATAGTTTAATGTGCTAAGCCTTGCAAATGATGCCACCCCACGAAAAAATTACAATTGGCAAATGTATCTATGAGATACAATAAGCACAATTCACACTGACAACAGCAGCAGCAGCAGCAGCGGCAACAATAGTAATAATCAGTTTCATTTCAAAGCCGGGACAACCTGCGCGTTACATTTTTCCCATTCTCATTCTGTACCCCCAACCGCCCCCTCCCCCTCAGCTCAGAAAGTATCTAACTACAATGTTGCCAATGGATTCGAAAAGCGAACTGCATTGTTTGGCTTGGCTTCAACGCTCATTTAATTAAATATAATTAGCTGCATTAATTGCAAATTAATACAGAGTTTAGAGCTTTGTATTTGGTATTTGTGTTGCTAGCTCGAGAGCTGCGCTTACTGATCAGCAAATACCAAACAGAAATCGCCACAAACATTCAACCAGATGTAGACGGCGAAATGACAGTCACAGGGCTGCCTGCTGCAGTTGGGAATTTTTGTGGGCAATTTGCATTTAATGAGTTCGGTATTTAATGGTTTGTTTCGACAGCTGATTAAGTGATTATAATGATTTATTTATGTTGTGAATGAACCGTAACGTATTTGAAATTATACAAAAAAAAAAAAGTATTAGAAGAGGTGGGCAATTAAATGCCAAAGGCCGTCGGTAAGTAAACAGCTTTTGATATCAAAATCTGACACAAAAAAAATAATAATAAAATATTTTAACTCAGAATTGTATAGAACTTTATTCAAAAAGTATGAACCCGAAAATATCTAATGGTTTTTGGCTTTAATCAAAGTCTTATTTGCTTTATTTTTATCTTATCTAAGAATATTCGCTTTAAATAATATTTACTTAAAGCTTATAAAGGGTTTCTTTCCATTTGGTGACCCCGACGTGGCAATAAATTTCCGTTTTAATCTCTCTGATCCCCACCTTAAATGAATAAGTTAACGACATACAAAAAATAATCAAGATATCCTAAACGATGTCCAAAGTCAAACCAAGTAAGAAAGAATTTATAAAGTATAAACCCGAAATGACTTAAGTCGAACCAATTGAATGTTTTATTCAAGTCATATTAACTTTATTTTTATTTAATCTAAACTTATTCGCTTCAAATAATATGTATTTCAAGTTTCTTTAGGGTGTCTTCATTTTGGTGACCCCGACGTGGAAATAAAATTTCAGTTTTAATCTCTCTGATCCCCAACTAATATGAATAAGTAAACCTACATACAAATAAAAATTCGAGATATCCTAGACGATGTCAGAAGTCAAAACAAATAACTTAAAAAAAGAAATCATAAATGATTAGACCCGGCTTATTAAAGTATAGACCCGGCATGACTTAATTCGAACGAATTGAATATTTAATTTAATGTAAGTCATATTTGCTTTCATTTTATCTAAACTAAACTTATTCGCATAAAATAATATGTATTTCAAGCTTCTTTAGGGCCTTTTTTCATTTTGGTGACCCCGACGTGGAATAAAATATCTGTTTTAAGGCCTCTTTCCAGATGACATAAAAGACATGAATAGAAACACTTTAGAAAAGCTCGGAAAGCTGAAGGCTTGTAAATAACTGTCTTATTTATATGAAGTATAGTGCCGAAATAAATTTTTATGACAGCTGGAATGATGCCTTTAATCTCTCAGATACCTACCTAAAATGGATAAGAAATCTTACAAACAAAAAAAATTCTATACATCCAGACAAAAAGCAATCCTAAACGATGTCAGAAGTAGGTCGATACCTGATTTTTCTCAAACCAAGTACGAAAGGATTGAATTGAATTCTTGCTCCCTGATCAATTTTACATTTTTAATGTTTTTTCTGTTGACCTTAATTGATGCAGTATCATTATAGCCATTTTGAAATGATATGATTTGACACCCTCGGTTGACCCGACCCGTCCCGTTCCCGAAGTTTTTTTTTACGAGTCCCGCGGTACCACATTTATGCCGTCTCACGCCCATCTCTAACTGAATGAAGCTCGTCGTGGCCCTTTGGGGCTGTAACAGCCAATTTAACATTATGCCCATCTCTTATACCGATACCTACTACCAAAGCTATTTCTTTCCGTTTGGATACAGAAAATAGTCCCATCGGGAACCACTTGAGCGAATTTTCTTTCACGACACGCACGTTTCACGATATTAAAATATATTTTTTGAACGTTTTGCGTCAGGCACGATTTAACCCATTTAAATGCAAGACCCTTTAAAAACAAAAAAACGCAGAGTTTTTCTGTATCGATATTTATAAAATAATCCTATAATAATCTTCAAATCGCTTTTGACCCAAAAATTATCCAAATCATATGGGAATTGGGTCGCTTTTGGGTCGGAAGCGATTTGTAGAATACCTGAGAATATAAGCTACTGAAAAATTAAAATAAAAAATACTAAAAAATATATTTAGTGGGTTTTTAGCCTGTACTCAAATAAAGAATTGAAGGAAAAACTCTTTAGCTAGGCAAATCAAGTAATTTTATTTTTCCAATCGACATGTTTTAAATTAGCACGGTATTTTTTTGTAAAAAAAAATTTGGATAAATTTTCTACAGAAAGCTTAATGGAATTTTGAATTTTGTGAATACTGAAAGAATTATAATTACGATGTATGGTGTATGTCACGCACGAAACACGCACGAAACACGAATGCAACACGCACGAAAATTTCAAATTTCTCACGATCCCGTCGTGACACGTCAAATTCACGTAATGCGCGCAACACGAATATAACAAACACGAAACTATCTGTTTTCGCACGATCACGTTTAAATTCAGGTAATGCGCGCAACACTAGTAGCAACTTTTCTTAAGAATATGTTTAGCACAGATCGTTCTCTGAAGTACTGGTGACTTGTTCTGATGAAGGACCACTATTTTTTCCACTTAACACTTCACTCCGCTGACAGACTTATCTTAATCTTACAAATTCTCTGCCCTGATAGTCCTTGGATCTCTGCCGGCGCTCGACTTAGTAGTGCATGACAAAATAACTAGCGAAAAGGTTAACCACCGGTAGTCAAAACAATCTCAAATATGCGGAGGTTTTAAGGGTACGTCTTGGCGAGTATGTATTGGTCGATTGTCAAGGGCAGAAACTACAAAAAGAGTGTATATACGCAATCTAGTCATTACTGTCCGCATGGGATGACTTTATCTTAAGGGATTATACAAAGTAAGAAATAAAAAAAAAAAAATTAAAAAAAAAAAAAAAAAAAAAAATTTAAAAAAAAAAAAAAAAATAAAAAGAAAAAAAAGAAAAAATGTTTTCCTATGAATAAACATATAATTTAAATATATTCTCTAAAAAATTTCAAAAAGATCCAGTTAATATTGTCGGAGAAAAATATCCGGAGATCGCTGGATCTCAAAAACATCTAAACCCATCGATCTAAAATTTTCACACAATCCTCTTAGATATTATATATTCTTCGGGGATTGGTCGAAGGATTAAAAAATTCGAAATTTGGTCAAAATCGGATGACTATATTCTATAGCTGTCATAGGACCGATGGGTCGGAAAATGGATCTTAGTAAGAAAAACTTTAGAATTTACATTTTAAATGAAGAATATATTGTTCTTAATTGCAGTATGTAAATTCTTGTTAAATATTACCCAAAACGGTCTAAAATCAAGCATTACGTACGTACTTAAAATACATATTTTTGAACTTGAATCAAGTATTAACTTACTAACTTGATCTGCTATGGAGAAGGTATGGAAAAAACGTTATTTTTCTAAATATTCTCTCTCTTTGATTTGGCATATTCCATTTGATATCATTAACAATCTCTCTCGGCCTTTCACAACAACTGTCGAATGCATTCAAATGAATTTCCTGTCATTAAATTGCAGAAACATTAAACAAAAAAAAAAAAAAACCCCTCCCCGCAACAACTGGCAAGTGGCAAATTGGCCACACATCAAAAGCTTTCCAAAACAGCAAAAAAAAAAAAAATAAAATGTAAATCCTTTCAAGATTCTCCTTCTTCTTCTTCCATTTCTTCTTTGCCTACTTTTCTCTACCCGTTTTTCTGCGCTTCAATGCATTTATGAGACATAATTATTACTTTAATTATGTTTAATTAAAAACAAATGTTTATTGGCCTGCCCGACAAGGAGGGGGCGTTGCCATTACAACTGAATGCAGCTGGCCAGAAAGAAAATTTCTGCACATAATTACGCACTTTTGCCATTTTTACGATTTGCCTACTTAAAGTGACAACAACGTGACGTTGTCAAAGGGGGGAGAGAAGAAGGAAGGGGGCGGTGCGGGTTGAGAAGTGGCTTTTGGTTATTTTTATGTTTCTTGTGCCGCTGCATTTTTATGCGTTCGTCATCCGTTTGTCATAAAGCAACGAAAATCAACAATTTTTTTTTTTTTTAGTTTTATTTAATATCTAATCATTTGTTGTTGTTGTTGTTGTAAATTTTCTTCATTAATGCATTAAAAGTTGCCGTAATGCATTTTGGCCGGACATGCGAATTTAATGGATTTTCGTGATTGGAGATGGGCAGGCAGGCAGCAGCTCATTTAATTTGATGAAAATTTTGTAGACAATTATGCAATGAACATATATTTTTTTGCAAATTTTATTCAATGTGGAGGCTTTGGAATCATCCATAACGAATCAAGCGAAACTATTTTTTTTAAGTGATAATTAAATCCCTTTCGAATTACCAATAACGATTACCATGTCGAAGTTCTAGGCAATAGTTTTATACAAATCAAGAGAGATCCTCTGCCACATAAAGAAAGATCTCTGCAATATGAAAAAAACCCCAATACGTTGACAATTTTGGAGATTTATAATACTCATCATTATTTATCGATGCACCATACATCATTTTTCGAGAGTCGAGTTATAAGCAAAGGAAATAATTAAGATGGGCAGCACTGGCCGTAACCATGATGGGCAGCACTTAAATAGTTAATAGCTCCGCACCTAAAATTTATTAGTTATAAAAAACCTTTGGCAGTTGCAAAAAAAATATTACAGTCGGACTTGACCAAATTGAGTTTTTTTTTGTTCATACGGACAGACAGACTTAAAGACGGACATGGGTACAGAGAGTCTGGGTCTGTTGATGCTGATCAAAAATATATATCGTTTATAGGGTCGGAGATCTTTCTTCTGGCTGTTACATAAATTTGCACAAACTATTATACTTTTGCACCTTTAATTCAGAGTTTAAAAAAGAAGTAAAATAAAAATAATGAATCTGTTTCAGTTTCACTTTTAGATATATAAGTTTCTGATTTTTGTTCTGGAAAGTGATTTATAAAAAAAATTCATTTTGCAAATAATACATCAGTGAATTCAAATTCAAAATTTTTATGGGTTAAAAAAGAATCGTACAAACGGAGAATTTTACAACGATCTATGTTAGAGACAAATTCTTTAAAAATTTAGTGAAAACGAGAAAAATTAAATTTTATAATTAATTAATTCTAAAGTCTTCAAAAACTCTGAATAATACAATTCTATGCATATCAATTAATAAACATTGTAGGAAAGTAGAATATAATAAATTGAGTTTGCTAATTAGCATATTTGAATAAGGACTTTTCTTACTTATTATCATTTAAAAATGCAAAAATGCTTTTGTTAAACATTTACCAAGAACTTTTATTTGTACAATAACGGTTTATTAACCGTAGTTTTCAATTTTTTGGAATTAACCAGTTAGGAAAAATTTTTTTGGCATAGTGTATTAAATGGAATGGAAATATAATATTTTTCAAAGAATCCTAACATTTTTTGGGATTAAAACTAAAATCCTCAAAGCCGATCCGTCAGGTTTTATGCGGTAGGTAGCTGGTCGCGGCTAAAAATGACGCAATATTCACTTTATTTCCTTAATTCTTATCCGATTTGTATAACACATGGGAATCAATTTAATATACAAGTTTTTCAAGTTAAAAAATATAGGAGTAAACGACTTTCCATCGACGAATTTGAGTTCTGGATCCGGTTCTGCCTAACCGTAACAAATTTTAAGACCGATCGTTCCTTTGATTGGATTTGGTGAAACCAGACAGAGCCATTCAAAATCAGATTATTCAAGTAAATTTACATACCTTTTAATTCTAATATATTGTCAAAATTTATGATAATCGATTATATCGCCACAATAAATATCATGTTGGTTCCAATAATAGATTATCAAAAAAAATAACGATAAATCGATTTATTTAAAGATCAAAATATAATATTGACCAAAAAACCACAATTTTGTTTGCAGGCAAAATTTGACTTTTGATCGAATTCTTTAATCGGTTCAAAGTAAGAACGATGTCGAGGACGTAAAATAAGCACTTATCAATTGGTTAAGCCAATAAGGACTGATAATGGGGAGAACATGGGTTCCGATTTGAACGAATTTAAGTTTAGTGAATAACTCTTTCCAGCAAGGTTCGGTTCGGTGGTTCGAACCCGCTAGGAATCTATGGGTTCAGTTCGCGGACTGGTTCCTGGAACGCCTGAACCCCAGGTTTTGGTTCAAACCCCGGTTCACTTGAACAAAAAAGATTAATTTATTGTTAATTTAGTTTCAAGAAAATTAAATTGGAAATCTTTTTCTGATATCCTTTAGCTTGACATTTGACATTTTAAAGATCTACTCAGTTTAAGTAAATAGGTTTTATATCTTCCTGAGGCTGTTCATCTGTACTAGCTCTTAGATAAGAAAGGAAAAACTTAAGTGTTGAAAATGAACGTTCAACTGACTTCTGGGTTGTTGGAACAGGTAGTACAGAATCTATACTATAGATAAAGTAAAATTTTTTAAGTTTTCGTTCTGAAGACACTTCCAAAATTTTAAAACGTTTGTCGATGTTTGTTCTCTTTGACATTTTTCTAAGGAATCTATAACATCAGACGTAGAATTACAAATTAAAGTCTAATTTTCAAAACTCTCATATACACTTTCTTTCGAAAACTTCATTGATATTGCGTACCGAACCTCTTTTTTTTGAATAAATGGTCCGGTTCTGGTTCAGGTTCGAGGCGTCAAAAATGTGAAGGGTTCGGTTCATGGTCCGGTTCGAGCAGTCCAAAAAACCCTAACTGAACCGGTTCTCAGGGGTTCGGTTCCGGAACGGTTTGCAGCCAGATAGGATCATTAGGAACAGAGCAATCGTCTAAATAAGAAATGGTAGCGGGACAGGATGGTTCTTCTGGCAAGGCAGAAATTAAAAAAAAAAAAAAAATTGGGACGTCACAAGATAAATTTTTAAAAACTAAATTAAAACATTTCCATATGATTTCCTACTGAAAATAAATCTTCAAAGTTTTGGGATTCGTAAATTCGGGAAAATTCTGGTTTCCCGCGGGAGTTCCGTCTCGCGCTCATCTCTATTCTTAATACCGATAATAGTGCAGAACCGTACACTTTGTTAAGATATTTTTTTTTTTTTTTTTTTTTTGAAAACTATTTTTTTTTTAATATTAAACTATTTTTTATTCGTCAAGAAATGATTTAGCAACATTAAAAACAATTTGTACGATATCTGCAGTTCAGACAGATTTATGCTTAGAAGAGTTCTTGAGAGATTTTTTCTGAGGCGTTTCAGGACTTCGAATTCGAAACGAACCGGTTCAGAGAAATTTAAGTATTTGCTTAGACGTAGCAACGATGCTTAGGAAAGATCTGTGATCTTTACATTTTTGCTTCATTGTGGCCCTTCAAAAATATATGTCTTTACAATTTTAGTTGAAAGTAATAGAATTTAGTTGGATTTTTTCTTAAAATTTCAGGAAAATTGAAAAATTGGCTGTTAGTTACATGAAAGTAAGCATAATTAATCAAGCCTGTTCTCGTTTCCGAATTCGATCGATCGGAATTGGCGAAGGTTCTTATATCCAAAAATAAGGATTAGGGAATTCGTTTCAAAAATTTTGCCATCAAGACAGTTGAATGATGATAGATGAAAATTAAAAGTTATTCTCCGAATAACTCAATCGGTCTTTGAAGACGGAAACATTTAAGAATTCCGATCGAAACGATCGAAAACGAGAACTGGCCTAAATAATAATAAATCTGGAAATATGTTTTTTTTTATATTTTAAAGGAACTCCTAAAAAACCCAACTCAAAATGTGAATTTTGTTCTAAGATTTGGGAATGTAGAACTTTATTAGGATTAACTGCTTGGAATACAGAATTCTTGATATTTTTTTGTTTTTTTTAGCCTAGAAAGCCTTCTTCAAATTTTAGGGCACACAATCCCACATTTTCCTAGATCTAAGTATATATTTTTCTAAGAAAGTTGAAGGAATAATAATTTTAAAGCTCAATCAATCAAATATTGAGCTTTAGATATTTCATCCATGAATGAAAATTTACTTTAAATCTAGTTCAAGCAAAAATTTCCCATTTGTTTGAGGGAATTTTTCTTAAAAAAGATTGGAAAATCAATCTATTATCACTTTGATAAGTTCACTAAATAAAGCTTACCGTTATTCTTGTAAATTCAGTAGCAGCAATTGAAGGTTAATTCGTGGATGCAGCTGCACGTGTAAACTTTTTGTATACAAAATTTCTGCACCAGGATTTTTCACTGAGAGTATAAATTCTAGAATATTTTTTTTGCTTAAGATTCTTAAGTAAGGTGGTTGCACTTAATCAAGGGAGTTGGGGGGCGGGCGGGGTTACGAATTATGTTTGTGGGCCAGGATCTTTAGCTGATCTTCACACACGCGACAAAAATGTATCAAAAAGTAACGCGCGCGCGAAATACGATCGGTTTGTTGTTGTTGTTGTAGTTGGTGGCGGCACACGCCGGCTTTGGAATGCACACGCTGCGTTTTTGTATGTAAGTTGTATTTGTATGCTGCTGCTACTATGTTTGCTTGTTTTTGTTTGTTTGTATGTTCGTCGCCCCCGCAAAATGGCAACGCGTGCGTGCGTTAAACGTACTGGCGCAACGTCGTCCACAGACTGAATGAACGTGTGGCGCACAAACGGCGCTTGGACCCCCAACAATCATCAACATAAGTAGCAAGCGCGGCCACAACAAGAACGGCGACGAGGCGACCGACGACGACGAGTGCAACTTACGACAAACACGAGCAAACAAAACCAAAAAACCGAAGGCAGGCTGGGCCCAGCTCAGAAGGAGCAAGCGAGAGCCTAGACAATGTAAGAGAGAGAGAGAGAGTGCCACAGAGAGACAGAGAGAGAGAGAGCGCGAGTCTCTGTCTAGGTGGAGCGGGTGTGAGTGTGTAAGCAAAGCCAACGCCAGCGTCGACTGCGCAGGAGCAGCAACAGTGTGTGCCGTCCTCCCCCCCCGCCGCCCACAACCACCCACTGGTGTTGTTAAAATAAAAATAATGACGTCATTAAGCGCACAAATGAGCGCTGCTGCTGCCAGCGTCTGCGTTGACCGAGCTTATAACTGTTTTCTATGCAGTTTGTCGAAGGAGAAACGAGCCGTCGCCACTTGACGAAGCTTCGTCAGTTTCAATTGAGCTCTGAGCCGTTGCGTGCGAGTGAGAAAGTAAGAGGGACAGAGAGCGCAAGAGAGCCCAGCTATAAAGAGAGTACGAGTGGTTTTTATTATGAGCGGGAAAATTTGAATGGAGAGGGGGGCGGTTGGTTAACGGGTTGTGCTGCCCGCTGGTTTTTATTTCTAAATAAATAAAGTGGCAAATAATCATTTAAATGGAAAGGTAAATCAAATTAGTTTGCATTTTCTCAACTCAACTCCTTGATGTTTCACTCAACACTTGAAAAAAAAAAAATAAAAACTATGCAAATATTAATGGATATTTATGAGGCATTTAAAAAAGGCGTTAAGGCAGCAGATACCAAATGCATAACAGTGCCAGACTTTTAAATGCTTTTTTGGTTTTGGTAACGCTACAGTACAATTTTCCACACTTTTGCTTATTTTATTGAGCAACTGTTAATCATTAACTTTTTTAGTGTGGGCTTTGCAATTTTCTGCATTTAAGATAAACAACACGATTTTGTGTGATTTTTTATGATTTTTAACGTAACGTTTATTTGAAATTCAATGAATATTTTACAATAGGTACAATGATTTCAAAAAAGTTACCTTGCCGTTTTGCCGCAGAGTAATCTTGAAAAATATATTCATTTGACAAACTTTGGATACAATATCCGTTAAACTCACCACTACGATATTTTTTTTTTTTTTTTAAATTTATTTTGAAATACATCAAAAAGCTTGAAAAGGGTTAAACTTTCTAAAAAGTCCATCCTTCGATATTTAAAAAAATTTTATTTATTTTGAGGTGCTGATTTCAAAAAAAAATAATAAAAAAAAAAAAAAAAAAATAAAAAAAAAATAATAATAAAAAAAAAAAAAAAAAAATAATAAAAATAAAATAAAATAAAAAAAAATTAAAAAAAAAAAAAAAAAAAAAAAAAAAAAAAAAAAAAAAAAAAAATAAAATAAAATAAAATAATAGTCAAAGTAGGCACAAATTTATTGTTCTGGGTTAAAACCCGAAAAAAACCGTTAACAATTTTTTTGAGGACTATGAACCTTATATCAATAAGCCATAAACTTGCTAGCTCTCACATATAAAAAAAAATTTTATAATTCAATTTTATAGTATTAATTTCTCAAAAAAAAAAAAAAATTGTAATTGTATATGTTTAAATTAAGTAGGATCATTATATTTTTTTTTCTCGCTGATTGTTTGTTGTGACTGGTGCAATAATTATTAAGTTTATACTTGCAGCACCAGGAATTTTTGTCAATTAAAATTAAATTAAAGATTTAAAAAAAAAAAAAAAAAAATTTCATATATCTCAGAAGATATTTTCTTTATCAAAAAATGTTTCTTTAAAGATATGACTCAAAGGCAGGTTTTATGTTTCGTCCATTTTTATATTGAAAATTTTATAGTTTTAGAGAAAAAGGCCACAACATTTTCTTTTAATAATAAACTTTTGATTGGTGTAATGAACGTACATCCTGGAATATCAAGTTAATTTCACATTTTGCACTTTTTTACGTTAATGTTACATTTATTTGTATATAACAAAAAAAAAAAATTAAAAAAAATTAAAAAAAAATTAAAAAAAAAAAAAAAAAAAAAAAAAAATTTTTTTAATCTGTAAAAATGTCGAAAAAAATGTAATGAAATGGTATAAAGTGTACAGAAACGTGCGCCGCTGGCAAAACAGACTTTTGTCTGTCGGCATTTAACGACCATTTTCAGTATTTTTCTCGAAAACTACTTCTAACACTTAATATAAAACATGCGTTTCCACAATAGCTTTCTTCACTACATTATAAGTTACTTAAAAGTAACAGTAAAATGTAAAAAATTTTGTATTAGGTTACACTATTTAAAAATAAACTAAAAAAAAAAAAAAAAAAAACAATAGCTTTAATTTTCGCCTAAAACATATTTTGATTAAGAACATATTCTAAGATATTTGCAAAAAAAAAAAACACACAATTTGAACGATTTTTTTCGATTTTAGGACAGAAAAAATATATTTGAGCCAACTTTGACTTTTTTCGTAATCAGGATTCCAAAAGACTGACATATATACCAAAAGTTTGAAAAAGATTGTAAGTAGGAACTTTCCGGAAGTTCAGCCTAAAATTATAGTCCCACTATTGCAGACTTTCTAATTGATCAAAATAAAAATATTTATTGTTGCGAATTTTATCAAGTCTTAGTATTGTTAATATTCCTGAGTATTCTCCCAATAAAAAAAAGTAGTACTGCCCTTGAAAGGGTTATCAATATATAAATTTTTTTTATGGATAAAGGACTATAAAATAGCGAAAAAATAATAGTACTACTAATGCTTTCTCTACAGTAATCGCTTTGTTTCGCAGAATTACTTGGATAAAAAGCATGTGGTTAGGTGATTTTACTTTAATTTGATTATTTTTATCATCAAAAGTAAAGTAAATCAATACCAATGTCGTGGAAAAAATACAGTAAAAAATCTAAAAAAAAAAAAAAAAAAAAAAAATGTATATTGAATGGAAAATCCTTTAGAGAAGTTGGTCGATTGGTCGGAAAAGGATTCTTTTAAGGCTACAACGGAGCTTAAAAAGGACTTCAATACGAAGACTTTAATACGAAGATATTACCAAGCTCATGAAGTTTGCAAAGGAACATCTAAATGGTGGAATATTGGATAGACATTTGGGAGTAAAGATGTTATGTTTCGTTGTAAAAGGCTATCGTTCGTCCTCCAAACTCAGAAAACAATTTCAAATACACTGAAAGAAACCATTAATCATGGAGGCTCAAATGAAATGTAATGGTATGGGGAATATTTTTCTTACTATGGATGACCGTAATTGCTCAATTTGTATACGTCAATATATTGGATACTGTCATGATATCCTTCGCAGAAAATGAGAAGCCGCTAGATCATAGAAAAGATCAGGTTCAATTTAACCATTGCAGGTTTTGATTTTTTGTACTTTCCCGAATTTGGTACGATTTGCACTGAAAATTTCGTATGGCTTGGTGACCCCGACGTGTGGAATTTCGAATTATGTGATTTCCACTGAATTATATAAATCACTCATATCAAAAAAGAGTAGACAAATTCAAAATCAAACAAAAATAACCAAACAGTACAAGTACATCTTAGCTTGGTGACCCCGACGTGGGATTTTAAAATATATGATCAATAATATCAAAAAGAAAGCAAATACCAAATCAATCAACACAAATAAGTTTCCTATTACACACACACACACAAAAGATAAATCAAAATATCCGCAATTTTATCAAGAACAAATTATGTAGACCATTTGAAATATTCTCTGTCAACTTTCTTTGCCCATTTGTCACTTGCCAACATGGCAGAGTATCTCTAGTTTACCCCTAGCTACCCACCCAACTCCTCAAACTAGACAACTTTACTGTCCAGAAATTAATAATTAAAATGCCAATCCGCAGTCCAAAGCCAACGCCAACAGCTAGTCACTCAACTCTCTCACTCTCCGGCTGCATCTTTGGTTCACCCACAACTTCTCTTCCTTTTCAGCACTTCTATGCAACCGAAAAGTACCTATAAATATGGAAGCGTTTGCCCACTTTCCGGCTGCTGCTGTTGTTCCTACTCCTACTCCTAACTCCTTCTCCTTGGCTACCTTTTTGCACTAATTCACATTTGATGTTTTGTTGTCGGCGCTGTTGTTGTTGTGTTGTTGTTGGTGCTTGCATTTTTCTGGTCAATGAGGTTACAGTCAAGTCACTAGACAAGCCAACTCTCCCCCATCCTTACCACATTGGCAGCTGGGCAGAAGATGCAGCGATTCGTGCGGTCTTCAACCGGTCGCTCGTAAACAGACTGGACCAACTGGCCGATGCTGCTGCTCCGATTTGCTCTGTCTTTCTCTCTCTCTCTTTCTCTCTGTCCAGTCTAGCCAGCCACCCACCCACTAGCTCTGGCTATCGGAGGTGTCGATGACGTCGTAGTTGTCTGTGGCGATAAATATATAAAAAAAAAAAAAACCAACATAAACCTAAACAGACTGCCACTGCCTACGCCATTTGTTGATGATTTTGTTTGTTTTTTTCTTATTTAGAGTTATAAATGAGTAAGGAAAGGGTAAGATAGTTAAGTGAATCGATTTACTGGGAGAAAAGAAAATATCACAATTTTTGGTGACCCCGACGTATGCATACTATACTCACATACAAAACTTGCCTAAAATTATAAAAATTTTTTGAAAAATCACCCAAATAACAAGTCTTGGAAAGAATTATGGACATAATTTTATGTTGGTTAGGGTGACCAGATCTTTTTAATCTTAAATTAAGCGCGCAGTGTCTGCGTAAGTACATCAGAGAGCAGCAATGGGTACCTTATTTTCGAGCACACTCGTCATTATGATGGAATGTTTTAATAAAACCGCTATTGCGAGAAGCTTTGTATCACTTTAACAGTGGAAAAACACCTTTAAATTTAGGTACAACATAATTTAAAGGAAATTCAGCTTACTAAGCGTATCAATATGATTTATTGCTATCCGCGTCTTTTTGAAACGTAGCATAAAGGAATATCTTGCATAACGATCATGCGGAGCAAGACAGATAAGATGGCACGACCTATCTAGGGCCGACGGGAAGAGCTTTGCCTAGGTGGAGGGAGGACCATTCACAGTCACTGACTTGATGGACATCCTACTAAGCTCGCAAACAATTGGAATGCTATTTGCACCATTGCAGCACAGATCCTTAAATCATTGCGTCGAGCAAAATCCCAGTTCAATCCCTCGATAAAAAATTTAGTGGAGGCATTCATGCCATCTCCCCCTTGTGAAGTAATACTTAGCGGTAGTTCCGCGAGAGGGAAACGGAGAGTAGGGGTGGTTTTAGTGGGTGAGGAACACCGAGTCCCACACTTTATGGCTTTTAATGCTTTCCCTCCTATAACAAAAAAAAAAAAAAAAAAAAAAAAAAAAGACCTTATCTAGGCCAATATTCAACAGAGGAAAGTAATGGAACCGATTTCAAGATCAGAATAGATTTTAAATTGAATATAAACTATCTCAGGGTGGTATTTCAGAATATTTGTAGAAAAAAAAAAAAAAAAAAAAAATTAATAAAGCCCATTCCAGTATTCACTTTCGGAATATCTTGCGATAACGATCATTGCTGGAGCAAGAAAATAAGAAGGCAAGACCATATCTAGGCCAATATTCAACAGAGGAAAGTAATGGAACCGATTTCAAGATCAGAATAGATTTTAAATTTAACATAAACTATCTGAGGGTGGTATTTAATATATTTCAGAATTTTGTAAAAAAAAAAAAAAAAGAAAAAAAAAAATTAAGCCCATTTCAGTATTCACTTTCGCTGAGAATTTGCGGATTCGGATTTGGTAAATGTTCTCTTTTCTTCAAAGCGTTTAAGATAAATGGTTTCCAACTTCAAATTTGTCTTTTTTATATTTTTTAAATTTTTAATCGAAATTTTGGACGAAAGTCAAATTTGCGAAAAGGTCTTGTATAATTTTTTTTTAAATTTCATTTTTTAATATTTTTTTTTTTCTTTTTAAAAAAAAATTTTTTTTAATTATTTTTAATATTTTGAAATTTTTTTTTAATATTTTTAAATTTTTTTTTTAAAATTTCATTTTTTTTTAATATTTTGAAATTTTTTTTTTAATATTTTGAAATTAAAAAAAATTTTTTTTTTTTTAATATTTTGAAATTTTTTTTTTTTTAATTTTAAAAAAAATATTTTTTTCCTAAAAGGCCTCGTAAGTGTATTAAAATTGCGCACATCTTAAGAATGCAACCATTTTCCCATCCCCTTCCCCCTTTGTCCAATGCATTTGTCCACTGCAGCCAATTTTGGTCAATATTTAAGTGCTTTTCCGCCTGTCGTCTGTCTATGTTGTTCATCCTCTGGTCCGTTCGCTCCTCATCAACTTAATTTTGTGAAATTTTCACGTGCTTCCCCCTCCCTCCCTCCCTCCTCCCTCTTAGTACTGGTGGTTGGCTCTCTTTGGGTTTCTCTTGTCTTTTATGTCTAATTTTGTGTGCAGCATTTTACCGGCAGCTATAAAATCGTATTACCGTTAAATGTTGCACTGGCGAGCCGTCGTCTAATTTACGTTACCCGGCAGCAGCAAAGCAAGGGGTGTGGGGGAGGGGGCAGGAAGACACTGCCCACTTTCCATCTGGGCTTGATTGTCATTCGTTACGAGTTTGGCTGGTGTAGAGAGTCTTGGCCAGCAAACTGATTAAATTCAGCACGCGCCCTGCGGGCATTTTGGGAAAACTTCTTGAGCCGCAGCAGCAGCAGCAGGAGTAGACGATGCCTCATCAGCAAACCGAAGACGACGACGACGACGACGAAGGAAACTCGACGCTCTACATAAATTTGAAATTAACGTTTTCCCGCTCTCTCAAGCTGCTTGTCATGTCTGTCTGTCTGTCTGCCAACTCCACCTTACCCCCCCCCCCCCCACCCATCAAGTGTTTACATGCTTTCTGTAATTATCATGGCCATTGCATTTGCCATGGAACACACACGCAGACACTAGAGTCAAGATCTAGAGTTTGGCCATATTCCAATTGCATTCAGTGGGACTTTCCCCTCCGCCCCGCACACTAATTAAATGCAAATCTTTCGTTCCCCCCCTCCACACCCACATCCTATGTCTAATATATGGCCTAAAACGCCAGGGGGCAAACTTTGGCCACATTTTCAACAACGTTCCGTAAGACTGTCAGCACTAAGAAATACCAAAAAAAAAAAAAAAAAAAAGAAAAAATGCGACTAAGTAAAAAACGAGTGAAAATTAAAACCAACAAACATATAAAAATTATCGCCCGCTCTTAGATAAAAAATAGAGAAAACTTTACAAAATGAACAGCGAAGTGTTTGTACACTCAAAAATTTTATAGAAATTTTCAGTAAACGAAAAGTTTAAGAATTTGGCCTAGATGTAATTTTTTCTTCAAGAAAATAAAAATATTTTTTTTGACAGGTATTTTAGGGTAATTGTGGCGAATTTCTTGAACTAGTTCAAATGAACTAGTCATAAAAATGAACTAAGAACTAGTTCAAAATATTTTAGAATAAATTGAATTTAATGTTTATTTTAATAATCATAGTTTTTAGACTTCTGGCGAATTTCGTGAACTAGTTCAAATATACTAGTCATAAAAATTAACTAAGAACTAGTTCAAAATACTTTAGAATAAATTGTATTTTATGTTTAAAATTTTAGTTTAATATCATAGTTACTAGACTTGTGTCGAATTTCGTGAACTAGTTCAAATGAACTAGTCATACAAATTAACTAAGAACTAGTTCAAAATATTTTAAAATAAATTGTATTTAATGTTTATTATTAATAATCATAGTTACTAGACTTGTGGCGAATTTTGTGAACTAGTTCTAATGAACTAGACATAAAAATGAACTAAGAACTAGTTCAAAATATTTTAGAATAAAGTGTATAATATTATTTTAACTAGTTCAAAATACTTTAGAATAAATTGTATTTAATGTTTATTTTAATAATCATAGTTATTAGACTTGTGGCGAATTTTGTGAACTAGTTCAAATGAGGTAGGCATAAAAATGAACTAAGAACTAGTTCAAAATACTTGAGAATAAATTGTATTTAATGTTTATTTTAATAATCATAGTTATTAGACTTGTGGCGAATTTGTACTAGTCAATGAACTAGTCATAAAAATGAACTAAGAACTAGTTCAAAATACTTTAGAATAAATTGTATTTAATGTTTATTTTAATAATCATAGTTATTAGACTTGGGCGAATTTCGTGAACTAGTTCAAATGAACTAGGCATAAAAATGAACTAAGAACTAGTTCAAAATACTTTAGAATAAATTGTATTTAATGTTTATTTTAATAATCATAGTTATTAGACTTGTGGCGAATTTCGTGAACTAGTTCAAATGAACTAGTCATAAAAATGAACTAAGAACTAGTTCAAAATACTTTAGAATAAATTGTATTTAATGTTTATTTTAATAATCATAGTTATTAGACTTGTGGCGAATTTTGTGAACTAGTTCAAATGAACTAGTCATAAAAATGAACTAAGAACTAGTTCAAAATATTTTAGAATAAATTGTATTTAATGTTTATTTTAATAATCATAGTTATTAGACTTGTGGCGAATTTCGTGAACTAGTTCAAATGAACTAGTCATAAAAATGAACTAAGAACTAGTTCAAAATACTTGAGAATAAATTGTATTTAATGTTTATTTTAATAATCATAGTTATTAGACTTGTGGCGAATTTCGTGAACTAGTTCTAAATGAACTAGTCATAAAAATGAACTAAGAACTAGTTCAAAATACTTCATAATAAATTGTATTTAATGTTTATTTTAATAATCATAGTTATTAGACTTGGTTGTAAAAAAGTCAGAACTAAGAACTAGTTCAAAATACTTGAAAAATTGTATTTAATGTTTATTTTAATAATCATAGTTATTAGACTTGTGGCGACTTTTGTGAACTAGTTCAAATGAACTAGTCATAAAAATGAACTAAGAACTAGTTCAAAATATTTTAGAATAAAATTGTATTTAATGTTTATTTTAAAATAATTAGCCCTTATATAAGGAATCATCTTTATCTAAAGCAGCGGTGGGCATTAAATGAGAGTTTGGGAGCAGTCCAAAAGCAACAAAAAAACGAAACATTTAAAAAAAAACAAAACAAAATTTTTTTTTAAATATTTTATAGTTAAATTTCTAAGAATTGCATATTCAAATCTCCCCGCCTAATAAACTGCCGTAATTAACTGCGTTCCGACTTTATGGTGTTTTCGCCGGCTAATTACAAAAGAGCATCCTGGCCACATCATTTGAGATATTTTTCCATTAACTGGACGTCGACGTTGCTGTCGTCGTCGTCGTCCACCATATTAAAATTAACCTGATTACTCCTTAGGCGTTGTTGAAGCTGAAGCTGGGGGATTGGGATTGAGTGTGTTGTTGCCAGGCACAAACTAATTTCAAATAACATAATTCATTCGCTGTGGCCAAAAGGGGCAGCACTTGGACTTGGCCGCTGACCGGTTTTCTTGTGTGGAGCAGCAAATTAGTTGAAGTTTAATCACAGCGAACAAAAGCAGCGCAAGGCTGTCATAACAGAGTGTAAAGGGAGGGGGGAGCGAGGGAGCGAGGGAGAATGGAAAATGAATGCTAATTGTTATTGTACTTAAAGGCAGGCAGGACAACTAACTGCCAATGGGAATGAACATGTACGAAAACTATGCGCAGCACGCAAAAATTTTCTCGCGCATAAAAATTTGTTATTATTGAATTTTTATTATTGCATCGTTTAATTTTCTCTGTAGCTGCGCGCATGCGTTTTGGTGTATAAGAAGAATAAAAAAAATAAAAATACAACAACAACTACATTAACAGCTACAACTTTTGCCCAAAGGCTAAAGGCATTTACCCTGGCACCAGAGTGAATGGTACAAGAAGGTGTATTAAAATATACGTAAAAACAGAACTTAAGAACTGAAGGGGACTTTAAATCAATGAAGTCAACAGCGATACCAGCCAAGCTGGAAAGAATGCTTCAAAGAAAGCTTTTTAAGTTCCTAATGGCCTTACTATAAGTATTCCAAAACTTAGGTTCTTAAGAACTACTATTAAAGACCTTTTAGAAATCTTTTTTAAAAAAAGAAGTCGAATAATTTAACAGCACAACTCGCAAATCTTCTAAGAGGTCGTTTTTGGAGCTTATTTAAAAAAAAGGATACAAGTGATTTTGCGGAGATACTATCTGAACTTCAAGAGGAATTAGACTAGATTAGAAATGTTGGACTTAAAAAAGGTTATGAGACTTATAACGGGAATACTATCGAATCTCTCAGAAGCAGGCACGTAGCTAGAATCAGCCCCTTTCCCCCTAGCTACGTGCCTGCTCAATAGCCTTAACATTCTATCTCCGAACTTCTAAGGAAGTTTACGAGACGTCTAACAACGAAGCTTATAGAAGTCTCGGATATACTTAAACCCATATTTTTCCAAGGGTACTTCCAACAAAGGATTTCAAGATGCTAGCAGAACTCGTAGAAGGATTTTAAGAAAGCGTACTTTAAAGCAGCGGTGTGAAAGTCTTTGTTAAAACTGCTCCCATTGCTTCAAAAGTTATTTTTTGGTGTCACTTTGTCGCATAAGCAATTGCGTCGCTTCGAAATGAATTACATAAAAAAATGCCGTACGGCGCAAATACAAACTATAACAGTGTACGATCGATACTGGGCGACGAGCGCGCTCAAAAATACAAAAACAACCACACTGGTCGTGTTCAGCGAGAATTGCTCCTGATCAATGAATATTTCGGTAATTTATAGCCTACTTTTCTTGGTTTAATTGATATTAGACTTTCCATATTTTATTAAAAGACCCCTAAAGTACTATTAATAAGAGTAGTTTTATTTAGCTGATCAGTGAACAACTGTCGCGCCTACTGTGTGTGGATCGCTGCTCGTCTCGAGCCTCATTGTTGTTGTTGGACTGCTCCCAAACTTAAAATGCATGCCCACCGCTGTTTTAAAGCAAAAATGTGAAGCAAGACCAGCAAATCTTCTAAAAGATTTTCCGTGAAGCTTATTTTAAACTCAAAAAATAACGACTAGTACAATCGGGATAGAATTTTAACCGTTTTGTACTTAAAATTTCAAAATTATTTTGTTCTTTGATGTACTTAAATTAAGCACAAAACATTCTTAGGTCCAAAAACGACCATTAATATTAAAGAAATGAGAACAAGCATTCCTGAATCAAGAATTTTTCATACTTGCAGTTGGCAGAAAAATTCTAGCACAAAACTTTTTGGTTTAAGGCAGAAATAGACATACAATGCCATACTCAAAAGGAATGCAAAGTGAAATGCGAACTATTTCAACACGAATCTGTCCTTAAAATTCTCAACTGGTTCTTTCACTTTGCTGATGGAAGTTAATGGTAGATTTTTTATCTTTAATTAATTCGTGGCTTTAGTTCCTTGCAGCCCTATTTGATTTCATATAGAGACTTCGTTCCAAATTCAAATTGGAAACAGCATAAGAATTTAATGGACTTTAATTAAGAACATTTTGTACATATTTAAAAAAAAAGAAAATGGAATAATTTTGTACTTAAAAACCCAACTAATTAAAATTTTTGACCAAAAAAAAATCGTTCATATTTTATGTACTCTTATTTGTTTCAAGAATGTATTAGGGATTACTTCAGAATGTATTTTGTTCTTATTTTAAGTACTTTAATACTTTTTATAAGAGTTAATCGCGATGGACTATTGATTAAGACTTTTTCGACCCAATCCTATGATCAAAAATATCTTAAAATATATCGGAAGATATTTCAGGACGTTCGGTCAAAAATTAAGTATTTTGGGTTTTAAAAAACGTTCTTAATATAAGAACTTTGTATATATATAAATATATCCGGAGATATTCCAGGACGTTCGGTCAAAAATTAAGTATTTTGGGTTTAATATAAGAACTTTGTACTTAAAACAAGTATTTTGTGTACTTATTGTACTACTTTCTTTCTATGAAGGTTTAAGTAACAAAATTGCGACTTCTTAAAGAACGTTTATCAAAGGGTTCTTGGCACAGACTTTGAACGAAGGTTACGAGGCGTCCAAAGCCATTACTAAGAGAAGTTTCTACCTAGGATCGTTTATAAGGGTTGTTGGTGCTGGTAAAGGCAAAGGTTTTTTTACAAACGTTTTTGATGCAAAGTTGTAGCGGTGCTAGCAGAGCTAGTGGTTGGTTTCTAAAATAAGAAGTACCTAACAGCAATAATAACAGAACTCTCAGAGAAGTTCATTATTTTGTTTAAGGTTTCTTATGACGACGAGTTTATTAGAGTTTTCTTCTAGAGAAGGACTGAACGACGGAACTAATATTTCACCCATAATATTTCCAAGCTTATGTTTTTACTAGCTTACTTCGAGCGAAGTTTTGGTCACAACTAATTTTGAAAGAAGGCAACCAGCGACGATACTAACAGAACTTCTTAAAGAACTTCTGGTAAAAGTTTTGTAGAAAAGTATTCCAACGACAATACTGGCCGAATTTCTTGAACTAGTTCAAATGAGCTAGTCATTAAAATGAACTAGGGTGTCAGTGTTCATTTTTTAAGACCTAGATGTCGAGTGCTGCAAAAAAAACCACCCCCACTTTTTGTCTTCGAAAATGAACTATAGTTTAAAACATGAAAAGTTCAGCAAAAAATTTAACTAATGAACTAGGTCATTGAAATGAACTAGATTCTCCAACTCTTAATGACTAGATACTTTCAATTTTTAGGAAAAATTTTCATTAAAATTTTTCGTCTAAAGGGAAAAGATTCACTGTCGAATTTTTGAGTAATCTTCAACAGATTTGCCTGCCTCAGGATACATATAATTTATATAAACTTTTAGTCCACTTTCAGCCCACTGTGCTTAACGCAGACCTCACGTTTTCATACTTAATTCCATACGAAATATGCGCGTGCGCAGCATTTGCTGCCGCTGCTGCTGTTGGAGGGCTGTTGCTCAAGGAGCATAGACCTGTCTGTCTGTCTGCCTGCCTGCCCTTGCCTGTTGCTATAACTCCGCCTCGTTGGGGTACTACTATCTACGTGGTAATTTTGTAATATCGTAAAGTATTTTTTAATTGAACGCACCTCCTTCTACCTCAGCTCAGGCACCACAGGCCGGGCGGCTTTACGATGTGCTGTTTGAATTTGCACTTTGTCAACACTTTTGGTACTTCCAAAAAATACTGGACTCCTCCTCTGCCAAGCATGACTCATTTCTTTGGCATTTGTTTTTTTTGATTTATGCCTCAAAATCTTGAGGCTGTAAAAATTAGATATAATTATGGCAGCCAATTAAAATGCATTTCTGGCAAAAACAAAGCTAAAAAAGCATAAATCAATAAAAGATTTATGGTCGTGAAACAAAAGTCGAGCTTAGTCTACATATAATTTTTTATGATTAGTTGAGGCGGTTTATTTTTTTTTTTTTCGGAGATTTGCTTTTGCATAACCTTTTGGCTCCTTCTGGCTAGCCATTCATTCGCATTCACATGAATGGATCGGCGGCCTAACCTGTTCCCGCAGACTCCACTCACGACTTTATAATTAGGCACAGTTGCTCCTCTTCGCCTGCCGGCCAAGTCCTCTCCGGCTGCTCACTTAATGCATTCATAATAATATTTCTTTTTGCGTTTAAATTTATGTTTTCTGCCTTGTAGTCTGCTGCGGCTGAGCTGAGCTTGGCTTTTTATTTATTTTTGCCAGTTTTAATTTTCTCGCTTCAAGAGGCTGCCCCCCTCCCCTCCCCTCGCTCACTCTCTCGCGCTCTGGCTCGACTGGCCGAAGATCGTTTTGCATTCTTAAACATAATTGCATGTGGGCGTGGTCACATATGAAATTTCTTTGATTAAAGTCGATTAAAATCGCGGCCTGTTTTGCCTGCTTCTGCCAACAACAACAACAACAACAACTACGACTACTACCACATCTGTACTTGACCGTGTCTGACGGAAGCAGCAGAGGATCAGCCATGGATTTTATGTGTTTTTAGAGGTTCAAGGATTAAGCGGATATTTAAATTTGATTGAATATTTACTAAATTAAATGAGTTAAGCGAGAATAAGCACTGAGTGAAATAAATTGAAACACCAAAAGCATCAGCTAAAAACTAGTTCATAGAGATCGCAAGCTCTTAACTGAGAATCCAAAAAAAAAAAAGACACTACAAAACTACACAAATCAGCACCTACACTCAGAAAAAAATGAAAAAATTCCGTACTAAAACTAGGGAAATTTAAGAACAAACTTTCTCTTAAGCTGACTAAGGGCCGTTTTCTCATCTTCATGTTTTAAAATCTAGGTGGATATTAAGAAAATGTATGTTACTTACTTTTAATCTATGCTTATGCCTAAAAGATCACGGACCAAAAGCAAGAAACATACATTTTCTTATTAACCACCTAGATTTAAAAAAACATGAAGATGAGAAAACAAAAAAATCTGGGAAAATTCAAAATTCATTTTAAGTTCGTTATGTTAATTCTTAAGTCCCTTTAATTTAAATTAAAATGAATTCTTTACAATATAAATAAATTTTTCTCACTTTTGTTATAAAATTAAATTTTAGAAAAAAAAAACAAAACCTAAATATTAAAAACACAACTATCTAAATTCAATCACGGATATACTCAATGGGGTCGTCTAATTCTAGCAATTCGATTCTAGTAGTGGTTTTTCTGAATTATATGAGCGCTTGTGGAAAATCTCGTTAGAGAATCACCATATTCATCGTATTGAAGTCCGCATTTACACATGAAGTTTCCTCATGATGAAGTTTTTTTGTGGGGAGGGGGGGGGAAAAAAGAGTTTAGGTTAAAAACATAAAACCAATTAAAGTGATGCAAACGAAAAAGCAAACTTGAGTACAGACTGTGAAGCATGAAGACCTAGCTTGGCATGAGGATTTTTCGATAATTCTGCTTTGCTTTTGTTCCGTTTGATCTGATGCAGGGTTCTTTTGTGGGTTATTTGCTTATAGCTGTCAGTCTAGTTAAATATAACTTTAAGAAGCAAGCTTTGTCATGTAAATGCGCATGGAGCTTTGAAGATGCTTCAAACGAAAAGAAAGAATCGAATCGATAGCAATAATCCAAAATTCATGGAATAGAGTTTAAAAACTTTGGTATTAAACTTCACCTAGTTTAGGCGTAAATATCTGCGAAAGCGATACGTTTCACCATAAGAAGCATATCGATAATCTGGGTTGTCATTAAAGCTTCATAAGAAAGCTATAACGGAGAAAGAGAATGAGCAGGTTAAATATAAAAAAAATTCATCAGATAAAAGAAATGCTGTGTATTTGGTGGAAGAAAGAGAGAAAAAAAAATGCTGTTAGCCAATCGCAAGGGTGTTCTTTTGCGTCAAAACAACTCTCGACTTCTTACTCTTCGAAAACTATTGGAGCTGAATTGAAAAGTGTGCCATCACTTTCTATCATATAACCCAGACCTTGCACTTTTATATTATCAATTGTTTTTATCTCTTCAAAATTCTTTAAAACATTTGTTTCAATAAGTTTGTTTTAGACATAGATGAGAGTTTTACAAGAATCCGGAATCGCGCTGCTCAAAAGGTAGTCAAACAAAACGGAATACATAATCGATTAATGTTCATTTAATATTAATTACATTATAAAGACAATTCTGATTGCTATAACTGCATATGCACGTACTCACGCATTATGAAGAGTACATTACGTATACGTAATTTTTTTGACTGAATACTATTGATGATTTTGACTTTGCTGCTTGGGGGTTGGGTGGGGGTCCCCCCCGATTGTTTTTCCACCATTGTATATCGCGATTTGGGAAATTCGCCCAAAGAGTGGGGGAAATGACTAGAAAATTTATGGTAAACCTATTTTAACCTAACTTTAAAAATCGTTTTGTGAACACTTATAGAAAATTTAGATATTAGATTTTCGGTGGTGGAATTTCCGCCATAGAGAATTGTGGGCGTATAATCGTTCCGTGTCAAGGCTATTTGTGAGTCGATCTGAATAAAATCGTTTTGTAAGCTCTGGGGCGAATGAATGGAAACTCATGTTGAAGTTCACTGAGGTCGGAATATGGTCAGGAATTTTCTACTGAAGGTCGGAAAATGGGAGCGGGGGTGTTTCAACGTTTTTTCATCATTTTGGCGGTTGATGGTGGCGAAGCGACGCGGGTTGAGAAGGACCTATTTAAACATCCTCTTATGATTAAATCAATGGCTAGGACTGAGTTTATTTATTTTTATTACAAAGTTCCTTAAATATCTCCCAAAGACGGATGATCTCACATTTTTATTTAAATTATAATAATTTTTAATAATTAATATCAATGTTTCCATCAACTTTCGAAGAACGGATAATCATTTTATTTAGTTATTTTCGTAATCATTATAAATCAATAAAAGTAATATTCTTAAGATCTTCCCGAAATACGGACACAACAACATTTTTTTACTTTCAGTCATTAACATCGAATAAAAACTAAAAAAAAAAATGTAAGGTTTTTGATAACTATTATTTTTTGTGCCCTTAAAAAATAGAAAAAGTGATTTTATTTTTGCCGCAGCTTTTGTATATGCAATGCAACCTGAATTGTTTAAACAAAATATTTAAAAACACAATTTAAAAATTTTTATAAAAAACTTTTTTTGATAATATCGAATTACGATGGTTTGGTATCACTAAAACGAGGGGTAGCTACTACGATTTTATATTAATCAATTATAAAAGTAAGAGAAAAATTGTAAAAGAAGAAACGGAGAATAAAAAAGTCCCATAAAATGGAAAAAGAAATCAAAGTTGTGCAAATGTATATAACAGACCGAGGATCCCCTTTTATAGTATATATTATATCTTGATCAGCATAAACTGATTCGATATAAGGATGTTTGTCCGTCTGTATGAACGCGTCGATCTCAAGAGATAAGAGATAGAGAAACGTGCTTTTGTATGAAAGTAAGTGTATACCATAAGCAGCTGTCAAAGGCACAATTTTGAAGTAAGAACCTTGTGACTAAGGGCCGATTTCTCATCTTCTAGATAGCTGCTATGTGTCAGATGAACTAGCAATTTATTCTGTTATTTGTTAGTTTATGTGACAGATAGCTCTATGTAGAAGATGAGAAATCGGCCCTTAAAATATATAAACTTAGTCCTCATATCTATCTTTAAGATCGGTTAAAAAACACGGAAGTTTTAAAGGTACTATTATTATTAGAAGTCCAACGGGCAGCTGGGGGTCTGCATAACGACGGCAGCGTCGCGGCTGCGGCGTCGTAAGCTTCGGCAGCGAGTGTGTATGTGTATATATGCGTATGAAAACACACAAAATCAAGGGTACAGTGTATTTTAAAGCACTCTTACTTGTTCTTCTTTATAAATTTCATTTTTATCTAATTTTGTTAAGAAACAAATTCAAAATCCTTTCCTTAAAGTTTATCATTAACATAACTCACTTTCTATAACAAATAAGAGTTGCAAAGAACTTAAAATCAAGAATTCCACAAACCTAACTAGGGGTCCTAAAGGAAAAACTATTATAAGACCCAAGCATTTCGGTAAATATTATAATTGTTTTGGGTTACTTACCAGAAACAGTTGCCAGTTTGCATAAATACGAGCCACTAAAAATAGGCAAAAAAAAAAAAAATATTAGAAAATAAATCAAAAATATATTTAAAAAAAGGGTTATAACTTTCTAAAATTGGCAGAATCAAGCAGAGGTAGATTTTCCCTCAAAAAATGTTGTATAAAATCTCTTGGTCATTTTTTCTAAATTATTGTGCATATTTTATGCTTTTACCTCATTTACCTCATTGATAACTACACATGATCATTCTCCACCTTCTCCTTAACTATAAAAAATATTTTTTTTTTTGCAGCTCTAACATTCTCATCATCATCATCAACGGCCAGTTGGCCACTCCCTCCTGAATCCTCTTCCCCCCCCACACACAACACACACCCGCCACCCCAATCCCAAGTGGACATGCCGCTTCTAATCTGCACTCAAGTGAATTGCAAATTACGTGTCTTAAATTGAAGTTTTACGAGTTGCTACTCTAAATGTTTGCACCAAAGTGCTCGGGTCTGTGGATGTTTGCACAGCTTGGCCAGCAATTTCTAAGCTCCAGCTACAGCCACAGCCACGTCTGCGCAGAGAGAGAGAGTGGAGCCTGATGAGGCTGCTGCCTTGGCCACGGAGTCTGCGTGTTTAGGCCGAGTGTTGTATTTCATGTTCTTCTGTTCTTCTGCTGCTGCTGCTGCTGCGGTTGTCGTCTTCTACTTCTGCTGGTTGTTTATGCGATGCAGGATATGATAATAATTACACCTTCAACGTTTGTTGCCTCTCCACCAGCTACAGCTGGCCAGGAAGTCGTCGTCGTCGTGTTCTGCTGCTCCTGCTCCAACGCCAGCGATTAAAAATTGATCTCATTATAATTATTTTTTATAATTTATGAAGCCTTAAAATTGTGTTTGCTTGTGTTGCCATTGCCATTTGCCTGCCCTCGATATACGGGGCTACAAAGTAGTCATTATAAATGCCATAAATTTTGGTTGCCTGGAGCCGGGGCCAGAGCAAGAGAGCAACAGTTGTCTTTAATGAGTGTGTGCGAGTGTGTGTGGGGGAGTGCGGGGAAAGGGGATAACGTTTTCTTTTTCTGTTTTGTTTTGGCCTTATGTTGGCAGGATTTGTTTGGACATATTTTTTTAAATTAGATAATGTTCAATTTGAAAAATTCTTGACATATAAAAGAGCCTTTTGTGTGAAGGGTGAATGAGACATTTTTGAAAGAAAAAACGGTCACATTAAATTCCGGATTTTCGAACTTGAAAGAAACGAAAAGCGGTTCCAATTGTAAAGAAAAACAGTTCAAAATATTATCGCTTTATTATTTGGGCAACCACTTTGACTTAAAGAAACGAAACGCTCACGTAAAGATTAAGTAAAGAAATAAAATACTCACAAACTTAAACTTCAGAAATGAAAAGCGGTCACACTTATTGATTAAAGAATAACTAATCAAAGAAACGAGAAGGCGGTCACAACAAATTGATTAAGTAAAGAAACGAAATATCTGTAAATTATTGACTTCAAGATGAATTATATAATTATAAGAATTAAAAAAAGGCAACTGATTGATTAATTAGTAAGAAGAAGGAGTACATAATAAGAAATGAAAAGAATAATGTTAGGTAAGAAGAGGGTCACACTTATTGATTAAGTAAAGAAACGAAAAGCGGTCACACTTATTGATTAAGTAAAGAAACGAAAAGCGGTCACACTAATTGATTATAAAGAAACGAAAAGCGGTCACACTTATTGATTAAGTAAAGAAACGAAAAAGCGGTCACACTTATTGATTAAGTAAAGAAACGAAAAGCGGCCACACTTATTGATTAAGTAAAGAAACGAAAAGCGGTCACACTTATTGATTAAGTAAAGAAACGAAAAGCGGTCACACTTATTGATTAAGTAAAGAAACGAAAAGCGGTCACACTAATTGATTAAGTAAAGAAACGAAAAGCGGTCACACTTATTGATTAAGTAAAGAAACGAAAAGCGGTCACACTTATTGATTAAGTAAAGAAACGAAAAGCGGTCACACTTATTGATTAGGTAAAGAAACGAAAAGCGGTCACACTAATTGATTAAGTAAAGAAACGAAAAGCGGTCACACTTATTGATTAAGTAAAGAAACGAAAAGCGGTCACACTTATTGATTAAGTAAAGAAACGAAAAGCGGTCACACTTATTGATTAAGTAAAGAAACGAAAAGCGGTCACACTTATTGATTTACTTCTTTTTTCGGAAATTCGGTAATTCAAAGCTTTTGGTATGAAAGCGAGATATTAAAGGTCGATAGTGAAAGAAAATAGTTTAGTTTAGTTTATTAAATTGGTCATTCTAGCACATAGAGTACTTAACGTATATATATTTTGTAAGATCCGATTTTCACGATGAAGCAATCTTTATGAAGTTTCTCAAAAAGCTTTTGTTTGAGGCAAAGAGGTGTGGGGTGGTGTCTTTCCGACAATCAAAAGCTTTTTCAAAAACTTCATGAAGTTAGCTTCATCGTGTAATTCCCGTCTAAGTGCGTATGTGGCAGAGTGCTGCACAAAAAACCACCCCTAAACAAATAATTGACATGTGTGGATCAACCGTTCGCCAGAGAGAAAACCCATATACTAGAATTCAGGACTGCAAACCGGTTCTAAAGCGAACCGTACCGTACCGTTAACCGAACCCACGTTTTTTGAAAATTGCTGAACCGAACCGACAACCAAAAATGAAAAGGGTGCGGTTCGGTTCGATTCATTTCATCGAGGAGTTTTATGACGTTATGTACCCTTCTTGTAAATTTAGAAAATAGTGTTTGGAATATCAACTACACGAAAAGACTTACATTGACAATAATAGGTAAAATGTAACATTTTTTTATTACAAAGTTCGAAAACTGAAAGTGAACCACTGATCCGAACCGAAACCGTGTTTCAGCTTGCTCCAAAAATCATGTAATGAACCGAACCGTTGGTTTTAGATCTCTATGAACCATTGAACCGAGCGGTTTAAATCCTTGCTAGAATTTCAATTTGCTGAATCGTTAGCTGTTCTGTATCGGAAATTCTGTATCTTTAAGATGGGTATCCAGAACCGCGGTAACTAAAAATTCCTGCCGTATAAAAAAACACAGAATTTTCTGTTCTTTCGTATTCAGCTACATGAACGAAGTCCAAAGTTTGTTATCGATGGTCGATAGGCCGATTTGCATATGTGGATCAAAAAATATAAATATTTCGGATATGACGTGCGAAAAGCCGGAAGAAAGCGCAGAGTACAAAAAAAACCCCCCTTTTTTTTGTGGTTTGTCCCTTTGAGGTTTGGCCCAAGCCCCTAAGAAGCCCGTATCGATTTCGATTTCAAAGACCGGTCAAGGCCTATTTTTCATGGAATCCAGGCCCGGCCCGTGCCCATATCTGCATTCAACTTTGAACATTCTCTAACGGCTTAATATGGCATTTCCAAGCAAACAATGTGAGGACAATGTGACTGAAGAGGTCATGTCTCTCTGCGGTCTTTTATGCTACCTCCTACGATTCGAAGCTCGATTATAAAGGGTGTTTTTTTTGTTGTGTTGTTGTTGGACTGCCCGCGAACTTAAATATCATGCCCACCCAAATTGATAAAGAAATGTTAATCAACAATAGATATATGTTCATTTGGTAATATTCAATATTTACTAAACCCGACTTTGTCATATTAAGATACACGGCGTTCTAACAGATACTTTGACATGCACCCGTTTGACGACTACATCCTATAACAGCTGATAAAAGAGAGTTGGCGCCAGAAGTAGTCACCCTTGCTTTCGCTTCAAATGTTAGAAAGTGGTCAATTGGTCAATTGAGAAAACGTTGGCACACAAATTTTGTATGTATGTGTGTGTGAGAGTCCGTGAAAACAAGCGCCTCACCAATATTTAAAACACCATGAGTCAGTCTGTGCTGGAATCCCGAGGGCATAACATTGATCACATTTGAGCCAAACAAAGTTCCAAGCTCTAAAAAGTTAATACATATTTTTAATCTGAAGTATCGAAAACGAATAAACATTGATCATCAATCAGGAGGAAACCACATAAATTTTTAGGGAAATAATTATATTTGTTATGCTATAATTTTAAAATATTGTTAATTAATATTCTACATTTTAATTAAAATATTACAAATTCGAATCAAATTTAATTAGCTATTCAAATCACTAAAGATATTTCAATTAAGTTGGCCCCGCATTTTATTTTTACTCAATTCATCAATGAAAAGTTTCAGACAACTCACTGACTTACCCCAAGTCAATCTAGCTTAGTCGAAAAATGTCACCAACAGCTTGGGCCAGTCTTAACAAACTCCACTCTTCCAAAGCTGCAGACACACACATCTGAGATAGAACTCCGGGCAAACATTATGCATATTACAGACTCAGATAGATAGACACAGACACTGGAGAAAAACAAAAAATCAACTCTACACGCAAACGGCACACACACAAGACACAGATATGCCGGGACACCCTCGACTTGGACTTGCTCATTTTGCATTTTAGTTTTGTAATTTAGTTTCATTTATTGCGATTTTACATTGACGCCTGACACGCAAATTCGTGTAATCCTCCTTTGGCAGAGGCAAAAAAGGAATAAGGAGGCCAGCAAACCCACCGACCATGCGCCACACAAAGTCCAATTAAATTATGAGGGTCCACACGCCAAGACGACGACGACGACGACGACAACGACGAGGAGTCTCAGTCTCTGCCCGCCTGCCTGCCGGTACCCGCAGACCGATGAAAACCCGATGGCTGCGATTTGGCCAACTTATGCTTATGCCTCACTTGAGGCTGTCTTGTGCCTCATTTTCAGTTTGGTCTCCTGGCATTGGCATTGGCATTGGCGCATTGGCATTGCGGTGTAAGAGTAATTAAAATCCCTTGATTAATATGTAAATTTAATGAGATTACGAATTCAGCGAACAAGATTAGGAATGCATGGGTCTGCGACTGACTCTCCACCTCACTCTCTCTCTCTCTCTCTTTCTGGCTGTCTCTGTGTCTTGGACTTACACTTTGTAGTAATTTTCACTTGGTTAACCCCCTGATGGGATTGATTGAATTTTTTAACAATTTTAAATAAACTTTAATATTTGTTTATTTGTTGAAAAAAAGTCAATAAACAGTGGCTGTTAAGACCTAGGCTAAAAGCCTGTTAAAATTTGGAAGGATTTTGGCTTGGTCGCTGCCTGTGTCGCCCGCGTTTAGAGCAGCGTCGCAGAGAGCAACACTGCGCGTGATTAAAATCAAAGCGTCAGCAAAAAAAAGTAAGATTCTTGATCTGGAAAACGAGCTGGAGTCAATTGAGCTTTGTCCGTCCGTCCGTCTGTATGTACGTCTGTCCGTTTCTAGGCAAAGTATTCTGTTATTTTTACGGATATGGAGTTGAAGTTGTGCACGGAGTCTTTTGTTTACAGCACGCTGCAAATATATGTCAAAAACGAACGAAACGGAAGACTATACCTTATAGCTGCCATAGGAACGATCGGTCGGAAAATAGATCTTGGTAAGAAAATCTGTTTTGATTTCCATGATAGCCTTCTTAAGCTCAGGAATTATGAAAATGATGCTTATGAAATAGTTCTACAAAATGTTGTTAAAATCTGATGACTATATCTTATAGCTACCATTTGACCGATCAGTCGGAAAATACCTTATAGTAAGAAAAACTTGTTGGTTTTCCATGATTAGGTTCTTAAACTCAGCAACTATGTATATTAAATGCTATTAAACAGTTCTACAAAAATGTGGTTAAAATCGGACGGCTATATCCTATAGCTGCCATATGACCGATTGGTCGGAAAATGCCTCTGAGTAAGAAAAACTTTTTTGTTTTCGAAGAAAACGTTCTTAAGCACAGGAATTATGCGTATTTTATGCTTCTGAACAGTTCTACAAATTATAGTTAAAATCACATGACTATATTCTATAGCTGCCATATATCCGATCGGTCGAAATTAGATCTTAATAAAAAAAAACAATTTTGTTTTCCATGATAACGTTCTTAAAATCAGCAATTATGGATAATATATGCTTCTAAACAGTTCTACAAAATGTGGTTAAAATCGGATGACTATATCCTATAGAACCGATATCGAAGAAAATGAATCTTAGTAAGAAAAACTTTTTTATTTTTCTAGATAACGTTTCTAAGCTCAGGAATTATACATATTATATGCTTCTAAACAGTTCTACAAAATGTGGTTAAAATCGGATGACTATATCCTATAGCTGTCATATGACCGATCGGTCGGAAAATGCGTCTTAGTAAGAACAACTTTTGTAGTTTCCATTAAAACGTTCCTAAACTCAGCAATTATGAATATTATATGCTTCTTTACAATTCTGCAAAATGTGGTTAATATCGGATGACTATATCCTATAGCTGCCCTATGACCGATCGGTCGAAAAATGTGTCTTATTTTAGAAAAACTTTTTTGTTTTTCACGATAGCGTTCTTAAACTTTGCCATTATGAATATTATATGCTTCTAAACAGTTCTACAAAATGTGGTTAAAATCGGATGACTATATCCTATAGCTGCCATATGAGCGAAAGGTCGAAAAATGCGTCTTAGTAAGAAAAACTTTTTTATTTTTCATAATAGCGTTCTTAAGCTCGGGAATTATGAATATTATATGCTTCTAAACAGTTCTACAAAATGTGGTTCAGATCGGATGACTATATCCTATAGCTGACATATGACCGATCGGTCGAAAAATTACTCTTAGTAAGAAAAACTTTTTTATTTTTCATGATAGCGTTCTTAAGCTCAGGAATTATGAATATTATATGCTTCTTAACAGTTCTACAAAATGTGGTTAAAATCGGATGACTATATCCTATAGCTTCTATAGAACCCATAAGTCGGAAAATGTGTCTTACTGAAAAAACAGATTTGTTTTGGATGGTATCGTGCTCAAATTTTAAAATCATTTATCATATTCTTAATGATTTTGATTAAATAAATATCTGACATCTATATCCTATATATATTCTATCGGTTAAATCAGTTTTAGCGAGCTTTTTTAAGTGTTAGCTTTTTCTTTCATTTTTCTTTTTTTTGCTTAATTTCAGTGACTTTCTAGGGTTAACATTCGAACAGAGACCTGGCCAATCTGCACATCGACCACGCTCCACATCCTGGTAGATGTGTGAGTGTGTTATGTGTGAGTGTACTCTTCTTCTGCTTGTTAACATTTCTGTGGAAAGCCGCAGCAACTCTTGAGACTTGCTGAATCCAAGTCCAGGTTATACAAAAGCCAACCCAAAAGCCACATTCGACATACATGGAAAATTGGAAGCGCGAAATAAACTTGTACATAAATTGTGTGAAATGTATTTGCTTGCAGTTCAAAAGGTTTTCGCAAGTTTTTGTCATTGGCCATTTCTCTGTTCAGTTTAGTTTTGCCGACTCTGTCTAACCAGTTTTTGGGGGGGGTTTCATTTGGTTAATCTTTCTGGGAGACAACATTTTAGATATTTGATCTATGAGCGATAAATTTTCATTTAAATGGCAAGAAAAAATATGAGAAAATATACAATTTGGTAAATTTGCCCTGAAATGTCGCAAATTAAAGCAACTTTAATACTGTTACTTATAAATTTAATTGAAGTCCTAGTCGGCCCTTTATTTAAGCATTCAAAGATTTTCCTGTCACTCAGTTGATTGATTTAAATTTTTTGCATATTTCTGTATAATTTTTTTAAATTTGTATTCCCAGCATTTTTTTCTGTACTCATGTTTATGCATCAACTATTGACTAATCCCCTTGCAAATATCGTCATTTAAAATATATATATATATGTAAAACTCTGCCACGCCCTTTGCACCTAATTTTCATCCCTACCGATTACCAAGCTCTCGAGTTGTGCTCGGCATTTTCCTTTATTTATTTTTGTTTTTTTTTTTTTGTTACTTTTTGCTCATTAGCCAAAAACGCGAGCGCGTTTTTTGCCGCGCCAATTGGAGGCACTTGGCAACTGCTGCTGCGATTGGGTCGCCCTAAGCAGCAAACATCTGCGATTGGTGGAGTAAAGTTTATTTTTTTTTAGGCGCCAAGTTGCAGGCGAAACAGTTGTTGAGCTTGGGGATGCTGATTAGAGGAGTTTAAGCAGATGTTGTCAGAGCTATGTGCGATGTGTTGTAAGATATTTAGTGCCCTTAAATTTATGACAGAATTTGATGCTTAATCAAATTTTGATTTTTCGGATAGTTAAAAGTTAACAGGTACAATTTCAATACAATTTTTTTTCTTTGAAAAAATTTTAATTACATTAATTTTTTAAAATTTACAAAAAAATATAAATATTTTTAAAAAATAAATAAAAAAAATAAAAAGACATAAAAAAAAAGATTAATAAAAGAGGTAAAAAACACAATAAATTTTAAATATAAAATTTTCTGTACCCTAATTAAAACCAAATGTAAATTGGTTATTTCACTTTAAAAAGCAAATAACAAGGGTAGTGACCTTAGCTTTTAGTGAGAATTAATATGGAACAGAGATAGTGAAAAGCGTATTAATCGTTTACATTGCTAGCCCACCCAAAAGGAAAATAGAATTCTAGGAATCGTAAAAGATGTAAATAATGTAAACTAGGTAGCCCTATTCATTTTTACTAACTTAATAAATCTATTTTCGTTAAACCTAAGTTATTTTAATGTAACCAAAAATTATAAAATATATTTTCAAAAATTTTTTCTATTTTTCGAAAATTATATTTTGTAGGTTATTTAAATGCAATTTTCCTGGAAATTATTACATATCATATATTTCGCACAATTTTAGACAATTATGGATAAATTTTTAGGTGTTGTAATACTATTTTCAAGTAAATTATTACCTTTAATAATAGCCACACATTTCCTAAATACATATACGGGTTGTCCCGAAATCTCTAGTAGATTTTTGTATAAACGCTTGCACTTCGAATAAAAACCGTTTGACTTTATATGGGAAGTGGCACAAATATGCTGGGTTACCATTCAAGTTTAGTTTGAAATGCAGTCTTTTATACGAAAATCTCTAGAGATTTCCAGGACAACACACCTCCGATAGACTTGTGTTTAGGTGACATATTACCTCAAACAAAAAAATTATTTTAGGCAATTGGAGCTTCTAAATTCATGTAAATTATTTATTGTACCTTATTTTATGTAAAATTATAATATTTACTTAATATTTAAGGTAATTTTATGCCATTTTTTTTTTAAATTTTATTACGATTGTTTTTCTTTTTTGAATTCCTTATGTTTTATTTAATTTTTTTATTTTTTTCTGGTTTTTTTTTATTTTTTTTTTCTTCTTTTTAAATATTTTTTATTTTTTCTGTTTTTTTTTTTTTTCTTCTTTTCATATTTTTTTTATTTTTGTGTCTTTGTTTTTGCAATTCTTACTAAAATATTCCGGGATTCGCATGAGTTACCGATATAGGATATCAAATTCATACATTGCTTAAAAATGATGGCAAAAACAACAAATAAGTGTTTCTTACTGAAACAAATGCTCTATCCGTTCCGATCCTATAGCAACTATTCAATATAATTGTTCTATCTAGCTGATTCGTACAAATGAGTGGAATATTTGTACTACATAGACGTGTATGTAGCAAGTTTCAATAAAATTGCTGTAAGACTTAGGGACTCGATAGATTAATAAATGCCTGAATAAATATGATGTTTAAACCACAAGATATAAGCTGAAAATTGGTCGTAAAGAAAAAAAAAAGGTTTGGGGAGTTTCAACGAACCATAACATGAACGGATCCTTCTATAAGAGCCTGAAATCAGCCTGTCTTTGTTACAAAATTTTTTATATCTCTTTTTTAAAAGCTGTTATATTTATAAATTTTCACTGTCAATAAAGGTTAATTGTAAGATTGATGCGTAGGTCTTGGGACAAATATTGCGAGACTTTTTTTCCAGAAAATTTTGGTCATGAATATATTTTTTGATAATATCCCTGAATATTAAATGTTGTTTATAAACCATTTTACAAAAATTCGCCATTTATGTTAATATAAATTCTAGTAGAAATAATATATGAATATTTGCCATTGGACTTTAAGAAAGGTGAGCTCCATTCTAGACTTCAGTTGAAATACTAAATAACATTTTTAAAAATAGTAGTAGTCGATTTCATTTGTTAGTCGTGTAAAGTAATGGCCCAAGATATCAATGTGGATCGTGGGACTCCCAATCGTCATCTCAGGATATTCGGAAAAATCTAAAATTCAGAGAAATTTTGATACCGTCCCAATGACCGAGATTTGACATTTTGTCAAGTACACAATGCTAGATATGAAACCAGGCTCGCAAAAAACCTTGGGATTAATACCTTTAATAACCAGATGGCGAATCTAACCTTAAGTTTAACATGGGTTACGAAACCACCGAGAATTTCAATAGAGTTTTTAAGGTTTTTAGACTTGTTTATAGGATTGCTGTGTAAAAAAAATTTTTTAAAAGGCAGTATAAATCTGTAAAAAATGAGTAAAAACTTTAAGAAAGATAATGGACTTAAGTCCCAGATTAAATATTTTTGAATTTATCAAATTCCATTTCACAGATAGAACCAATTTTTGTTTAGTATTTTGAAATATTTTTCAAGTATAAAAAGGCAGAAATATTGTTGTTAAATATTCAGCAATTTAAATTAAAATAAATACATATTTTTCCTTGCCTACTTTTGGGGGTCTTTGAAATGTTAAATTTTCCCCCATCTTCAGCACAACTTTAGTCAATCACAGAGATCCAGAGTACAAACAAAGTGTGAAAAAGAGAAGTGGTTGAAATTGAAGCGAGGACAGGGCGATACCAAAGGGGGCGTCATTTATGAGCTCAATGGCACAAAATAGCACAAGGCAAAGGCAGACATGAATGAAAGTGAGTTGGTAGCCCGTCTGTCCGTCTGTCTGACTGTGTGTCTGGACTGAGTTGAATGAACAACCAGCTACAGGCAGACGACATACGACACTAGACGATCAGAGGGTCCAGAGTTGAGGGGGGGAACAACAAAAAATGCAACAAATGCAGGGCAAATGCAGTTACGCAGGATGCAGTTGGCACGCACCCTAAGCAAGGCAGAGATGGCTGGTCTGTCAAGGTCGTTGAAAAAAGAAAACACCGCCAAAAAACACACACACACAAACAAAGCATTCAAAGACAGGAAGTCAAAAAAGTAGATGGAGTAGACGAAGCAACAAACGGACGTTCATTCAACTTTTGCCTGGCTTAGACTTTGGTCGTTGTGAGAAATGCTTTTTCAAGGACTTCCACCCACACACATACACAGAGTCAGGGGTAAAAAACCATAGCACACTTTTTCGAGCGAGTCGCCTGAGTTTTTCCACGTTGCTGCCTCACTCTGTGTCTGGGTCTGTCTGGCACTTGTTCTTTGCCATATCCCCCCCTCTCTCTCTCTCTCTTTGTGTGTGCGGCAACTTCAGCCACGAAGTGTGCCATATATTTTTGGGTCTAGCTAGAGACGTTTGACTTTGCCACTCTCGAGTGTGACTTTCTTTTTTTTTTTTTGGGGTACGAAAACACACAAAAAAACCAAAAACAAAATCAAATCCCTCTCTAAAAATGTGTCAAGGTCGAGAGCTTTAAATTTAGCTTCAAAAATTTGTGGCTCCCCTTCCCAACTGTTGCTTCACACCCAAAAATAAAGCGAAAATGCATAAAACGTTGCGTGAATCACACTAGGACCTCCATCTCCCCTCCCTCTCCTCTCTCTCTCTGTGTGTTGTTAACACAACAAATAACAAATTTTCATTGTGCGTGTGTGGCATACTTTTTGGCGCCGCACACGAGGCCTAACTATTGAAAGCACATGATTCATGTGGCTGGACATACAAGCCACCAAAAAAAACAACAACAACAACAACAACAGCAGCAGCAACATATAACCAGCCGCTCAATTGAAATGCAATTTACGTGGCATATTAAGCATACGCCGCGTGGGCCAACGAAATTTTCATTGAAACCTAAACGGGCAGAGGTTAGAGGATTTATAAACAGTTGATTTAAATTTTAGTTAGCTAATTGATTTATTCTTGAGCTGTAGAAAAAAAGGAAACAGAAATTAGGTGACAAATTAAGGGATGTGAGTGGATGTGGATGTCAAATCTCTAAGATGAATGCATTTATCTCCCAGTTAAATGGCCTAAAAATGCCGTAAAATTAGCATAACATTTTTATACAATAATTTAAATCCTATATTAGAATTTTTAAAAATTTTCAATATAAGATGTATATTTGACTGAAGATATACTGAGTGGAACACTTAAGGTCAACAGGCCGCCTTATACGTAAGATTACAGTGTAAACTTAATGTGCAGAAAAAAATTAAAAATGAAGTTTTATTGGAAGCGAAAAGGCTCTAAAGGTTTTGTTAATTTTACACCTTCAAAAATTCTGCAAAAATTATACAAATTGTATCTTGGAATGACAATTAACCAAGTATAATATTAAAGTGGTACCCCAACTAAAAGTAAAAAAAATTGAAGTTAAAAATATCGCAGAATTTTGAAAGTCGCAGATTGCATTTTAAAAAATCTAAAAAAAATATTCGGGGGTGTGTTGACATTCCAGCTACTGCCATAAAAATGTGGGAATTTTTAGAATGGGTAAATGGGCAGAAAATCGCTTGTGTTAGAAATTATAATTCTTTTTTTTTTAATTTTGGGTTTAAAACTGTTTAAAACTGCATACTTAAAATATGGATAGGATTGGGGGCCGATACACGCCTAGTCAACCCGGATATGCCCTTTGTGTAACAAAATTATTTACCAGATTTAAAAAATTGACAAACAGAACAATTTAGTACAGTCTTCAATGTTAACGAGGCGTATGCGTATTTTTTTTTAAATTAATACTTTAAGGCGCATTAAAACTAAAAATTTATTTTTTCTGCTTGACATTTTAATACCAATATAGTTGAGAGCATCCTTTTCAAGGAGCGACCTGTGATTTACCAGTTTTACTTTACAGCATTTAGATTAACCTACTACAGCAATGATTCGTCAACTCTGGTGATGACAAGAATGTGATTTCAACCTTCTCGGCAGCATATCTATAATAGATTTAATCCTTCAATCGAAATTGAACTTTTTCTAAATACAAACAATTTAAATACTTAATCAAACTCTCAAAATGGAGAACAGAAAAGCAAAAATTTGAAATCCAGAATGTATACTCAGTTTAAGGACTTTTCTATTCTAAATCGAAATTGTTTTTTTTTTTTGAGTTTAATCAATATTTAATTCAAAAATAACCTTTATAAGAATAAGACCATTTTTCGATTCAGTTATTATGTTGAATTTATCTAGACGAGCTACTTTATGACGGTTCAATAATCTGGTGGCAATTTTAAGATGTTGCTTTTTTTTTTGTAAAAATACAAATTTGTTGTTGTCTTGCATTTCTTATGGGCTATTTTTTATTCCCTTTCACTTCTCATTTACACTTTTTCGCTACAAAAAAGTGGTTGCGTTTATAGATATACCCCCATTGCTTAGCATACAAAATAGTTTGTGCTAGAATCAAGGCTACCTTTTTGTGAGGGGTCATTTTTTGAAACGTAGTCTAAGCTAAGGTATAAGTCGAATCTTTGATTGCTCAAAAACTATTTTAATACTCTGAACATGAAGTCTCATGAATCCTCAGCTAAGCATACGTCAATTTGTTGGTTCAACTGCAAAATATTATATACAAACAACTAATATTAAGCTAACATTTAAAATTATTAAAATTACAATTTTCCCTAAAAGTACCCACCAAGGAACTAACTGTAAGCAAGGGGTTTTCCAATTTTAGAAAAATCTTCTTTGCAAATTCGAAAAATTGTCTTTCGATGAGCTGCAAGTAGGTTTTCACGGGCCTACATAACACAATAATGACTACGTTATCTTGAAATTTTTGAAAAATCACCCTGCAAAGTCGAAAAATGAGTTCTTTATAAGGCTCAAAAGGTTTTGTTATCACTCATACGTAGTGTTGCCTTTGATCTATATTTACATTTGTTTGTACTTTGAACATGAATAACAAATTAAAGTTTTTCTAACCATTTTCCGTCAATTTTCCGGATTTTAAAAAAATTTTAAAATCCCTTTGGAATTTTTTTATGTTGATCTTTAAAAATAACCAAAAGCTATTCATACAACAGTTTTCTGCCCATTTCGGAAATATTTTTCTTTCGTGGAATATTTTCAAAAAATTTAAAACAATGTATTTCATAATTTTTGTAGCAAATCGGATAAAAATTGGAAATCGACCCAACTTTTTCAAGCGGGTGGGTGGATTTCCCAACAAAAGTGAATATGAAATTTCCATATATACCTAGCTGTTCCACAAATAGCCTTCGACCCAAAAAGACCCAAGTCGTATGGTAATTGGATCGTTTTTGGGTCGATAGCAAAAAGTGGAACACATGGGATAGCTTAGAAAAAGATTTTGAGTCCGATCGAATGGAAGACAAAAATACTTTTTTATCAAAATTTTCGCCAATTTTTCGGATTTTCTAAACTGTTAAAACGCGATGTTAACATTTTGTTATGTTGAGGTTTGGAATGAAAAATCACAAGAGTTTCATACAACAGTTTTTCGACCATTTTCCTATATTTGGGGAAGATTTTTTCCAAGATTTGAAAGTCACTTACTCCATATTTGTGTATCTCTAGTTTAAAAATAAGTTTGAAACTAATCGTTAAACCCATTTTCCAGCCAGGGGGCTGTAGGGGGTTTTTTTGAATAACTGGTATACACTCATTGTTGAATTTTTATTTAAACTTTTTTTTAAAAGTTTAGAGCGGATCGGAAAATATACAAAAAAAGTTGTATACAACAGTTTTCTGTAAATTTTCCACATTTCCCGGCGGAATTTTTCAAAACCCCGCCTTAGTACTCACTTTCAGAATAAGATGAAGGTACTGTGAAAAATTTGGCTTCCTATCTCTAACGGTTTGGGCTGTGCAAGGGTTACCAATCCGTCAGTCAGGTTGAACTCTTTTATTTATATAGATCGCTTTCGACCCCAAAAACGAACCAAATAGTATGGGAATAAGATCGGTTGTGGAGTCGAAAGCGATTTGTAGAACACATGGGATAAAACTAGTTTCTAAAGTTCAAAAGATAATGCCGATCTGCTGTCACTCTAGTTAAAAATTTGCTTTGAAATGGGATCTAGAGTTAAAAACCAAATACGAACGGCAAAGCTTATGAAGCTATCGAATATTTACCCAAAAATTTAAAATCTTTAAAATTCATCCATAACATTTTACGAGTTAATGCGTTTTTCAAAGCTTGCGAAAAAAGTAAGATAACGGTCAAGCTTGTCAAAATGATTAACGGTAATGTCAAATAGCATATGGTTACACTTTCTCCAAATAAGGCAGCAGCAACTCAGCAGCATTCTTTTGCTTAGACAGTGCATTTTATAAGCCACATTCTTGCTTTATCTCTGGCTTTCTTTCTTAAATGCGAACTTAAAAGAAACCAATATTTTTCTTTCTTATTTGATTAAAGGGAAAGTTCTTTCTGAAATGCTAAATTTCAATACAATCGAAAAAAAACACTGCTTGAAAAGAGACTTTTGGACTGCATAGATTAAGGATTACTAGCAAATGCGGCGGATCTTTCTTAATAAACCTTACAAGCCACCTGAAGCCGATATGCTAGTATCTATACTCTGTGATGTATATAAAATTCGCGAATACATACATTTCATCTCTTTCGCTTTTCATTGCTCTGCTGCGCTCGTTTGCACTGGCTTCAGCTTTTCATTGTCATTTCATTCCATGAACAAACTTCCAAGCCGCTTTTATTCATGCTGCATACATTTACTTAACCCATGACAGCCCCAACCCCAGCCAACTCAAGCGATCCACCCGAATGTTTATCAATAAATTGGCAGCCATGCCTCAAAATGCATACAAGGCAGTCCAAAAAAAAAAAAAGGAAAGAAAAAAATGCACAAAAATCTTGCCTTCAGCCTAACCAAAATACGCCACCCCCAACGCACACCACACACACACACAGCGAAAATAAAAATTCAAAAAGTCAGAGCACAGAAAAAAATTGTCAAAAATCAAATAAAGCAAATAAATACAACAAAAAACAACACAAACTAAAGAGCCAGCGACGCAGTTGGCGTTGGCGGTGGCGTCGTCGACGTCGCCTCGTTTTTTGGTAGGCGGAGTCATGTGTGAGTATTTTTGCCGTTGTTTGTTGTTTGTTTGGTTCGCAGTGACGCCATTGCGTAGTTTTTTGCAAGTTGTTTTTAGCAATGGGGCGTGTGTAGGCCAAACAGTGGACAGAGGCAGCGCGAAGAGAGAGCAAGCCGAATTTTCCATACGAAAAAAAAAAGGAAAATGTCAAAATACAGATTCCCGAGAATTGTGGTCGATTGCTTTACGGTTAATGATTTAACAAATTATGCAGCCACAAATGTAAAAATTGTACACACACACACACAGAAGCCACTGACCCGACCCTACAGATATATCCGTAACCAGGCGGCAGTGGTCGGTCAGCCGAGAAAGAAGGCCATGGCAAATGTTTATTAATTGAAAATGTAAAATTGCATTTTTGGACTCGTCCACCGACGGCGCGCAATGATTTCGATAATGCGGTTGCCGCTGGCCGCAAAAACAGTTTGTCGCTGTCAACCCACAGAAGGGGGGGGAGGAGGTGCGGGGGGGTGTGCGCTGGCAACTGGGCCGATAATTGGCATTGGATGGCCAAGTAAAGGCTGTTGCCAATAAAAATTAAATATGACTTTGTGTCATATTAAATGTTTAATTTTTGTTGTTTTTTTCCCCCCCCCCCATTTCAATTCATATTTTTTTGATATCATATTTATATCAATGTTTCACAATATTCAATTTGTAGAATGAAATAGCTATGGGGTTAACCTGGTATTGTCAGGTACAGAGCTTTAAATAAAAACTAGTGTCAGAGTTCTAGTCTGAACTGGTCGAAATTTATGCAGCTGGAATAATTTGCTCTTGGATATACTTGAATTTAGTATGAATCCGTATTAAATTCATAAAAAACATTAATAAATGCTTTATAAGAACAAAACGAAATAATAATAGAAATAATAATAATAATGTTATAGAAATAAAAAAAATACAAAAATATATATATAATAATAATTTTAATAAATAAGAAAATATGATAAAATATCGTCTTTTCAACCTTTGTTTCTAAATGTTTTTATGACTAGTGCCCTAAATTATAAATTCAACTTGTAGCACTAGGAAATAATATCAATAAATTAAAAAAATTAAAAAAAAAAAAAAAAGTTCTTAATCTAAGTATTTTTCGTACTAACTGCGAAATCCAAAATTGTTTGGATTGAGCACGATATTGATAAGTCAACGGAAAATGCCAAATTTCTTATACGAACCATAAGCAAAATTGCTTTATTCCCGGATTTGAGAATCGATTGCGGTTCAAACGTTATTTTGCAGCAGTTGAAAATAAGGTTTTCTCAAGAAAAAGCAGCAGAAGTTAGAAAACAACGTTTTGGGCAGTAATGGAGGTACAAAAGAAGTGACACTCTCTTAGATGTGATATCAATAATACCAGAGAACGTTCAAATTTTGTATTTGCACCCAGAAAAATGTTTTTAAAAAATTATTCAGGGCATTTTCGATAGTAAATTGTGCATTATCTAGGATAATACTGATACATAATGTTTGAAAAAACAGCGAAAAAAAAAAAAATTTTAAACAAAAAAAAACGAGAAGGCAAAGCTAACTTCGCCTGTGCCGAAGTTTTAATACACTTGAAAAATTTTACTCCAACTGATTTAACCGGTAAAATATATATAGGATATAGATATCAGATATTTAAAATTTTTAAAACATTGATAATAAAAATTTGATACCATAAAAATAAAAATTTCTTAGTAAAACACATTTTCCGACCGATCGGTCCTATGGCAGCTATATGCTATAGTCATCCGATTTTGATAAAAAATTTTCAAAATTATGTGAAAGCATATAAAACTAATATATACTAAGATTGGGGACGCTACGATAGAAAACAAAAAAGTTTTTCTCACTAGAACTAGTTTTTTTTCCGACCGTTTCTATGGGAGCTATATGATATAGTCATCCGATTTTGATAAATTTTTTCTGAATTGTGTGGAAACATATAAAACAAATATATACTACGATTGGAGACGCTACGATGGGAATCAAAAAAGTTTTTCTCACAACGACTTATTTTTCGATCGATCGTTACTATAGCAGCTATAGGATATTGTCAACCGATCTTAAGCAAATTTTGTAAAACTGTTTAAAAGCATATAATATTCATAATTTCGGAGTTTAAGAACGCTATCCTTGAAAACAAAATAAGTTTTCTCAGTAAGACCCATTTTCCAACAGATCGGTTCTATGGTAGCTATGGTATATAGTCTTCCGATTCCAAACAAATTTTGCAAAAATGTTTAAAAGCATATATGATAAATAATTGCTAAGTTTAAGTATGCAATCATGGAGAACCATGATAGTTTTTCGTACTAAGACCCATTTTCCGACAGATCGGTTCTATTATAGCTATGGGATATAGTCTTTCGATTCCGACCAAATTTTGCAGAACTGTTAGACATCATATAATATAAATAATTGCTGAGTTTAAGAACGCTATCATTGAAAACATAAAAAAATTTCTTACAAACACCTATTTTCGACCTATCGTTCCCATAATATATGCGATCCGGGCGGTTCCTACATATTAGCAATGTGTAGTAAAAAATAGTCTCGATAGCTTAAAAATAAGAGACAAGTTTGAGTAAAAAACAGATAGACAGACAAATGGATGGACAAAGCTCAATCGACTCAGCTCGTCTTCTGCTGGGCAAATTAAAACATATACCCATATGTTCCACAAAGCGCTTCCGACATAAAACGACCCATTTCGTATACGATTTCGGTCGTGTTTGGGTCGAAAGCAATTTGTAAAACACATGGGATACACTTTGAAGATTCCAAAAAAGTATTTTTAAAAAAACCGTCGACATCATCTTTAAGGGGGTATTCTACCTTTGACGAGTGTTTTATGAGTATTTTTTAAAAAAATTCTGGAGGGAAAACCATAAGAGTTTTTTCAATTTGGTTCTTTGTTTTGTGTTATTAATTAATTAAATAGTAAAATAAAAAAAAAAAAATTTTGGAATTCGAGGGCTGTTCAAAAAAGTTATCGGCCTGCCAATTAAGGCCTCAAAAAAAAAAGGTGTAGAGGTGGTGGCCATCATTCCGGGACTCCAGGTTATCGGAATTGAAAACGGTAAATGAGGTTATGATCAGTATTGATGTTATGCTGGCCCGTACCTCGATCATAAAAAAAAAAAATTGTTTTCTAAAATTTACAAACATTTAAAAAAAAAAATTAGATTTTCGACGTTTTTTTTGTTGTTTAGTGAAAGAGGTACGGACCAGAATTTTTATCTTCATGATTCTGCGACTCGATTGCAACATGGCTCATCAAAATCGGTTCAGTAGAACTGGCCCAATCATGGCTACCAGGTCAAAAAACGTGGTTTAGAGAAAAACGCGGTTAAAGTTTTCAGCAACGTTGAAAATACTCACATTGGCAAGAACATTGCTCTACAAAAACGGATATATCTGCTAAACTCTTTCGAATAATTGAAAATGGTTTAAAGGAGATGAAAGGGGAATGTTCAAGCTGTAATAATAAGGCAAAACAAAAAATCGAAAAAAAATATTTTCAAAGGTAGAAGACCCCCTTAAGCTATCTTAGCCTCGGTCGGTCTCGAGTTTTTTAGAAAAAATTTCCTGATTTTACGCGCGTGTTTTTAAGCATTCCGAGTCCGAGTTTATCCCAAAAACGAACCAAATCGTATGGGAATCGGGTTATTTTTAGGTCGGAAGCGATTTATAGATCACCTGGGTATAAAAATAAGCAACATATTAAACCTTCCACCAGGTAAGAGTTTGGAACGTCACTAGGCAGCACTGCGACCGTAATGCGTCGGATAAGGACCCCCCTCTGACGACGACCCACGGAAACGTTGTAGGAACCACGATTTCAGGATATGCACCTGGAATGTACTATTGAGGTTGCAATGGTGGATGGTTCAGCTGACATCACTGGACCATGTTGCTTAGTGTAATCGTTGCCTTTGCACTACACACTATTTTATTCAATGAAAATGAGCTTGATGATTTCAAGGAGTATTGAAGAGATTTGAAAAAAGAAAGCGCGTGATTTATAGGAAAGAATTTTTTGGCTATGGGTTTGTAATATTCTGGGGAGCTATTTAGTGTCAAGGGCTTCCCAAGTACACGTTGGTACTCTTCTGGGTATAATGAATTCTTTCAGATGAATTTCATTTCATTTCTGCGTAGGAAGGAATTAATTATTTCAAGTACCTTTATTTATATTAAGAGAATTTGTCATATTTTAGAAAGTATGTACTTTTTGTCAAAGAATTTGCGGTTAATACTAAAACGAAAAATTCTTAAATAACTTTATTCTGGCTCATTACCCATTCAAAGGTAGTTAGCCACATTTTCATAGCATATACATATATATATATTTTTTTGTTATTTTCCCCAAGACACTTGAGCTTACCTCAAACATCAATTCGCTTTCAATGCAGCATTTTCAATTCATTTCACCCAAAAAAAAAGAGAAGGTTGAAGAAGATGAAGCTTAGAAGCTTTGGCTCATAAATTTAACATTATATGCCTGAAATGGCTATCGGAGATGCATATGTATACATATATGACAGATATACACACATAAGCAACTGCTCACACACACACATGCACACGGACTAACAATATTAAGAAAAATTAGTTGCATATACATAAAATTGCACCTCAAAAATCATAAGCCAGCTGCCAACCTTCACACACCTGGGCCCTCGCACTCGCAACTCGCCCTTAGGGTCTTGGAATAAACTTCAACATGATTTTTCCCCAAAAATATTCAACGCCAGATTTTTAGAGCAAAAGTATTTTTGGCAGGCGGCAGGCGGATTATGTCACATGAAAGAGATGACCATAGTGACAATGAGTGGCAGAGCAAGATGCATTTACTTGGGCCCGGCACTGAGACAGCTTTTCACATGTCAAAAATGTGGCTGATGAAATTTTAGTGTGTGTGCGTGTGTGTGTGTGCGTGTGAGTCTGAGGTTTTGTATGCAAATGAGACAAAATTACATTTGCACTTGCTGCATATTTCGAGTGCCTCAGAACTATTGTTGCAGTCACAAACTGCAACAAGCGAGGAACTTACTTAGTTCGCTTAATTAGCAGGCAAACAAGCTGAGTGTGTGTGTGTGTGTGTGTGTTCACTCACTTCCGCTTGACAATTGTGCCACTGGAAGCACTCAAGTTGGGGGGCTAATGATGTCAAATTACTTGCGGGCATTTTTATGTCATAATTAAACTGCAACGAGTGGAATTTTTTTTTGTTATTTTGCTGAGTGAGCGAGCACTCCAGCCCGGTAAAGTATGCTAGGCACAATTGTTGCAGCTGCCGCCCCACCCACACCCTTCCCCTTAACATACTTAAAGTGCAGCAGCAGCATGCAGTGAGACAACAACAACTAGGCATAAAAATAAATATACAAGGCTTGGTCGAGTGCCTGCAAGTATGCTATATATTTTGTTTTGTTTTGCCATTTCCACTAATTACAAGCAGCCGCTGTCAGTGACTGAGCCATCATGGTTAACAGTTGCCGTTTGTTGTTGTTGTTGTTTTAACTGGTTAAGAGCTGCCAGCAGGCAGAAGAATGTTGTGTACTTAATTTGTAGACAAATATGTTAACAATGCCCACTTACAGCTCATTCAAATAAAATGGTGGTCAAAAATGGTTTTTAAATGGATTTTGAAAATTGGTTATATGTTACATAACCAAGTTCAAATGCAGCATCTCTGGCTTACAACTTTGTCATCTTAATGTTTTTTTAATTCCAGCTGGAAATTAGTTAAATGTATATTGCCTACTTTAAGGTCGCCTTTAAATATCAATGCTTGTGTCTAAAACGAATGAGTTAGTTCTGTAAAGTAAGACAGAATATTATGCTGAACGCAGCCAATATCTGCGATAAATTGTTCAAACGTAAAGAAAATGTTCCGTTTTTAAACAAATATTAACTGACGATGACAAATGAGTAACGTCTATCGAAAATGACTATGAGGCAAGAGAGGATAGCGGGCTCAGAGCACATTAAAACCCGATATTCCCCAGAATATTGGCAGCCACGGAATAAAACCATCAGGTCGTATATCCAAATTGGGTATAAAAATTAAAAACATCCACCGTATATCCCCAACCTTGCACCATCAAATGATGTATTGTTTTGCTCTCTTCAAAATTTGTTGAATGAATAAAAAATGTTGAACATTCGATTTTGACCAATTAATAAACTTATTTGCCGATAAAGAAAAGAATTTCCTTGAGCGCGGAGACATGCAGCTTCCCAAAAGATGGGCAAAAGTGGTTAAACAAAAAGGCCAATACATAATCGATTAATGTTTATTCTTTAAGCCCTATACGGACCTGCGAAGTAACGGGTAGTTTCATACAAATTTTATGGAAAGAAGAAGCCAAAGTAATGATTCCTTTACTGTTTTCATTTCACCTATACGGAGCTGACAAGTATTGTTGCATGAATCGAACCTATGTTAAAAACTTGACTAGAAGTTGCCTATCTTTAACAAAACAAAACACAGCTAATTAAGTAGTGTGAAAAACGCGCTAATAATTGAAAGACGTAACAATATCATTGACGTAGGAACGTTCTAAATATGTTTTTGCCACTTGACTTACCATACATATTCATGGTTTCTTGAACATGAGGAAAACTATTTCAATTACACTAGGCAACATGGTCCAGTTTATAGAAGGAGTGTTGGTGATTATAGATGATTTTCGTGTGCTTAACACGTATCAATTTACCAAAATTATCCATCAAGCCAGGATTTTTCTCAATTTGAAATAATATATATTTTATATAATATTTTATAATTTTTATATAAGCAATATGGGCATTTCCGCAGAAAAGTCTACCATGGCCAAAAAATTAAAAGTTCATTAAAATTTGTTTTTACTTGTTTAGAAAAAGTAAATATGCAAATTATTTTTAATTAATGAGTTTAAAGCTTCCCTTTGTACAGATAGCGATATATCGGGCTAGAAAGTACAAATTTGCGTTTTGGCCAGTTTTTCAGTGCATTTTCTCTTTTCGATTTACAGCTCTCAGAGTCATTAAGCAATTCCACTCTTTTCGCAAAATTTTAGGTACAATAAAAAATGATTTTTTTGTTGCGTTGAATAATTTAAGAAAAATTTTCTTCACTTAAAAATTGCAAAATGAAATTTAAGTAACGTCACGTCAGTAACGTCACGTCAGATATAAAGAAGCTAATAAAAAGAACGAGAAATGAGATTTATATTTGGTAAATTGGAAAATAAACTTATATTATTCTAAAAACTACTGAAAAAAGTTTCATACAAAAAGAAATTCTCAATTCGCAGAGTTTAGCAATTTTGTAGTCCGAGTCAAAACTCACTTCCGTTTTAAGTAACGTCACGTCAGGGCATATTTTTACTGATTTCTTTGAATCTCTCTGGGTCAATTTTTGTAATTTTTTTTTCTAAATAAAGTGCTATTGAATTACTACCAAAAATCAAAAAAAATTTTTAACTTGTCTCTTTCATATTTTTTTATATTTTTTCGTACGAATCGTCGAAAAGAAATGCCCGGGACAAGTACATGGAAAATTAAACAAAAGTTGTTACTATAGAAAAAGTAAATAGAAATTATTTTTAGAGTAAGGAATGATAAGGGAGAAAGGGAAATAGAAAAAGGTACAAAAAGGGGAGAAAATAAAGAAAAATAACTTAGAATGTCAGTATAAAAAGCAAAAAACATGGATTTATTTGGAATTGGAAAAACAATTTCTAAAAACACAAAAAGTAAAAAAAGAAATATACAAAGTCGAGTAACACGTTTAGAAGAAGGTATTTTAGTTTAACCTGTTTTTGTATTTTTTCTAAATAAGTTGCTATTGAATTACACCAAAAATAAAAAAAAAATTTTAACTGTCTCTTTTATTTTTTGTAATATTTTATCGTACGAATGTCACGTCACGTCAGAAAAGAAATGCCCATATATAATTTTTTTTTTTAATGAAATACATTTTTTTTTAATTAAATAAATTTTTTTTTAATAAAATACATTTTTTTAAATAAATTAAATAATTTTTTTTTAATAAAATAAATGATTTTTTTATTTTAAAAAATAAATAATTTTTTTTAAATAAAATAAATTTTTTTTTTAATAAAATAAATTATTCTTCAACACCATTTACTTACATATTTCTATTTATTAATCATTTAGGCCAGGCCTATCGCTAAAAGCTTCAAAACTAGTGATCGTGACTTGTGCCAGAATTCACTCACGCGCGCACCTCTAACTTTGCCAACAGATACAGAAAATCGCGAGCACCGTTTAACGCATAGGACAGAGGGAGACAGGGACAATCGAATTTCACCACACGCACTTAGCTCATTCACAGCCTCACATTGCATTTTACATTTATGAAATATGATTAAAATAATAATCACACATATTAATTAGCAGCTCCTTTCATTTCACAATGGTGCACACACACACAAGCAAAAAAAAGAAAAAAAAATGTGTGAGACTGAGACACTTGCTGCCTAAAAGGCCGGCCGTACTACATTACACTCGAATTTCTTTTGCCCGCACACAACACCAACTTTGCGCTGACTTTGCACTTAATTTGAACTAATTTGCTTATTTTATTTATAATTAAAAACCGATTTAAACGCGCAGACGCACCCACGACGAACATTATCACAGAAAACCACGCAGCAAACTGAAGAAAAATTCTGACGCAATAGAGAGGGCAAGAGAACAAGCTGCAGACATAGCGGGACTTAAAGCGTCCTCTTCTTAGTTCACATTTTTTTTTAACGTGGGCGAGGAGAGCGAGAGGAAGCTCTGATTAGGCAAAGAGCCGCGAATAATTTCACCAATAGGTGGCGCCACCTTAAGATCCAATTGCAGTGCCTGTTGGGCGCGCCAGTTCAAATTTTTGAATATGCTACCTCTGCTTTACCATATAAACTGATTGCAAGGATAAATGGCAGATCGAAAGATTGAACATATATTTATGCTTATACTTTATACAGTGGTGTCCAAAAGTATTTTGATAAACAAATTTTCATTAATATATACACAGAAAAAAATTCGAGATATGGCCTTTTCTAAACTGGGGTGACATTTGAACTATAAAATATTTTTTTAAAAATTCAAAAAGACAAGTTTATTAAAAAGTTTTTTTTTGGAATTTGGTAGTAATTAAATATCACTATATGTTATATATAGTATATACTTCTTACAGTGGTGTCCAAAAGTATTTTGATAAACAAATTTTCATAAATATATACACAGAAAAAAAACTAATTTTTTAATCGAATTAAAAGGATCTGACTAAAAAAAACAGAAAGAGATCCAATATACTGAGTTAGCCAGTAAAACAAATACAAAAAAATAGGATTTGGGCTTAGTAATATATCAAAGTGGAGTTTTGTGACAAAGTGCTATAAAATCAGCGAGGTAAATATATGTCCCATATGAGTTTAGTTTTTGAAAGAATTTTCTTTATATTTCTATTCTAGCCGAAATAATTTTTTAATTAATATTAAAATGGCCACCGCAATGGCTTTTTGCGGTAGCTGGTTTTTGCCCAAAAAACAAAAAGGAAGTAACTGACCGACCACCTGACCCACACCCACACCCACATCTCTTCCTGGTTTGTGTTGTGTCACAAAAAGACAACCGGCAACATCTTTACTGGCCTTTATCCAAGAGCGCTTGCTCATGCACTCACCGGAAATGCGTGGCCATTAAAACTCAAACCAAATAGCCTGCTAGCCACCCCCCCTCCCTGCTTGCCCCAGAGTGGACAACTGTTCAAACATTGTAACTCGCGCCGGGGTCGTCGCATCATCCATTGACAATGGTTAAAAATTGTTGCGCTGTTACCTGAGAGAGGGGGGGGGGGCAGGGGCAGGGGGAAGAGAGTGCTACGACAAAAGGATATGCCATTTTTTGTATATGTTATATATATGCACACATATGCATGCACGTGTATATTTTATTGCTCTGGTAGTTGAAAGGAAATGAAAATTGTTTTATGCGGTTACGCCAAAAAGTATGCAATGGCATGCAGCAGGGGCCAAAAGTTTAAATAAATGTTTGATGAAATGCACAATTTACCTGGATTTTTATTATTTTCTGGGTGGCCCCCCCCAACAACTGGCAACAGCTGGCGCCACATCCGGTCTCCCATCTCCCACCACAGCTCCAAACTGGTTGCAATTAAGCTAATTTCCGTTTTGCCTTGTTTTTGCAAGAAGACAACTTATTTTGCATCGGCGGCAACTTGTCCTTAACTGTCCTTTGCCTGCACATGTCAATCGTTGGGGGCCATCGATTTAATTTCGCGTAGCTGCCAACCAGCTGCCGCCTGCTTTAGCTGCTCATCAGTTTCTTATTTACAAAAGAAATCATGCAATTTGCATTTGGTCTCTCTCTCTCTCTTTGGCAGCTGAAGCTCTTGCCGCTGCTTGTTTTGTTCACGTTTTTTTGAAACGTCAAGTACAGCGATTGGAACATGGAGGACAGTGGGCAAAGGATCTAGGGAAATGAGAAGAAAAAAGGTAAAATAATTTAATTATTGTACTGAGAGCGATTAGGAAATTTATGAAATATTCAGGAATCAATATTCAAATTTTTGTTATAAAAACTTTTAAAAAAAAAAAATTTTAACATCAGACAGTTTTAAGATTCGAAGATTTCCGCTGGAATTCCCAAATTAAAGACTCATTTAAAACATATTCCGTGATGTCCCAAGAACTTTAAAATATTTTTCGACCAGCCTAAGGAAGCATTTCAATTCGGGTACCCGGACCTGCTGTCAGGACCCGAGCTCACGCGCCCATCTCTATTTAAAAATTCAAAATCTTTGTTAAAAAAATCGTAGAATTGTTTAGGAAAATGTATTTTAAAGTTAAGAAAATAGTACTTTACGATCATTTCTAGATCATTTGCTCTTTTGCCTTTTAAAGCTTGAAAAAAGTGTATACAAAAATATATACGTAGTCTCTTATGCGTGTGACTACACGCGTGTGCGATGGTGCACTGCAATGAAACGCTATTCCAGACTAATAAACATATAAAGGATGCATATTGTTTTTGTTTATCAGAAAGTTTATTGCTCCTGTTCCCGTTTTCGATTTTCCAATTTCTAGAATCGATAGTGTTATTTCACAAACATCTTCAAATTTCCTTTTTTTTTCTCTTTTGACTGAATTGATGGCAAAATATTTTAGCTGAACAGCTCTAGGCACCATTTTTAATGTGATGAAAGAGATTTTGAACAATGTGACGGACTGAAAAATATAGTGTTTGACCTATTTGGAATAGTTAGGAAGGATGATATTGAGAAAACACTAAACAAGTTAAACTCGTACCATAAAGGAACCAAGTCTAGACTTGAATTGGAGAATGACCAAGAGATACCATTCCTGGGCTCAATAATACATAGACGGGAACACACATTAAAGCTAAACTAGTATCAAAATATTCAAAACACCCCAAAAACATAATAATAAACACTGCTCTCAGATTTTATTGAAAAGTATTCAAAGTGACCGATCTAGCTTTTTAATAAAAATAACACAAAACGGTTAATCAACACTATCAAATCCAACAAATTTCCAATACACACAATATATGGACTTTTAAATAATAGTCCCTTATTTCTCGGACAGACTGACAAATTAAGATTGCTACAACAAAGATAGGGTGTCCATAGCCCACAAGCTATGCTACATGGGTTGCTATTTAAGTTTCTGGCCTAGGTCACTTCTAGCCATTTTAGGACCAATTCACCTTTTCCCAAAAAAAAAAGTTTGAACTTTTATCGATAAAAGCTTCATACACCTCTTTCATGTGTGACCTCGTTTGATATCGATTAACGATTAATCAAAAACTAACCTCGGCAGAAAAATGAAATTATCTCGTGAAAATTTTCGTGCAATCATTTTTCACAACATTCGACGTGGATTATCACTACAAGAGTGAAACGATGAACTTAAATCTTTGTATGGCGATGAAAGAACTGTGAAAAATTGGTTTAATGAATGCAATCGCGGGCGACGCTCGCTCGAAGACGTCTAAAAACAGTCGTTGTGCCAGAAAACATTGATGCCATGCGTGAACTGATAATGCGAGATCGTCATGTGACATACCGTGAGATAGAGGCATCCTTGGTCATTTCTTCCACCAGCATACATTCAATATTGCAGGAACACGCGTAAAAGAGGTCTGTTCTCGTTGGATCGCTCAAAAAAAGGCTCGTGTGGATTGGTGCAAAGAAATTTTGAAAAATATTACCGCGGTGTTTCAAAAAGACGTTTATAAGATCGTCAGGGATCTATGCTTATGAGCCCGAAAGCTTCGAAGACGAGCCAAATCCAACGAAAGTCGTTCGTGGAAGAACCACTTCGAAGCAATTGGTCGCCAGTTTCTTCGGTAAAACTGGTCATGTGGCGACTGTACCACTTGAGCAACGTAGGACGGTCAATTGTGAGTGGTACACCACAATTTGTTTGCCTAAAGTCTTCGTAGAAATTCGAAAAACGAACAAGAGAAGACAGATAGATCATTGTGCACCATGAGAATGCGAGCCCTACACTTCAGCTCACACCAGCTCCTTTTTGACCGCCCAAAACGTCGAATTGATGGGTCATTCGCACCCAATGACTTCTTTTTATTCCCGCACATCAAGGGAAAAATGCGTGGTCAACGATTTTCGTCGCCAGAAGATGCTGTTGAAGAGTTCAAAAACCATGTTTTGAAGGTGTCTCAATCGGAGTGGAAAAAGTGCTTCGACAATTGGTTTGAGCGCATGCAAAAGTGTATAAATCTTGCTGAAGAATAGTTTGAAAAACAACAAAACCATTTTTAATCATAAATATTCGCGTTTTCATTATTAGGCCAGAAATATATATAGCAACCTACGGAAAACATTCGATTCTTGATGAGGTATCAAAAACAATTCGTTAAATCTATACATATGTACAATATAAAAGAGAATGTATGTTTGTACCTTATAGACGTCTTCATGAATTTTCACAGTACGTTCATGTCAATGTAGCAAGTTTGCGAATCAATTTTAAATGCTTGAAAATAGTTTCAAAAGTGGTTTTAAGCTATTTGTTAGAACATTTTTAAGCTATGAAATTGTTAATATGGAGTAAGATATGTCATGGATTAAAACAGGTTCGGAACTTACTTGAACCGGTTCCAAAGTTGTTTAGAGCCATTTATAAGAATTAATTTAAGTTGTTTATAGCTATATATCAGAATTAATTTGAGCTATAAATTTAAAAATTGGTGTGTATGTTGGTAATATAATTTAATGGTTCAAGACCGGTTCAGAACCAGATCTCTAAAAAGGTGTCAAAGCCATATCTCGGAAATTACACAGGTTTACAAATAAAATTTTAGAGCAGATGCTTCAAATTTTCGCGGTACCCTCTTGTTCAGAAATTACACAAATAAACGTGTATTATACGAGATATACGCACATATTTTTAGTTTGTGGCCACATTATTTAACCTATTCCAACCATATTTTTAATGTGAACTAAGATGAATAACAATATTTTTTCTTTAAAAAACTTTTTATGAACTCCCTTCCCAACATAAAATAATGATCTTATTATTGTTCTACAAACAAAAACAAAACCCTTCTCAAAATCTCATTATATCAGCCTACAAAACAAATCGAGTTTAAATTTCCAATAGACCTTTGTGTCCTCTTATTAGCGTTCACAGTTTTTCGATATCATCGCGCTTTTGCAAGTTATGTCCCAAATACTATAAAGCTGTACTACATTTTTGATTCAAAGTACTTTACTACCAAAATTACTTTCAATTAGAAAAACAAAGTTGGCGTTTTAGAACAAAAGTTTGACCGTAGAAAAATTATGGCCAAACAAAATGAATCGAATACGTGCAAGGTTCAGTGGAAAAGAGTGGCCGGAACATACGCAATCGTTACGTGCGTGTTGTCAATATTTTGGATTACATGTTCGAATACCGGAAGACACGGACGCCAGACAAGTTTGCAACTCATGCCGCGTTGTACAAGTGGTCACTGGGAGAAAAGATGTATTTTTTCATTTTCTTGCCAACGCTTTGGAGAGAACCGCAAGACCGCGCCACTGACTGTTATTTTTTCCTAACAGACGTGACAGGGATAAGTTCTAAAAAACCTACAGAATATTGGATACCTAAGACTTTCTTCAGTTTCCACGCCAGTTCCTCGTCATAAGGGATTATTTATCTACACCCAAAGTTAAAATAAATAAAATACTGATGACATAAACATTAAAAACTTATATTTTTATTTTATTTAGAAAATTTTGGGAAACAGAGCAATTAAATATTGCCTCGCCCATTTCGGTCAAGTGCCTTCACGAAATTTTTGATGAGGCCAAGTTTTTATGTATAAGGGTGGAAGAAAAACTTGCTTCGGATCGACCAACGAGCTACCGACGTTATGTTTTCAGGCTCATATTGCTCCCGTAATGCCCAATTTTTTTTATAAAATGATTTTTCTGTCACGGCTGTCCCACAAACAAAGAAAACAGTGTTTTGTGTAGCCGGACTGCATACCGGTTAACAAGCCCATCACCTGGAATGCAAGATTTTTCGGTATTCCGAACATGTAATCAAAAAATTTTCATACGCATCTCTTATGATCCGGCCCTCTTTTCAAGGATGTACCGAAGCCACAAACATAACAAAGTGTTGGAGCCAACCTTGCACTTATTTCGATTCATTTGTTTTGCCATAATTTTTCTAATGTCAAACTTTTTTGTTTTTAAAACGCCAACTTGTTTCATGAAAGTAATTTTGGTAGTAGAGTACTTTGAATCAAAATGTAGTATAGCTTTATAGTTTTTGGGACATAACTTTCAAAAGCGCGATGATATCGAAAAACTAGTCAACAGTCAATAAAGGACACAAAGGTCTATTGAATGAAATTTAAAACTCGATTTTTTGTTTGTGGTGTAAGAATTATTTGAACTTGGGAAAAAGGGAGCCATTATGCCCGTTACTCGTAGAGTAAAAAGGGTATACTAAGTTCGATGCAAATGCCAGGCAGAGGAAGCATCTCCGACCCCATAAAGTATATATATTCTTGATCAGCACATCAATAGCCGAGTCGATATAAGACATGTCCGTCTGTCCGTCTGTCTGTCTGTCGTCTGTCTGTCTGTATATACCTAGATCTGGGAACTATAAGGCTAGAGCTACCATTTTCAGTGTAGACTTGTATCTTCTGCACGCAGATCAAGTTTGTTTCAAAATTTTGCCCGCCCCCTCCCGCCCCCGCAATGAAAAAAACTCCTTATCTCCCCAATTTTGAAAATTGATTGTTCGAACCTTCTAGACATATATTTTAATCATCATTACCTATCGATCCGCCGCCATACATCATTTTTCGATCAGATGAACGATTGAAGAGTTACCGCCCCCGCAATATGAAAAATTCCTCATATCTCCCACAATTTGGGCAACCTTAACCTGAGTAACGGGTATATCGAAGTCAGCGGGGCCAGACTTCAACTTACGCTCTCGTTTCAAAATCAAAAGATCAGTATCTCAGAACAAAATAAAGGCGATGTTTTTTTTTTCTGTATCGTTATTCATCTTAGTTCACATTAAAAAATATGGTTGGAATAGGTTAATTAATGCCCTCTGTAATACCCTCGTATAATACGTTTTTTAATATCTTCTGAACAAGAGGTAGCGGAAAACGGATAAGTGTTTGAATTCCAGCGCTTGAAAATACATAAGAAACGAATGCTATCTGCTCTGGTCCAAAACGTATACGGGTGTTATTAAAGCTTTTATATTGAAATTTGGTGCGTATGTGGGTAATATTAAGTGACACAATTTACTGGTTTAATAACAATTCCGAACCAGATTGAACTGGTTCAATACAAATTCCGAATCAAATTGAACTGGTTCAATACCAATTCCAAAGCAGATTGAACTGGTTCAAGAAAGTGTTTCAGAATATATTTTAAAAACTATTTGACTATTACTTTAAATTTGGGTGAATGTGTTTGTAAAATAAAAGCATAAAATGTTAATGGTTAAAAAGGGTTTCTGAACTAGATCAAAAGGGTTTCCAGACATATAAGTATGAAATGATTGAAGCTATGAGCTTGAAATTTGGTATATTGGTTGATACTATGTAGATAAAATATTTACTGGTTCCAGACTGGTTCCAAAATAAATTGAACCGGAACCAAAGTGGTTCAGAGCCCTTACTTAGAAATGATTAAACATACAATTTGTTGTTTGGTTTGGTAATATGAGTAAAATATTGGAACCATTTTGAACCAGTTCATATGTACAATGTGATATTCAAGCCTTCAAATAATCATTTTCACTTCATAAATTTTGCGATTAGAAACAAAAATTGTTCAAAATTTAAAGCAAAAGAATAAATGGGACCATGTATCGAAGACTTAATACAATTTGACATTTTTGCTTATACGGATCAATTTTGTATTGGATAATCTCATGATCATTCAAATTCCTTCATAAATCATAACAATTTTGAATAAAAGGATTTTGAAAATTATTTAGTCGCAAGAAAGAAATTTTAAGCGAATTTTCATCCGCTCATTATACTGATTAAAGAAAATCGAACGCTTAGCCTCTTTTAGGAACCACTGTGCCCCTGTGGACTGGCCTCGGCAGTTGTTTCAGCCAGCTGATTTGCATCCAAACGAAGGCAAAAGCCACCAACAGTCAAATTGCCAAGCGCGCTGTGAGGATTAATTCATTACACAAACCCGTTCAGCGCAAGAAATAATAACAACAACAACAAGAATCAACGGATCCCCTGGACCAAAAAAAAAAAAAAGAAGAAGAGACCCTACCCTGACCATTCCCCCTCATGGCTCTGCGATTCGTCGTAATGCTCCCGAAAACTCATTTGAATTTAGTTTTCATTTAATTTAATTTAATTCGCTTTTGGTCTGGTTTCTCGCTTGCTTTTTGGTTTTGGCTTTCCTTCATTACGCTTGGGCCCCAGGATGATGATGTTGCCTGATTTTCATTAGTTTTTTCCTTATAAGTTTCAAATCGATAACGAGCATTCGTCGAAATCATATACATATATGAGTTGCCCCCCCTCCCCTCCCACTCCTTAATGTAGCCAGTGGCTAGCTTTGGCATTGGGAATGGATGACTCTGACTGACTGACTGGACTGGACTGGACTGTCTGGCATGCGCATTGAGCACGCTTAGCCCACGGGCTAAAGAGCAGTTTGTGAGTTATGTAAAGCGGCGCTGCTATGACATAAATTGTTGGCTTTGTTTTGTCTTGACTTAATGGAGGAGATGGAGTAGGGACCACCACCAGACAACAGACTGCAGCATATGAAATAAACACGATCTCAAAAAAAAAAAAACTTAGATCATCTCGGCCAAGGCTAAATTAGCATTCCAACCTACCCCCAAGAATTAACCCTTTTTCTCGAGATAATTAAAATGCATAATTATACCGAAAATGCGACAACGCATTTACAAATGCAAATCAATTGCTGATGTTGATGGACCGTCTCAAGTAGACTCCGGGTACCAAAAAATCCAAAATTTCTAATTAGCATAAAATTTCATTCGACAAAAGTTTATTGAGTTCTGCATTAATTGTGAAGAACCCTTTAAGAACGGGGGGAAGGGGGGAAAGGGCGTAAGGTGCGTAGACAATTAATCTTGAAATTGGGCAATATTTGACTTTTGTAGTCCATCATCAGCTGGCTTTCTAATGGCCAAATTTGAATTGCTAATATCCGTTGGGGTGGAGGTGGGGAAGGGAGGTGTGGCCGTTTGGCCGCAGACAGTTTGTGGAGGGGTTTGTGTTTTATGTTGTTGACATATCCCAACCAACATATAACATAATGAACAAACGTTTTTGCATATTTTTATTACGATTTTGCTAAAAAAATATTTTATTTTGAGGCCGTTATATTTTGATTAGTATTAGATGAATCAATCGATAAACCTGGATTTTTATGTATTTTTCTAATTGAACATATAAATTTTGTAGGTTTTTTTTTTTTTTAAACTATTTCTAAGATAAGAATCATTCAACAAAACTTTTACTAAACCATTCAGCTGTTATTAAGTCAAAATGAGTCCAGTGATATGAGAAATAAATTAACAAATAATAAACCTCTAAGGTGATAATCTAGTGACAAAAAAAAAGAAAAAAAAACGAGAAGGCAAAGCTAACTTCGACTGTGCCGAAGTTTTAATACACTTGAAAAACTTTACTCCAACTGATTTAACCGGTAAAATATATAGGATATAGATATCAGATATTTAAAATTTTTAAATCATTGATAATAAAAATTTGATACCATAAAAAAAAACTTTTCTTAGTAAAATACATTTTCCGACCGATCGGTCCTATGGCAGCTATATGCTATAGTCATCCGATTTTGATAAATTTTTTCAAAATTATGTGAAAGCATATAAAACTAATATATACCAAGATTGGGGACGCTACGATAGAAAACAAACAAGTTTTTCTCACTAGTAGTTTTTTGACCGACCGTTTATATGGCAGCTATATGCTATAGTCATCCGATTTTGATAAATTTTTTCAGAATTGTGTGAAAAACATATAAAACAAATATATACCAAGATTGGTGACGCTACGATGGAAAACAAAAAAGTTTTTTCAACAAGAATTAGTTTTTTGACCGATCGTTCCTATGGCAGCTATATGATATAGTCATCCGATTTTGATAAATTTTTCCAGAATTATGTGGAAGCATATAAAACTAACATATACCAAGATTAGTGACGCTACGATGGAAAACAAAAAGTTTTTCTTACTAGAACTAACGAATTTTGACCGATATTCCTATGGCAGCTATATGATATAGTCATCCGATCCGGCCGGTTCCGACATATTAGTTGCGTGCAGTAAAAAGAAGACTCTGTGCAAAATTTCAGCTCGATAGCTTTAAAACTGAGAGACTAGTTCGCGTAGAAACAGACAGACGGACAGACGGACGGACAGACAGATACGGACAGACGAACGGACAAGCGGAAATGAACTCAGCTCGTCGTCCTGATCAAGAACATATATAGTTTATGGGGTCGGAAATTAATATTTCTTTGCGTTACTTCTGGAAAAATTAATATACACTTGAATCAAGTGTTTAAAAATAAATGTTCAAGAACCGAAAACCATTAACCGTTATAATAGGAACCGAAAAAATCCGGAACCATACCAAAACGCTAATATCGATACTGATTCGGATTCTAATTGTTTATTTTATTGATTTATGATGATGAAAAACCAGTATCAAATTATTTTTTTTAAGATATTTAAGATGTAGAAAAAATTTCTAAAAAGCCGAAAAACTTTTCTTTGGTAAATATAAACCCTCTAATTAAATGTTAAGGATTTCTAAGTCTTAGAAAAACCCCTTCCATATATATAAAGAAATATTAGAAAAGTTGTTATAGAATTAAAGTTTCTTGATTTTATTTAAATTTGCTCTCAAATTTAGGAATATTATTTCCTATTTTTAGAAAGTTTCGTTTAGGGTTTCCAACTATTTTAGACCATTTAAAAGCACCCATTTAAGTATTTTACAAGCATATTACGGACTTTTTGAGCAATGCTCACATGCCTTTATGAGCTCAATCTATTATTGGGCTGAGTTTACACTGTTCGCAGCCTGAGACATGATAATCTTGAAGGCCTTCATGGTGTCTTGTTTTGAATGTCAAATGACAAGATATTCTCAATGAAATTAGGACAACATGGCCTACCCAGCCAGCAAAAGGCTTGCTTATTTTGATTCAAAGTCCAAAAGAGCATTGGCGCGCGATGCTAGTATGAGCGACGAGCACAAACAAGCTCGAAAATTAGCTGCTCTTAGCAGCTCACTGGTTTACTTCTTAGTGTGGCCGTTCTATAACGCGTGCACCTTTAGTGTATATATATTTTTGATCAGGACAACAAGTAGACTGGAAAAAGCTCTGTCCGTCTTTAATTTTTTCCTAATTTTTTATTTACCTTGTCAAATATGAGGACTATGTACACTAAGAAAATTTATTTTCTACGTTCTAGAAAAAGTAACCCTAAAAAAAAATTACCCTAAATTAAAGAAAATTTTCTAATTCCAAAAAAAATATATACTTAAATTTAGAGAAGATAAGCAAAAAAAAAAATTATTTTTTTATAAAATTAATTTCTAGATTACAGAAAAATGATAATTAAATAAAATTATCTTAAATTTAGAAAAATCGGGTAGCAATATCTTTTCTAAAATTTAGGCTAAATTTGCACTAATTTATGGTTTTAAAACACTGAAAAGTGTATGAGAAGTTTGTAACGCACAGAAATGTTAATTTCCGACCCCATAAACTATATATTCTTCGATCAGGACGAGAGCTAACGTTCTTTCTCCGCTTGTCCGTCTGTCCGTCTGTCTGTCTGTCTGTCTGTTTCTTCACTATCTAGTCCCTCAGTTTTAAAGCATCGAGCTGGAATTTTGCTAGGTCTTCTTTTTACTGCACGCAACTACTCTTCGGAACCGCCGGATCGGGACGATGACTTATCATATAGCGCGTCATAGGAACGATCGGTCGAAAAGTAAGTCTTTGTGAGAAAAACTTTTTGATTTCCATCGTAGCGTCACCCAATCGTAGTATATATTATTTTTATGTTTCACACAATTCTCCAAAATATTCATCAAAATCGGATGACTATAGCATATAGCTACCATATAAACGGACGGTCAAAAAACTACTTCTAGTAAAAAATAATTTTTGTTTTCCATCGTAGCGTCTCCAATCTTGGTATATATTAGTTTTTTATGCTTTCACATAATTCTGAAAATTTATCAAAATCGGATGACTATAGCAGCTACCATATAGGAAAACGATTGAAAGATGAGTGTTTACTAGGAAAAATTTTTTATGGTATCAAATTTTTTTATCAATGATTTAAAAATTTTTTAAATATTTGATATCTATATCCTATATATATTTTACCGGTTAAAACTTTAACGTGTATTAAAACTTCGGCTCAGTCAAGTTAACTTTGTGTTTTCATTGTTTTACTTTAATTTCGAAATTTTGTTTGGCTTGTTGAAGAATGCGCAGAAATGTAGAAATTGATGTCAATGAAATTACAGAAAAAATAAAATGGATTCTTTGAACCAGTTTAAGATAATCTGCACCACTTTTAGGCGTATTGAAAATACAAAATGTTATAGGATCGGCTCAATAACGCTTTCAATGTCATCCCTAGAACTAAGTAATTCCCCCTCAATGGGAGTACGGGCAAACGTCCCTTTAATTTTTAGATAATTTTAAAAGGAACAAAATTTTATTTAATTTGCAACTCTGAGCCAATTTGACTAATTAGAAAATTGCATTTTGAAAGTGCGCTCTAATTTCGGGCAAACAAAATTGACATACCCAGGAGCAGGACCAGAAGCAGAACCTGGACCAGGCAGCTGCTGCTCCTTCTGCACCTGAAACACGCCTGCATAACTTTGCACTAAAATTAACCTCTAACCTATTTTGGCTCCATGTAGCCCTCAAGCCCAGTGAGAGGGACGCCATAATGAAGGCCAGCCACGGATGCAAATGAAGAGCTGCTAAAAGATGCCACAGGATCTGTTGGCTGCTGCATGAGAAAATGCCAAAGGACACGACCACCGAACGCGTGAAATTTTGTTACTTGCCGCACGCAAAAACTAAGGGCAAGGAAACAGGTAGCAGGTAGCACTATATATCATCATCATCATCATCAGCAGCAGCAGCATCATCAGGATGATTATAACACCCCCGTGCAGTTGCGTCTTAATTGCACGAATTTCATTTTGTGCAAATTAACAGCAATTTTTGTTACTGAAAGAAGGTCAGCGTGGGAAAAGTGCACGAGAGAGATGGCAAACTACAATTTGGCATAGAATTTTAGTTCTATAATCAAAATACTTGAATTTTGTGTTTGGGTAGGAATTTAAGGCTATATTGGACCTAATAGATTCAGAATCAATTTGGCTTTAAAAACCAAGCCAAGTTTTTCTTACTTCCTAAGAAAAATTTAAGTATTAATATGAAGTGTTTAATCAAAATCAAATAAATATTTTTTATCTTATTTTTCTTGCATCGAAACATTCTCAAATGCTACCATTAATTAATTTGCTTAATTTGTCTAACTATATCACTAACTTGACATCCAATTACTCTCGTTTCGCATAATTGACATCATTTTTATTGTAATTATGATAATAGTCAAGGTTTTCTAGTCCTAGGCAGCCTCATTGTATGCAATGGAAAATTTTAATTTGCCACACAAAATGCATAATCATGCACGATGGGTAAGTATCTGTGTGTGTGTGTGTGAGCCAAATACGTGATTTGAATTTTAAATATTTACACATTGAAATTGACAAAAACGAGGGTCGTTTGAAAATAAGGAAACTATGTCAGGCAGTCAACAACATATGCTTCACATTAATCCATAATTAGTGAGCTGACAGGGGGGAAAATTTATAAGTATTCTTGTGAACATTTTGTGAGGATAAAAGAAGCTGAGTTCATGTTCCCCTTTGTGTAGAAGTGAAATTAATACTTCTCTTCTGATGTTAAAAATTAATTAAGTCTAAACTTAGTTTGATTTTTTAAGGCTTTGTTGTTTGGTGCACCAGACATGACAATCAAGGCTCTTATGTTGACATTTGTTTTCAATGCCAAAATTTGACAAGTCTATTTGGCAATTTTTAAAATTCATGGTAACAACATAGCCAAGATGTCATCTTACGTCAGAAAAAGAGTGAACCCAGTCTTATCAAATAAATTTCTTGGGTACAACTCAGCAGAAAGCGGGTTTTGATACCTATTTCAATGATATTTAATTTAGTGAGCCTACTTTTCTTACATACCAAAAAAGTACAACACTTTAAAACAACAAACTATCTAAAATCTTAATACAAGTTTAAAAAAATTATTTAGGATTGAATTTTGAAGTTCTGTAGACGTAATTATTCCATACTTTGTGTATCAATCAATCGATTTGAAATCGAATCTTATTGAAACATAAATATTCCAGCATCTAGATTTAAGTAAGTACCGATACCTTGCTAATCCTAAGATGTTATTTAATCGTAAATTACCTCAATATTTTAACATACCTAGCTGCATTCAATTTAGTTTTCTTCAGGTTCATCAGGCTTAAAGGCATGAATTAACGCTTATGGCAGGTATTGGACCCCTGCACAGTGTGAGCCAAAGAGAACTTACATTTACAGACAGATGTAAAAAATGTTGTTTAATGTTCCCCTAAGGTTATAACATAACGTGACAAAATCGCCACCGAATCGGCCTGATATATCATATAGCTCTCAATTGGAACATATTTGCAGATTTTATTATGTCCCTAATTTTATATGAGCTCAAATCTATAAAGTAAACGATTTTGGTGTGCAATTAATACTTCTTAAGGTATGCTTTATGATACGTCAAATATCAGGTCATCGCATACAAAACTATGGGAGTTCTTCAGGTTTCCTTGGTCTCACCCCTAAATGTAAAATTTCAAATTTTTTTCTTCGATGCTCTGACATTGGTTTAAAACCTTTGCGATCAATAATATTGTGAAAATATCATTTTCTATAGCAGAAGTTGTTATCGCTGTTATCGGTAGGTTAATTGAAGTATTTGTAAACGATAGGAAAAAATGTATTAGCTCTATTTAAACATTTTAAAATTGGGTTTGGGGTTAGAACCCTTTAGGGTGGACTTCGGGTAGTACAGAAATCAAAACTGATGGCCTGGGGAGGCTTACTTTATGGAGCAAAGGGAGTATCTTCTTATGACGATTTTGCAATTTGATTTTTAGACATTTAATTAAGTACTGAAATCATGGGTGAAGCCGATTGTATATAGGCCATCGTTTCTAACTATAGCCTAACACTCACTGCTTGTCTGAGGCGGGTCGCTCTCGAGGCGAGCAGTTCTGTTTCATGTTGCTAACACTACCTAGAATAAGAATCAATGAGAATTATGATTTGGTAACAAAAAGAAAATAAAATCTTAACATATTTAATTTTGTTTCCTTTACGGATTGCCTATTCAAATAGCATTAGTTCAACCGATAAATATATAGCACACCAAAAAATCTTGCGTGACAAGAAATTAGCCGAGCAAATCAAAAGCTGCAACAGCACAAAAAAGAGCATAATTGCATTTTATTTTGGTTCTAATGGTTTATTACAAATTTGCCTTTAGTAGTTTTTTACAAATTCCTTACGGATTTCAAAACTATAAAAAAATGGGAAAACTGGAAGTTTATTGATATTTTTTTAATTTGTGGTATGAAAATTTGTTTTTAATTTGCATAATATAAAAAGACAACATAAAAATAATATAAGGACAACATAGCGAAATTCCAAATAGTTAACGAGATATGGGGTTCTTAAATCCAAAAAAAAACGTTGAAAACTTAAAGAACACTTTAAAAAAAACGGCAGCTAACCATACCAAACCCAGCCAGGGTTTTTATACTACCATCATACCCTTTCAGATTTTTTTGGTCCCGATATAATCACATTTTTAGTATTGCACACAGTGTAATGAAACAGTCCTTTGTAAAGGTAGCAAAAAAATTGAGAAATTACCTTACATTAAAACTTAAGGGCCGTTTTCTCATCTTCATGTTTTTGAAATCTACGTGCTTTTTGATCAAATGTATGTTGCCCACTTTTTAGGCCGCGTTTAAAATCATATATAGATATTTAAAACAAAGGAAACATCAATTGTCAAAAATATCATTTTTATTTGAAAAACATGAAGATAAGAAAAACGGCCAAAGACTTTTTGCCGATAGGCGATAGATAGATCAGTAGAGTGCCTTAACCTTTCAGTGGGAACTTTCATTTTATGATCTAAATTAATAAAAGTTGTTGATTTGACTTTGAATTCGAACTGGTACAATGTTACTCCACTCTTAGCTAGCAAAAGGGCTCATCATAGAGGTTTAGTAAATTTACTAGCACCCAACTCGAACTGTAGAGCTTATCAGTCAGATGTCCTAGAAAAATTCGATGAATATAACAATTAGTCATAATATTTTCTAATGATTCATGGGACAAATTATCTGTATAAAATAGCGCTTCCCATTGCACTCTGGCTGTTTTGGCTGGCTGCTGCTGCTGCTGCTGCTTAACCATCCAAACCTGTCCAGAATCCCAACCCCTTTGAACATTTTTAATTTATTACGTCTGTCGATGATTTTTCTACAACTTTTTATGCCGATTTAAGGCAGCCCCAAAAAAGGCATTCCCACCCACACACACACACACACACACACACTCGTATATAACTACCCATACATATGCATGGAAACGAATACGAAAATCGCGAAATTCGTAATTTTGCATTTTTATACAAATTCCGCGATTTTGTTCTTATTTTTATTTTTTGTAGTTGTTGTTGTTGTTGTTACGCGGAACAGAAGCAGCAGCAGCAGCAGCAGGAGCATTGTTTTCCTTAATTAATGTTTAATCAGCAGGACTCAACAGCAACGTCCTGCGTCCTGGTAGCGCTGCTGACCAAAGCAACGAACCACATGCGATAATGGTCAAAATAATAAAAATGAACAGCTGAGCACAAGCAGCAGCAGCAGTGGGTGGGTGGGTGGAAGGGTGGGGGGTGGAACCGTGTGGGGTTGCTTTTTGAATGCTCGGGTGTGCGGCTTAAGGTGGCGCGAATGCGAATGCGTCGTCTTTGGCATCGTTTTTTACCAATTTCCACTGAACCGAAACCCGCGCGTTGTTTTCGGGCAACACAAAAAAAATGAGGTAAGGGTTGGGGGGATGGGGGTTTGGGTGCCCTGCAAAAACGTAAATGAAAACAAATTCGCGGCCAAGAAAAAATTAACAAAACACAAAACAAACTTTTGGGCGCAGGAGCAGGTCCTGTCGCTGCACAATTTTCAACGCGCGCGTACCCATAATCAGTCTGGGGGTAGGTACACACATACATACAGGGGGGAGGCAGGCCGTGGTGCTCCGTCTCAGGGGCAAACGGGTGGCGACCATTTGGTCAAGCGACATCCAAAAAAAAAAGGAAGAAAGAAAGAAATAAATATAAGCAAAAGTTGCTTTACGCGAAAATGCAAAAACGGAAGGGGAACACGGAAGGCAAGCGCTAAAAATGGCCAGGCAAAAAAAAAAGTGGCTGGAAGGCGGAGAAGTGGCAGCAGCCACTGGAGTGGGTGACCAGACAACAACCCACTGTGTGTGTGTGTGTGTGTGGATTCCCTTTTTTCTTTTTTTTTAGAGGGAGGCAACGCCAAAACCAGCTCTAGACTTTTTCGCGGCTTGGTGGCACAGAGCCTGGGCACAATTGGACTTTGCTGTGCTGGTCAATTGGAAGCCAAGTTTTCACTTCAAAAATGTGTGTGTGTGTGTGGGGAATGGAAAGACATTGGATTTTATCGAATGCAGAGAGGGGTGGGGTGGGTGGGTTGGACCATGTGATGAATGTTAATACAGGTACAGTTTGGGGCTCATAATTTCGAAACAGTTTTCAAATTTTAATTTTTAAGCAATTTGTAAAACTTTTTTAATTTAAAATTAATTTTAAAACCGTTTTTGGTATAAAATTTATCAGTTATTTTTAGGGCCGTTTTCTCATCTTCATGTTTTTGAAAATTAGGTGGATATTAGGAATTATTTTATTAGGATTATGTTGCCTACTTTGAAGCTGCGTGTATGATTCGCGTATGATTTGTATATGGGCCTAAAAGCAGGCAACATATTTTCTATATATCCACCTAGATTTCAAAATGAAGATGAGATAACGGCCCTTAGCTACGACTTCAGTATATTTGCAATCTTTGCTCTAAGGATATGCGAATATCAGCTTTTTAAGATTAAGCTTGACATTCGCTTAAAAATTCAAGCTAGTTTTAAAGATGAAAGACTTTTAGGCCCAAGTCCTTTGAATTTTTATCATACCATATCTAATTAATTTAATCTCATTTTGAGATCACATATTTATAAATAAGGAATCGGAGAGCGACCAACTGAATTTATTCTGTGGGTTTTTTCGTTCAGAAGTTAATTTTTTTTCATATCGTCACGCGGTTTTAAATGATTAATTGTAAAATAATATTTAATAAGACTTCGCTATTTTAAGTTTAAAGTGTTTTAAAACAGCCAAACAAAAAAAAAAAAAATAGTAGCATTTTTTCGTCTAGCAACAAGCGTGTGCGATGAAGCAGTGCAATTAGATGCCATTCTAAACGTCTTCAGTGTAAGGTCTTGCACTCAGAAAAAAATCAAGAATTCCGTATTTAAACAGGGAAAATTTAAGTACAAACGATCTTTTAAGATGACTAAGTTCGAAATTTCCAAATTTGAGACAAAAATTCCCATTTGTACGTTTTGGGATTATAAATTCTCTTAAACTTGAAATAAGATCTTTTCTTATACTTCAATTTGATTGTTATTTACTCTTACTCTGTTGTTTTTAAAATTTAGTATACTAATCTAATGTAATTTTTTCTGAGTGTGGGTTTGCTTTACTACCAAAACAAAGCAAAGCTGTATTCGAAAAGACTTAAAAGTACAAAACTTGAATTTTTTAGCGATTATAATATGGAATATGGAGAAAGCAGCAACATATCCAGTGCTTCTGAAGAATATCCATTCCCAATCCAATGAAACCCAATTCTATTCGTACCCCACTTTGTACCTATGCACCCAGCATATGATTATAGATCCTTAATATGGTAACCAGTTGAGTTTTTTTTTTTTTTTTTTTGGAATAAATGGATCGCAAATATCAAGCTAGAATCAAATTAGGGAAATCTTAAAAGGTTGTTTTCTTGGATCATATTGATCAATTTAACTCGCACCTGCTTGAAGAGTGCCTGATTCCAATATGTGGCTTCAATGTTTATGAGATTACCTTATGCCTTGGAATATAGTTAATATTTCCAGATGGGGCTTAACCCACTTTCCGTCGTGCTGAATAAAGGACCCAGTAAACACGAATCCGTTGTTAATAAAAATCTGGCCTTGATAGTTTCGCCAGATGAGACAGTTCGACTAGTCTAATTTTAGTACTCGACTAATCTAATAACTAATTTTTGCTTAAAAATACTATTTTTTTTTTTTATTCCCTTCTTGTGGTAGGCGGGGTAACAGGTATCCAGGTGCTAGTGCACTTTACATTTTTAAACACCCGTTGTGGCAGACTTAACAACCTGGCTCATGGTGGAATTATTTAAGGAATTATTTATGGTTAATTATTGATGACTCTACCTTATATTATTATCTTCATCGTTATATTAGAAGCAGGTAGCAGTGGGCCGATGACTGCATGGCCTATTTTCTAAACACCCATGAGATGGCAGTCACACCTTGTCGGTCGTTCCGGGTTTCTATCCGAAATGAGTCCGCAAGACCTTTCTTTAAGGTCGTCCACGTCAATGTACTCATCAGCTATTTTTCTATCGAATCACAAGAGAGTAAAAGAGAACAGAGAAAGTGTTCTCATACAGACTCATTTTCCGACCGATTGGTTCTGTGGCAGCTATATAATATACTCATCCGATTTCAACCAAAATTTTCAGAACTTTTTAAAAGCGTATAGTATTCATAATTGGGAAGTTTAGGAATGTCTTCATTGAAAACAGAAAAGTTTTTCCTACTAAAACTTATTTTCTGACCGATCCGTTCTATGGCAGTTATACGATGCAGTTACCCGAGTGTGACCAAACTTTACCGAGTTTTAGAGCGCTAACATTAAAAACAAAAAAATTTCCTACTAAAACTTATTTTTTTACCGATCGATCCTAGAAATAGTCATTGGATCCGGGCGATTTCGGCATGTTAGTTGCGTGCAGTAAAAAAAGACTCTGCTCGATTGCAGTTAAACTGAGGACCAGTTCTCGTAGAAACAGACATACGGACGGAAATAAACTATCGTCATCCTAATCAAGAATATATATACTTTATATGGTCAGAAATGTGTATTTATGCGTTGCAAGCATCTGGGTAAATACACCCAGAGAAATCTAGCACGATTCGGCAAGACTGAAATCTGCTTCAATTTAGTTTTTTTCGTCTTGAATTTTCAAGAAGAAATCTGTTGGAAATCGAGAAAACTTTGTGTGTTTGGTGGCAGGGGAGGTGAGACAAAAACAATATAAAAATATACAACCAAAACTCCCCTAAAAATGTTAAAAAAAATTTTAATTATTTTATCTATTGAAAAATATATAGCTATATGTCTTTTTTTTTAAAAGAGGTTTTCACCTAAGGTTTTGTTTAATTCCCCACCTGTGCTCCACCTGGAAGGTTGTGGGTGATCGCAATATTTTTGGCTAAATAGCCAATGAAATTTTCTATAATATAGTGTATAATGAGTATGAAGGGCTAAAATCTTAGATCCAAAGGTTAACGTTACCTGATACAAAAAATAAATGTGCATCAGATTTATAGAAAATAGATAATAACAAATTTGCGTTTGAACCATGGCTGAACCTTACTTTTGATAAATCTTGGATTTTGTTAGACAATTAATCTGATTACCATTTGCCTGGATTTGAGCATAGATGCACAAGCCTAAGAGAGATTACTAACTAATTGCTAGTGCAATGCTTTGCCTACTTTTGGCTAAAAAAAAACTCACCCAACAAATTGCGTTAGCCCAAAAACTGCACACCCAAAAAATGAATTTAGTTAACGCAACCCAGCGCAACCTTCAAAATTTGTTAGGACTAAAAATCAATAATCGATTTGGAGCAACAGCAACAAAAGTGCATATCAAAAGTGTAAATGGGTACATATGTACAATGTACATATGCTTTACATAAGAAGTGGCAATCACATACCCAACCACCTGACATTCTCAACAAATTTTCGTATGTGGCTGAAAATTCGAATTTACTTAAATTACATTTTATTCCATTCAATAACTTAGAATGACTTTTGAATACACACCGACACGTAACCGAAAACTTACATGAACAAAAGCTAGAGAGAGAGAGAGAGAGAGAGAGAGCGAGGACTACTGGGCGTAAAACTTTATGTAGACGTAATGAAAACCTCCTAAATGTATGCAATGAAATGCATTTCGGGGCGAACCAAAACGCTTCCTCCCGCCTGCTCCTTTGCCTTAGACACGACTGCAACTTGTACTAATAATAATGCAAATGTCTGCCTGTCATTTCTGTTCATTTACTTAAAGTTCCCTCAACCCAAATGGGGAGGGGTTGGGGGGGGGAGGGCGAACTTAACTACGCATACTAATACATGCATAGAAAATGCCCACCCTTTGCCTCTGCCGAAAATGCAGAGCAGAGTTTTTGGGTCCTTTAACTGAATTAACTTGTACGGCAGTTGCCCATCCCATACCAGGGGAACCTGGGAACGGGCTACACTAACCAACTATTGTGCGTCGCCAGAACTAGGGGAAAATCCTCCTAGACCCCCACAGCTACGTTCTCATAACATTTTCGTTTGTAAATTTTGAATTTTCGTAATTCCAAATGAGAATGCAAGGACCCACCGACTTCAGACCCTGCCCCGCATTGCGGCAGACTTAGACTTGGTCATTTTATGCGTTTGATGCTAATTTTCCAAGGCGGTTTCTGGCTTGGCGTTGGCAAGGACATGGCCAGGGTATTGGTGTTGTCAGGCACTCGGAACTTTGTGTGTGTGTGTGTGTGGGGTGGAGAGGGATCTCGGGTGTGGCTGGTAGCTTTGTTAATGCCAAAAACTTAAGCAGCCGTAGCCTGGCTGTCGTCATCGTCCTCCACGTCCATGTCCAAAAAAGGGGGTAAAAGTGTGTGTGTGTGTGTGTGTGTGTGGACAGATTTATAATTGTGCCTGACTGGTGTTGTTGTTGTTGTTGTTGCTTCGTATACAGCCCAGTTGGAGCAGCAAGTCATCTACATGAGTGCAAGTAGCTGGCTGCATGTCCTGACGCTTCCTGCTCCAACTGTGTGTGTTTGTTGTGTTTTGCAGTTATCGGTGCGGAATAGGCTTTTGTATTTGCGCAAAATAAGGAAAATGAAGAAGCATCAACAGCAGCAGCAGCAGCAGCAGGACACCAGCCCAGGCAGAGACAGCAACTGCGACAGCGACAGTGGCAGCTTTTAATATATGCAGACAAGTGCTTAATTAAGACAGCGGCGTCTGGGTCAAAGATGCTAGAAAAAGGGGTTACCCCAATTTATACAACTTAGTTGCACTCTTAAATTTTTTAACGATTTTTTAGACATTTTTGGGCAAGTTCTAGGAGATTTTTTTATGCTACTCCAAGGCGCGCGATTTCATAGCGACTTATCAGGGATTCTTGAGCGACTTTAAGGCAACTTTTTAAGATTTTTTTTTTTTTTTTTTTTTTATTTTTTTTATTTTTATTTTTTTTTTTTTTTATTTTTTTTTTTTTTTATTTTTTTTATTTTTATTTTTTTTTTTTTTTATTTTTTATTTTTTTTTTATTTTTTATTTTTTTTTTTTTATTTTTTTTATTTTTTTTTTTTTATTTTTTTATTTTTTTTTTTTTATTTTTTTTTTTTATTTTTTTTTTTTTATTTTTTTTTTTTTTTAATTTTATTAACTTATAAACTTTTCAAGTTAATAGAGCGACTCTAGAGCAATTTATGAGCATCTTAGACCTAAACCAGTTCGATGGAACTAATTTTATGACTAAACTTCTTAACTACACTCACGATCATTGAAATAGACTCAATGAATTTTTCCATTTTACTCGTTGATTCTCTCTTTTATGCATTAAACTTTCACCCCAAAATTTGTTGTATTTCTTAGGGCCGATTTCTCATCTTCTACTACTATCTAGCTACTATGTATCAGATAAACACACGTTTTACTCTATTATTTGTAAGTGACACATAGTGCTATGTAGGAAGATCGATAGAAGATAGAAATCGACTCTTGGAGCAGTAAATTAGACAAAATATAATTGGGAGGGATATAATTTATTATTTTTTGGGATGCAGAAATAATTCTTTTTTCCAGCTATTCTTTTGCTGTTTTAGCGATCTCTGATTACACGCAACCTTGGGGATATTGTATGTTTTTGAGAAGGCGGGGTAAACCAGACTTGCGCTTCATATGTTAGTATTAGTGCTTACCATCGCTGTGTAGAGCCATAGTAGATTTTACATGTAATGAAGGGTGAGGGGCCCAGTTCTTTCGAACATCTTTAATGTAGTTTTAAATAAAAAACTTTTTTTGTTTTCCTGGTTCATATCCTTGATCCCATATACTATTTTAAAGTCTTGAAGATTTTATAAAAATGAAAAAAAAAAAAATTTAAAGCGTTCCAATTAAATATACCATATTTATTCTTACTGATCCATTTTGAATGGATACTATATTTAAGTCCTTATTTTTGGATATCCAATTTACTCATTTTCATAAATTTAATCGTCTGATTTGCTCCCATATTGAAATTATGGATAAAATCAAAACTGAATAGAAAAACACGCCTCGAAGAGCGCTAATTTCGAGTAACCGACTACGAAATACATCCTGGTATACTTGGTTTAGTATGTTTTTATACGCATATATGCCAGAGCTTAAAAACCATAACGGGTGCAGAAACTGTTAACCGCTATTAACCCTTTAAAATTTGTAATCGAAAAAATGGGTTCTTATAACCAGTTACCCCATATCCAATACTTAATTTACCGTAACCGTAACAGAAAACTGAGAGCGTAAGCTGAAATTGGCCCTGCTACGACTTCGATATCACCCTCGTTTACTCAGGCAAGGTTGCCCAAATCTGTGGTAGAGTTATGTGGTTTTTTTCAAATTGGTAACGGGAACTTTTCTATCGTTCATCTGATCGAAAAATGATGTATGGCGGATCGATAGGTAATGGATGATTAAAATATAGTGTAGAAGGTTCGAACAATCTATCTTCAAAATTGTGGGAGTTATGAGGTTTTTTTATTTTGCGGAGGCGGGAGGGGGCGTGGCAAAATTTGAAACAAACTTGATCTGTGCAGAAGTTACAAGTCTACACTGAAAACGGTAGGTCTAGCTCTTACCGTTCCTGAGATATCTAGGTGTTCATACAGACGGACGGAGCAGACGACGATACAGACAGACAGACGACAGACGGACATGTCTATCGACTCGGCTGTTGATGATCAAGAATATATACTTTATAGGGTCGGAGATGCTTTCTTCTGCCTGTTACATACATTTGCACGAACTTAGTATACCCTTTACCTACGAGTAACGGGTAAAAAAAGGATATAATTTCTGATTTTTACTCTCTTTTAAAAATATAGTCTAAGAAAAAATAAATTTATATGATGGCCACATTACATTCCTAATCCCGTCACCGATAAGTTTAGTTCCAAAATTGGTTTAAGAACATGGCAACTGAGAAGATGCTTGTGAAAACAGGTGAATTACTGCAACACTGATGAGGGAAGCAATTATGATAACAATGGTGGAAGTCTAAGGTCTAGAAGATGATGTCGATGATCATAGTCACGATGACGATTGTATTCTTTGTGAGCTTTTCATTAATTCTCATTTTATTTATATAGTGTGTTTTCAGGAGTGTACTGCCCATACAGTTAGCTGTCAACGCAGTTTTGAAAAAGCCATAAAAACAATAATGCACGACAAACAGTTAGTTTTTGGAAATTTCTATTCTATCTGGATTCAATGTAGACTTGAAATCGATAACAGGAACTCAGCTTTGGTCAAACTTTTGATCTAATTACAATCTGTATTGAGATGTCTATTGGGAGAAAAATATTTGATTACCCCTTCTCCAAACACCGTCCCTGCCATTGACTAATTCATTTACACTGCAATAGTTCATTTATATATGAAATCCAAATTCACACACACACACACACACATTGAAGGAAAAACAAAACTCAGAGTCCACTTATGTATTAGATGTGAATTTTAGGTATGTACAAGTACAACATGCAACTAAATACATGCACAGACCGATGTCTAATTGTACATATACTAACACACACACACACACACACACAGCACACTGGCTATGCAAGCGCAAGACATGGACATGGACAAAGTATGTTGGTGTCGTCGTCAAATGAATCTCATTTGCATTTAAATTAGGAACCTCGAAGAAGCAGCAAAAGCAGCAGCAGCAGCAGCAGGACAGGAGCACAGAGTGTCCATGTGCCTCGTTCCACCTCACTTAGCCCCTTTGCTGCTTCATGGGCCTGACGTCAGCGACGACGACGACTACGACGACGACTTTGCTGCATAAAATCTGTTTCAACATTTCGATAAATTTCTTAGGGGGCGATTGGGCGTTTGGCTTTGCTTTTTGGGCAATGGGTTTTTGGCTTAGTTTGTGTGTGCGTGTGTGTCCTGCTTAGCTTTGGTTTGGGTGACTTCTGAATGCATAAATGTTGATAATAATGTTGAGTAAAACTTGATTTGTTTAGTGCTCTCAATATATGCACATGGCATATTCTGTCTCTTTTACTCGCTCCTTTTCGTAGCAATATATAATGCATATAATGAGTATGCAGATGGAGAGTGGACAACAAGTATATGTAGCCGAAGGCCGGGTTCGAACACAGTGGTCAGTGGTGAAGTTATTGATATTAAAGTAAAATTTGGTAAAAATTTAAGATTTTTAAATTTTCGACTTGGAAAATTCTGAAAAAATTGAAAACAAAAAAATTAAGTAATACATTTCTTTCTTGCATTAATTAGGCGTCAAATAAGCTTTGGTTTGTTTAAATCTATTAATAAACCACCAAGTTATTGCAATTTGAACATTTGACGCTAATAAAATTTTTAATATTTTTCCAAATATGCAATAACTTTGCCATTTATACACAGATTTTAACAAACGATATCAAGTTTGACGCTTATTTTATGTATTTATATAATCATGAAACAAAAATTTTAATGCAATTAATTTTTTGACTTTGTAAAAAATTTTAAAAAATATTTTGGGGTAATAAATTTGTTTCCTGTCACTGAAATGCATTAATTAGGCGTCAAATAAGCTTTGGTTCGTTTAAATCTATTAATAAACCACCAAGTTATTGCAATTTGAACATTTGACGCTAATAAAATTTTTAATATTTTTCCAAATATGCAATAACTTTGCCATTTATACACAGATTTTAACAAACGATATCAAGTTTGACGCTTATTTTATGTATTTATATAATCATGAAAAAAAATTTGAATGCAATTAATTTTTTGACGTTGTAAAAAATTGTAAAAAATATTTTAGGGTAATAAATTTGTTTCCTGTCACTGAAATGCATTAATTATGCGTCCAATAAGCTTTGGTTAGTTTAAATCTATTAATAAACCACCAAGTTATTGCAATTTGAACATTTGACCCAAATAAAATGTTTAATATTTTTCCAAATATGCAATAACTTTGCCATTTATACACAGATTTTAACAAACGATATCAAGTTTGACGCTTATTTAAGGTAATTATATGATCATATAAACAATTTTTGAATGCCATTGCCCTTTTGACGTTTCAAACCAAAAAAACTGAAAAACAAATAATTATTTTAATATTCTTTGAAAAGAAATTTCGTAAGCTTCATACCACTGTGCAAATAAACACCAAACTACACTCAACACTCATCTGCATATTGACCATTAGTTCTAATCATTTTATATGCCTAAAGAGACAACAGAGCAGCAACAGCAAGCCAACAGTCGAGGCAGACAGACATGCTGCTGTCTTTGTCCTCTAAGCACACACACACACACACACAGCGTACAAATACATAGACAAATGACCAGGCAAGTGCAATGTTCAGGCCTTTCGGTTGCATATACCTGCATATAAAATAATCTGTTTACTATAAATATCATTTCATATGCAACGTAAATACATAAAAGCCAACACACACACACACACACACACACACATAAAAAGGAGCAGGACGACGTTGGCATCAAGTAAATTTGCAGCACATCAAAGTTATACGAAATATGCATTACTTAAATAGGCAAAACGTGGGGGAGTGGAACTGATGTCGTTGTCCTGCTCGTGGCTGTTGTTGTCTGCTGCATATCCTTAGTGCTCTGTGTGTGTGTGTGTGTGTGTGAAACATTTTTGAGTTTCTAATTATAAGTGATACTCAATGTCCACATATAAACACCCCGAGACTAGCAAACAACAACAAAAACAACAACAATATAAATTGGTAATTTTGCAGACATTCTCCCAGGCGCCTGCAAGTATGCAATACATAGGACAGGCCAAAGACGAAGACAATGAGAAAGACGAAGACCAAGACAGAGGCCAGGACTGCAGCTGTTGTAAATTTTGTTTAGTACATAGACTAGGTAGGTAGGTATATTATGTATCTACCATACTTTTCTATATATTCTTCAAACAAGGACAAAGAGAATTGCATTTTAATCAAATTTTAAAACAAAAACAAATTTAAAATTCAAATTTTGTCAATAAGAAACAATTAAGAATTGAAGTGCCAAAAAGTATACATACATTAATTGAGGTTATGTGATTGGAAGAAAATAGTTTTGAGAATTTTTGAAAGGCTTTAATATGAGATAAGGAAAAACGATTTGAAATTATATATATTTTTTTAATTTTATTATCTGTTTTAATCTTGTAAGATTTTGAATTTGGTAAGTTTTTGATATTTCTGAAGTCAAGGCGCAAACAAACCTCAAAGTATGGTTTTAGGTCAGCAGTAGACTTTTCTTTCGTGCAGCCGTAAACTGGTTGGGAATTCCAAGCGAAAAACGGGCAAAACCCAATTTGATTTGTTTAATTTTTGTGGAATTATTTTGTAGAACTTTCCATAAGAGGGATCAAAAACCATTGTTAATCATAGATTTTTCTATCTGATTTTGGAAGATTTTTTCAAGATTTTTTCACGAAAGATAAAAATTTAATTTATATATACAAAAATATTGGAAATCAGTGTTCAGAAATAGTGTTGGAAAACAATTTTAAAAACAGTGTTCAACAACAATGTTGAAAATCAGTGTTGGAAAACAATGTTTAAAAACAGTGTTCGACAACAATGTTGAAAATCAGTGTTGGAAAACAGCGATGAAAAACAATATTGTTGGAGTACAGTGTTGAAAACAGTGTTGGAAGTCAATTTTGAAAATCATTGATTAAATCAGTGTTGGAATACAATGTGGAGTGTTGGGAAATGTTGTTAAAAACAATGTTGAATACAGTGTTGGAATAAAGTGTTGAAAAAAATAATGTTGAAAATCAATGTTGAAAATCAATGCTGAAAACAATACTGAAAACAGTGTTGGGAAACAGTGTTGGGAAACAGTGTTGGGAAACAGTGTTGGGAAACAGTGTTGGGAAAACAGTGTTGGGAAACAGTGTTGGGAAACAGTGTTGGGAAACAGTGTTGGGAAACAGTGTTGGGAAACAGTGTTGGAAAACAGTGTTGGGAAACAGTGTTGGAAAACAGTGTTGGGAAACAGTGTTGGAAAACAGTGTTGAAAAACAATGTTAAAAAAGTGTGCTGGAAAACAGAGTTGAAACACAGGGTTGGTAAATATTGTTTGAAAACAAAATTGGAAGACAATGTTGAAAACAGTGTTGGAAAACAATGTTGAAAACAGTGTTGGAAAAAATGTACAGGGTTGGTGTGGAAGTTTAAAATTGTTGGAAAACAAAAATATGGAAAACAAATGTTGGAAACACGAAAAAGTGTTGGAAAACAATGATGAAAATCACTGTTAGATAAACAGCGTTTAAATCAGTGTTGGAAAAGTTTGAAAACAAAATTGGAAGACAATGTTGAAAACAGTGTTGGAAAACAATGTTGGAAAACAATTTAAAAAACTGTGATTGGAAAACAGTGTTGGTAAATATTGTTTGAAAACAATGTTGTTGGAAAACAATGTTGAAAACAGTGTTGGAATACAGTGTGGGAATACAGTGTTATAAAAAGATTTGGAAAACAAAGTTGAAAATCAGCGTTAATAAATAATGTTGGAAAACAATACAGGAATACAGTGTTGGAATACACCTGGAAAACAGTGTTGGAAAACAATGATGAAAATCACTGTTGGGAAAACGGTGTTTAAATCAGTGTTGGAAAACAATGTTGAGTGTTGGTAAATAGTGTTGGAAAATAGTGTTTGAATACAGTATTGGAAATCACTCCAAAGGGCAAGTGGTCTAGAACATACTACTACTAAGATTAATTGAAATGTTCGCCAGGCGATTGCTTGGAGTGAATGCTGTGTCCGTGTGAGCGTTATGCGTTACGTCTTCTGCGTTATTTTGAAATTGAATTTAACGCCCCACCAAAAAATCTTCCGTACCAAAATCAAAGAAGTTTTACATCAAAATATATATAATTTTTAAAATAAATCTACCGAATATTTGTGATTTAAGATACCTTCCAACCCTGCGGCCTTCATTATTTGCCCAAGTGTAATACTCAACCAAGGCTTCCTTCATCTTTTGTTCAAGCAAAATAGAAAAAAAAAAACCCAACAACTTTAATTATAATAATTTTAATTAAAATTTTTGCTCGATTCTCCGTTTCACTTGCACTCGCAAGGAAAATCTACAACAAAATGCAAACAACAACTTGAACATTTTTAAGCATAAGCGAATTATGCAAAAGTTTTGATGTTTTTCCAAACTCCTCTCCTGTTCACCTACCCTTTCCCCTTCAACCATTCCCTTTGCCTACGCACTTTTGGGCAACATTTTTGATTTTTAGTTTTCATTATGGGGCCAGGAGACGTCTCCAGCTAGCCGCATAACATTTACCACTATGCAGTGGCTGATTCTGCTTATCCACCCCTGCCCCCACTCCACCCCTCCCCCTTTTTCATGCTTAGCATTGTCATCCATTTGCTTATTTTGCATATTCATAATTTCATTTTACGTATTTCAATTAGAATATCATCATAGAAAATTTCTCTACTTAGAACAATGGAACTAGTTGAGTGGGTGGACGGAGTGGTCTATACAGCTTTTCAAAATAAAAAAAAAAAAACAAAAAATGGTGCATAGTTTGAGGTGATGGAAAATTTAAGTGGTTTTCGTTTTGGATATTAACTGATTTACATTTGAAATAACATATTAGGTTTAGTTATTAAATTTAATTGAGAATTTAATATTGAAAATGAGTTGCCTTATTAAAGTAGATGGATTTTAAATACATTTTTCTTTTACAAGAATTTTTTTAAAAGGCCGAAGGACGTACGACCCTTTAAAGAATATATATATCATTATTTGTTAATGCACAGATATCAGAGATGGTAGTATATATATTCATGATCTGTCTGTTTGTCCATAATGCGCAGATCTCAGAGATGGTAGGAGCTTGAGGCATTAATTTCGGTAGGAAAACTTTTTATATTAATATAAAGGCAAATCATGTTTTATTTAAAATTTTTGCAACGCCCAGAGCTCCGGCTTCAATTATTTAGAAGGCTAACCAAGCTTAGCCTTAACCATATTTCTTATCAAACTCCAATTTGAGAGATAGGAAGCTGAATTTTTCACAATAGTTTTATTTTGACTTAAATTACTAACTAAAATCTAATTTTAAAAGATCTAAATAAAAATTCAACAATGACTGCATACCAGTGTTCGGGAAAATTTACCCCCTTAGATGGAAAATGGATCGAATGGGCAAAAAATTAGTTTTCTAGCTATTAGTTCCAAATTCATTTAAGCCACTTAAAAATTTTGTAAAATCTGCCCCCAATGTCGGAAAATGGACGGAAAACTTTAGTATGCGACTTTTCTGTTTAATTAAAAATAAAATATTATCATGTTGAATTTCGAGATTTTGAAACATGCGTAAAATTGACAGAAAATTGTTTAAAAAAAAGTGTTTGGTTTTTACTCGATCGTATTCAAAATCATTTTTTAAGCTCTATATAGAAATTTTCTAAAATTGATATTCACTTTTTTCAGGAAAATCCATCCAACTGCAGGAATATATTTTGGTGGGATCAATTTTTTTAAATTTTACGCAATTTGCTTCAAAATTCTTTTCAAACCTACGCTGACAAAAATATAAAATTGGAAAAAATATCCTCCACCCCACAAAGTTGGATATTGGGAAAACAGATGTAAGTTACTTATCTGTTTTTCATCCGATCAGCTTCAAAGTTAATTTTCAAAGATTTATTTAACAAAATATTAACTAAGCGATTTTCCGTAACAACAATTTTTCGTAAAATTGTTAAAAAAAAAAAAAAAATTTGTTGTTTTCCATTTCTTCGGATGAAATCATTTTCCAAACTCTCTATAGAATTCCCATAAAATTTATATTCATTTTTAATATTCGCCCGATAAGTTTCAAAGTAATTTCATTTAAATTTTATTTTCATTTTTTAATTTTTTTTAATTATTTATATCTAAATAAGCAAAAACGGCGGCGAAAAAAATAAGGTGGGTTGCAAACGGTGTAAAGAAACGTTAAAGGACGATCCAATATTATTGAAAAAATATTAGTTTTTTGTGATTATGTGAAAATAAATACATTGAAATCTTTTGTTGACTTAAAATCATTTTAATAAAGCTTGTTTATATATAATTTAAAGAGCAACTGAAATAACATAATTATCATGCTCGAAGAAAATGTCCCGTGCAACATGTCCCGTGCGAAAGTGCTTAAAATTGAATTTAAAAAAAGTATTAGGTTTTTTTTTTGGATAAAGTCAAAACCAATTTTAAGTGACATCAATGTACCAGATTCTAAAATTGAAAAGGTTCAGGTGGTTTCGCTGAAATTGGCTTGCCAATTGTTGGTCGCGAAAATCACTTCTGGTTTTGTCCCGTGCGAATGCCTTGCTTTTTTTGAAATTATCTTGAAAAGAAAAAAATTTGCCTTAGCAACTTTTAGGGCCAATTAAGAGCTATAAGTTAAGCCTTCTGTCTAAACAAAAATCCGTTTTTATTTCGACTTTTTTTTCACTTCAAAATTGTTCAAGGGTCCCGTTCGACATAATGGATATGCCCATATACTTTATTAGGGTTGGAGATGCTTCCTTTTGGCTGTTACATAAATTTGCATAAACTCAATATACGAGTTTCTTTGAGTATCAAAACAAGGAATACGGGACTTTAAAATTTTTAAAAATCAGCCATTAATGTAGAAAAATAGGCGGAAAACTGTTTGTATAAATCTCTTCTGTTATTCATCCAATTAGCACCAAACTTATTTCAATGCTCTTTATAATAGTGTTGGGTAAAGGTTGTTCCTTTTACGGAACATGTTCACTTGTTCATTTTTTTAAGGGGGTCTTCTACCTTTACACAGGGTTTTTTTAGAGTGATTTTTAAAAAAATTCTGGAGAGAAAACCATGAGTTTTTTTTACTTTGGTTTTTTGTTTTGTGTTATTTATTATTAAAAAAGGAATATATACAAAAAAAATTGTTTAATTCGAGGGCTGTTCAACAAGTTATCGGCCTGCCAATTCAGGTCTAAAATAAAGGTGTAGAGGTGAAGGCCACGATTCCGAGACTCTAGGTTATCGGAAATGAAAACTGTAAATGAGGTGATGATCAGAATTGATGTAATTCTGGGCCGTACCTCAATCATATTTTTTAAAATTTGTTTTTAAAAATTCGATTTTTTAAGTTTTTTTTTTTTTGTATTTTAGTGTACAAAAAATGGTAAATGTGCAAGCTATAATAATAATGCAAAAGAAAAAAATGGAAGCAAAAATATTTAAAGGTAGAAGACCCCCTTAAGTGAGTCAACTCGCGCCAATCACTCCGTTGTTCTGTTGCTCTTCTTTTTTTGTTCACTCACTTCGGTATACCCCACTTTACTTCATAACCAAATATTACCAAAGGGATTTAAAACTTTTGGAAATTCCTAAAAATTGGAGTAAAATTGCCACCCAACAAAACTTTTTGTCCATGTCCATTTCAAAAGACCATTTTTCAACTTGGCAGGGTGAATTTCCAAAGATTTTAAAATTTCGTTACTATTATTCAGTTAAGTAGAAATAATTTGAAAATAAGCTTAAAGATTGATAGAAACAAACAAAATTTCTGTTGTTTTTAGTTTTTCCTCAATGAGAACCAAATTTTATAATGATTTGTCTAATTTACTTTTACTTGAAAACTAGAAATAAATAAAGCATTGCCTTTTGCCTCAGCTCTTTTCATGTTTTCCCATCATTATGCTTCAACTAACTTTTTATTTGTTTTGTTTCAATTCCAAATGTAATTGTTATGCCTCATGTTAATTTTTTTATTAAATTTCTATAATTATGAAGCAGTTCTCAGCATAACCAAATGGGCGGTCCTTCTGTATCTGCGTGCTCAGAGCCTGTTAACACCAAAAAAAAATGATTATAAAAAAATGTGCTAATTATGTGAGCTAAAAGCCAAGATTACTTAGCCCAGAGCAAACTAATTGCTTGGTAAAACTTTTAACTTGGTCTGAATTAAATTCACAAAATTATGCTTACACTCGAGACGAGTGCACTGAGATTGCATGTGGCAAGAGTTTTTCTGGGGCTTTTGGCCATGTCAAGCGCTAATTTTCCAATAAATTAAATTCACAAGAAATTCTAAACAAAAGCATTTTGTGCGCGTAGCGCTAAAATGCAAATTTTTGGCCAAGGACTCGACTCTGTGCTTTTGGGCCAGGGCTTTGTGTCTAAATTAATTTCGTTTGTCGTTCCAGGGACCTGGACTAGGGACTGGCTTTTGGCAGGACGAGGAGTGTGCACATAATTGCATTTATTATTGAGCGAAATGAGTAAGTTATTGTGGCTGTGACAAAAGGCAGCCGCATATATGTCGACGACAGCAGCAGCGTCATCGTCTTTACCCCCAAAGCAGACGCACTTTGTCAGGCTTGCAGGAGTGAACCTGATGGGGGATGGGCTTAGGTTTGGGTTAGATGGCAGAGCTGCTGCTGCCATATTTATAATCAATATAATAGCTGTTACTTTGACATTTGACTTTGGCATGTTTGTGTCAGTGTCAGGGAAGAGATTGTCACGACAAAATTCATTGGCTGGTAAATAAATCAAAAATTTGGACAGAAACCGCAAAGCCTTTTGGATTGCAGATTCAGATGAACGTTAGTTTCCTTCGTTTTGCTGATGGTTAAAACCTTCCCTTAGTTGCACTCAATTTGTTAATTAACTTAAATCAACATAAATAACTTTTAATATATTATTAATTAACTTCCGTTGCGTGTGTGTGTGTGTGTGTACTCTGTCGAGACATTAAAAACGCATGTAAAATTAAGTCCTCCCTTTTTTGGTATTTTTTTTTTTTTTTGGCAAAGAGTCCTTCATTAAAATGTCATTCGGTACAGGAAATTAAAACATTTTACACCAAATTGCATTTGGTTGGTAATGTTTATTTGTGTGAATTTTAAAAGTGCGTAAGCCAGTTGAAATTGTTTTTATTAATAATTGCAAATGTGTGTGTGTGGGTCTACTATTTCCTGCTTTGAAACGGGGCGTCACAATTTGGTTTGCAAATGCCCATCCCGGGTTCCCGAGCAATCATTCAAAATGTAGTCTAATTTTGTATTACATAACCCGTCCCCCCCCCCACCGTATAATTTGTGCGCTTTAATTTGTAATTCTATTACCCCAGCAAAACGAGGCACAACAACTTGAGGCAATCTTTTTGTGCTGTCCGGCCCGGCCAGCCTGCTGCAGCAACTGGTTCTCTTTTCTTTGCCGCTTTCAATTATGTTAATTTGTTGCTTGGTGGAAACAGTTAGATCTGGCATCAGAGTCCAAGTTGTCTTTCGATATCGATCAATTCGTTTGTCGTATAATAATCTGACAATTTAGCATTTCCGTTGAGAGCGAGTTGTGAAATTTTTTTTTGGTTTTGGTGTTGGTAATTTGTGTGCATAACAGGGTCCAGTTAATTGAGAGCATTTGCCAATGCATTGATTCAGTGAAGAAGTGTGGAAATTGTTTGAAATCATGGAGAAATCAGTTAGGTAGAAACATTGAAACCTTTTTGGGACCTTTTTTGGTTAAATTTCAGATATGATGCACTATAAACTTTTTGATTTTACAATCAATTGTCGAATGATCCACTTTGATGTCTCGATCAACTTTATTCTATATAAATAATCGTTCTCTGCGACTTAAGTTACAACCAGGGATTAAACCCAAAACAAATATCGGTTCCAGTACCGGTTCCGGTTATATCAACTTTAAAAATTACTAAAACAGATTGAAACACAAAATTTGCCTTAGCTTTTCTCTTTTATAAAATTTTTCGAAAAATTAAAACATCATTTTTTTTAGATTGAAAAAGGATTAAAATCATGAAACTTAATTTCGATAATTTAGATTATAATTTTTCTAACATTTCTATATTTAAGGAAGGATTTTTTAAGACTTAGAAATCTTTTACATTTAATTAGAGGGTTTATATTGGGCAAAGAAAAGTTGCCCTGTTTTTTAGATTTTTTTTTTTCTATATCTTATATATCTTAAAAAGAGAATTTGATTATGAATATTTTTAAATAAATGTAACACATTTTTCTGAGTGTATGTATTGCTATTTTACCAATTGAAATATATATTTGATATAATTATAAATCAATCTAATAAATAGTAGACGGGATTTACGTGAAGCAAACTTCAGAGGTTTTCTTAGTACGAGAATAAGTGCACTTCAATACTTTTTGTTTACCAGGTCTGAAAGAATTCCTGAATTGTACGCCTACTTCATGAAGTTTGCTTCATCGTGTAAATCCCGACTAAGAAACCGAAACAATACTGGTACTGGTTCCGTTTTTTTCGGTTCCCATTATAACGGCTAACGGTTTTCAGTTCTCAAAAAAATTTTTATATCGGTTCCGGTTTCGATACCGATACCTGGCGGTTAAACGGTTAATTTCGGTTCCGGGTTCGGTATTATTCCCTGGTTACAACACAAAGTTTGCCACTTCATTTCAATGCCAATCCGCTTCAAGTATGACGAATATAAGTATACTTTTCGAGTATTTATCTTCTTAAAAATTTAATTTATGTTAATTTTTTTTTAACCGAAATTTTTTCCAAAAATTTTAGGTCCAGTTCGGATTAAGGTTCAGATTTTAGAGACACCAAAAACCATATCCGACACCGTCTTTAAAGGGTTCAGTGCTGGAAAGGTTTGCAGTCTTGTTTAGATTTCAAGGAAGCCGCAAATAATATCGATATATTGAAAAAACGATAAATCAATATCGGATATTTTAATCGAAAATTTTTTTTGGGATTTTTTTAAGTTCTGGATGGAAGAGAAAGAGGAATTTAGAGCGCGTTCCGACTTGGCATTGGCGTATATTTTTTCACCAGAAAGTTAGTCGTGAAAATCATAGGAGCGATTTTACTGGCTTCAGTTTGTCTATAAAAATGCTTGGTTTCCGACTAAAAGCCGATAAATAAATTCGCTCTCACAATGAACGTCGAATGATTACATACACTAGGGAAAAACTAGACCGAATAAGTTGAGTACGAATGGTCTTGAAAAAAAATGTAATCGTGCTTGAATTTTTAAGAAATTCGTTCTTGAAATCAAGCATTTTTCGTTCTCAAATTGCTATGTGTAGGCTGGAAAAAATGCCTGTACATAAATTTGTACAAATGTACAACGCATATTATTGCGGATCAATACGCATAAGCAACAACAAATTTCACAAATATACAAACATGGCGCCAAAGGCAGCGCCTTCTCTCAACACAATGGCCCTACAAAGAATTTGCCCGCCAATCGAAATTTTCTTTGTCAATTTAACTTTTTTTTGCCTCACTTTGCACTTTCAGCAATCCGAAATTGTCATTTCATTTTCAAATAAAATTTAAATTCTTTGTTTTAAGACGCTACAGTCACCCGTAATTACTTCCAAATAATGACACCCGACGACTTCAAAGAAGCCAACCCACCTCAGAATAGTATTGATGGAAGAAAAGAGAAAGGTCAGATATTTAAAGTTTAAATAACTCTGGATTATATTATTGAGTTTTTAAAAGATTCGTGCAGAAGACGACACTCTGTCCGTGTCATCAAAAGTGATTCACTGGTTTGGAAAATGTCCCCTCACCACACCCATAAAACGCAAAAACAGCCACAAAAATTTGTTAGATGCAGGAGCCGCCTTGAGATGACCAAGATGAAAGAAGACGCCAAAAGTTTGAAATCAAATAAATAATTAAAAATAACTCAATTGAAATTGCTTAAGCTTAAGAAAAATGGGCGATCTTGATTTAAGAATGAAAGTTCTTGTTTCAAGAATGACTCTTAAACTTGAGAATGTTCGTTCAGCTGTTCATTCAAGAAAGGAAAACTCTTAGATTTGAGAATGTTCCGCTCTTAATTCAAGAAGAAGATTAAGTTGATTTTGAGTCTGTTGAGCTCTTGATTCAAGAATTTTTTACTTGAAATAAGAATATTTCGTTCTAAAATCAAGCATAAAAATTCTTGGTTCACGAAATTCTTTTTCAAAAATTCATTTTTGGATTAAGAAATTTAATCTAGGATCAAGAATTTTCTTTCTTATCGTACTATTGTGATGAATTGCTCTTGATCCAAGTATGAAATTCTCTATATTTTCTATGAGTATATATTAAGAAATATCACGGTTTTACTAGCCGATTTACGGTAGGCCGCTTTACTTCATCAAACTCGTTAGTGAATTAAACTGAGCGGAACCGTGTTCTTGTGCGTCTTTCGATTCGGTTTAGCATTTTTAAACAGATGCGGTTTTCAGTACGGTTGGAGTACGAATTATCGAATAGTTATGGTTTGGTTCGGTTCGAAAACCGGTTTACATCTCTGCTATCTGATCTTTCTCCATATTACAGAACAATTAATAAGAGGTATTTTCCTCCAATCCATTATCCACATCCTTCCCAAACCCTTTGCACAACAATTGACCCACAGCATCAGGAAACCCAAACCAAACATCTTATTTGCGTAACCTGCCCTTCATGCCTCAATAAAATACGAGTATACGAGCGGGCAACATTCAACGCACACGCTTACGCCTCCTCTTCATCATTTGGGCTGGGTCTGGACCTGAACCTGAACCCAACATGCCTCAGTGCATTGCAAAGGCAAACTGATGGAACGTGCAAGAATCCCAATCCCCCAAGCCCAAGACAAGGAATGCCAAAAAGAACTGGAGCAGCAGCACTCCGTGACGTCACTCAACTGTGAGCACTCTGAGCACAAAAAAGGAGAAAAAAAGAGGGGAAAACAAAACTGAACGAAATGAGTGAGCCACAAAAAAAATAACGAAGCGGCAAAAGAGAGTTTTCGTTTTCCCAACTTGAGTTAAGCGAAGCGAAAACAACAACATCAACATCAACTCAAGCAGTCCAGAAAGGAAGGAAGTAAGAAATGAAGACCAAAGGCAACCGGTTTGAATTGGTGGGTGAGTGGGAGGAGGGGAGGGGAGGGATGGGGATGGTGCTGTATCGCTCGCTTGCTGTCAATTTAACTAGTGGGCTAGGTCGTGTAGGAAGGTTTTACTAATTGCTGGGTGGCAAAAATTTTTGAGTCAATTGCGAATTGGAGCATGAGAAATGCTACGGATGGAGGGGGAGGGGGGAGGGAGGTAAGTTGGAGGGAAAATGTGCAAAATGTGTCAAAAGTTGTGGATTAGTAAATGATTTTCAAGCATTTAAATGGCCCTAATTTGAGGTTGATATAGAATAGGGTAAACTGAGCTTAAAAGATGTGCGAAAAATTTAGAAAAAAAAATTTGATATATTTTTTAGAAAATAAAATAATAAAAATTAGGAATTGAAATAAAAAAAAAATTAATTGAATTGAAAAAATGAACAAAATTACAGGATGATAGAAAATAGACATATTAGACAAGATACCAAAAAAAAAAAAAAAAAAAAATAATAAAAATAAAAAAAATAAAAAAAAAAAAAAAATTAAAAAAAAAATAAAAAAAAAAAAAAATAAAAATTTAAAAAATAAAAAAAAATTGTATTTTAAATATATATATTTTTTTAGAAAATTACTTTAAGCACTTAAAATATTGAAAATATTCGAAAAAAACTTTAACAGTTATAAAAATTTATTGGAATAGCAACCCTCAGAAAATTATGAATTATTTCGTACTTAAACAGAGAAATTTTAAATACAAACTATCTTCAAAGCTGACTAAGTTCGTTATTTCAAAATCTGAGAACCAAATTCTCATTTTCGATTCGATATAAGAATACTGCTAATTATTATGTTTCAAAACAACATTTGAACCCTTTCAGTTAATAGTTTCCACTCAATAGTTTATACCAGCGGTGGGCAATAAAATAATTTTGATTTTAAATGCCATCAATGGACCGCGTATTATCAAGAACTATCGTGAAGAAACTATTTAATGGAAGGACATGAGACATCGCCCGATTTTTTTTAATTTTTTTCTCCTGCGGCGCAAAGCTCCCAATTTATTTTACTGCGTCTGTGGAGCATTCATTACATTAAGAAAACTACACAGGAAAAAATGGAGAAGAAAGCAGAAACAGAAACAGGAACATAAGCAAGCGTAGCATCTCTGCGCGATTTGTATGGTGAAGTATATTTGTACGTCAACACTTAACATAATTTTACAAAGATTATCTCACATTGTTAAGTATACCTAATATTGGTGATGTGGAAAAGAGTTCAGAGAAGTTTCATCTAATGTCAAGCGTAATTTCATAGGCGAAATTAAAAAAAAGAAGGTAAATATCAAACTTATAAAAAAAAATTATTAAAAATATTTTTACAAAATCAAACCTAATAAAAACATATTAAACATATATTTGGTAAAAAAACTTAAAAATTAAATAAAAAATAACTAAATAATTTCTGCACGATAATTCTTGAGATAATTAAAAATAAAATAATTCTTTGTGGCCCTTAATCACAATTTAAACATTTACCATTCACCTAAAACTATCAAAGAAAACGTATACTGAAATTTAATGAATTTGTATTTTATTTATTATGCAAATACGACAAAAAAATTATAGAGAAAATTGAATAGCAAACTGTAGCAATATCAGCTCGTCAAGTTAATTAAAAATCTATATCAACTAAGTCGTCAATTGATCAAATATATCTAATATATACTTTATGTGGTCGAAAAATTTTCCTTAAAAAGACCGTCACAGTTATTTTTTACAAAAAGGTCATTATTTACAGACGATTTATAATAAAACTCGAGAAATAACAATTATTTTTTATTTGAAAACTTCGGAATACCCAATAATTGATTTTCTAATAATTTTATTTTTTATTTTATTACTCTGCTCACAACAGTTCTTTTTGATTTTTAAAAAAAAATTTTCACATAATAACACTTATTGGTGACTTTTTATTCACAAAAAGACATAATAAAATTTATTAAAGGACTTTTATTTTTTATGTCTCAGCATAAAAGTCATTTGCATATGGAAAATGGAAACTTATTCTTGATCAGCTCCGAAGCGAAATGCTTTTAAAGTAAGTTTTTCTTTTTCTGTGAATTTCAAGTCAAAAGTACAAAAAACAGAAGAGGACAGTTTAAATTTCAGTCAATATAATTTTCATTAAATAATTCTTCTGAATGATTTTAATTTATATATATTTTTTTTTCAAAAAATTTATTAATTCAAAACTTTTAAGCAAATGATTTTGTATTTTTGCAGCCGTCTGTCAGCCCAACTCTTAATCGGCATACTCGCGTATATTTTGTTTTTGCTTCCGTCTGCTTGTTCGAGCTGGCGACGATACTGCATGCATTTTGTTTTTTATTAGTTAGAACAAGGCTTGCCCACCGCTGGTTTATATAATAGAATTTGTCATATAAGTTAATTTTATTATTAAGCATTTAAGCCAGTTGCGGTGTTCACATTATGTGGAATCGCATTTGGCTAAATGTGTACTTCATTTAACCTGCGTTTTATTAGCTGGACGGCTAACAAGGAATGGATTTAATTTGTATATATTGGGTAGTTCTGATACAGAATCGATCAGTTTTTTTTACAACAACAGTTACAATATGTATTTTTTTAATTTTGGTGACATTTTAAATAATGTGTCCGTTCTAAGATATTATAACTCTATATAAAATATATTTCACATTATAACATCGCGATGCATTGCCCAGAACTTTGAGGTATTTATGTAGCTATTCAAAGAATAAATACTTTTTGCCATATTTTTAAATGAAAAATTGAAGAAAAATTATTTTAAAAACATTTTTCAAAAATGTACTTATTTAATGGAAAAACTTAGGATTTTGGTATGAAAAAAACTCAAAATTTCCCATTTTCACAATAATTTTGTCAAGCCGAGCTTCTCTGAATTTCTTGACTCGTGGGTCTTTTACATATTCTTATATAACAATACTTAAACATAAATTTGAATCATTTGCTTTTCGAAAGCCCCTTGTCAAACATTATACAAAAAATTCCTTGCCTCAAGAGCATCTGCCTGGGCCTCAGCAGCTTCAGCAGCCTCATCAATAGATGGTGAACTCCTGCTGCTGCTGGGCCACGTCATGTAACTTAACCTCATTGACCAAACGCATTCGACGAACATCAAATGTGAATTAGTGCACTACGATTGCAACCGCCACACACAACACACACAGATATAGAGGGGCCCGCTTTGTTGTCGGCGGTTGGTCCAGACTTCGAGTCGCTCTCTCTCTTTCGCTCTGTCTCTCTCTCTCTCTCTCTCTGTGTGTGTTGACGCTGCTATGCATGCATAATTTCCAAGCATAATTTAATTTATAGACGAGGCAATTGCATTTGCATAGGACAGCGCAAGTGACTTAGGCCCAGGTCTCGTTTCGTTGATCGGAGACTAGAGACGACGACGCACTTTCAAAGTAGAAATTATTACAAGACCCCCACAGATTCAAGATGCAAGAAAAGCTGAACGAAAATTTTAATTGCACAAAATATGCAGCTGGGATGAGGAGGAGGGGGGGGGGGCAGAGGGAGACTTGAAAGGTGTGTGGCCTGTAAGCCTGGCTATCTCTCTAAAAGCCAACGCAGGTTAATGGCGTAAATGTTAACAATGGACTAGGAAGTGTAAATCTTGACCAGCCAACTGGATTCAAATTGAGCCAGCGACCACCGGGCGGTGTGTTGTTGTTGTGGCTTTTGCTGAACTTGATCGAAATGTGCTGAAAACGGGTTTGCTGAGTTATTATTTGATCAACTCAATTTATTTACTTATTTTCAGATTTTTGCCAACTTAAATAAATAAATAAAAAGTTTTCAATTTGAATTAAAAAGGCCAATGACTTTCCAACTCTTAACTGATATCATAAATTCACTTGCGTATAGTTTTTTGGCGCCCAATTTGCTAATAACCTGGCGGCTTCATTCAATATTAAAAACTGGCGTCGCGTAGCCTGCACAAGTTATTTATTTATATAGATTTGTTTGGTTATTTTTTTTTTTTTTTGTATATTTTTTATTGCCCGGACAATGATACGGAAATAGTTTAATTGCATTGCCTGGCTAGCCAGGGCTTTACACCGAGCATTTCGCGCGGATTCTTCCTTGTGTCACAATCTCAAAAGTTGAACGGCGTCGCATTTGTCGCCATGTCAATATGTGACAGCAGCACTTCCGTTTCCGGTTAACTGTACACTTGGCCATTGTCTCTCGGAAGGGAAGGGGAGCGGCAGGTTGATGATGGCTGGAGTTTGTCAACTGCCAGCCGGTAATCAAATTGTTTTATCATATTTGGCTTAAAAGCCAAGCCAGAAAGTGATTCTTTTTTTGTTGTTGTTGTTTTAAACCAAATTAAATGTAAAATAAATATAACAAAACTGGAAAAAATGGAGAATATTTACTTGTTTTTTTTGTTGCATTCAATTTTTATTACATTTTAATGGAATCAGTGGCAAATAATATTATAAATTTTATTATGTAAGGCAGAGGAATGGGGGGGACATAAGGGAATATTTAAATTTATTAAGAGTTTGTGTAAAGAAAAAAAAATTTTCCAAAAAACAAAACCAATCATTCATTCCAAAAAAAACAAAATTCATACTTCTTCAAATATTCTACAAAATATTTACCACTTCACTATTCCAAAACAATTCAATACATAATTTTTTTTTCAAAAATAAATTTATCCTTTTTATAAATTCAAATTTCATTTTTTCTTTCCTAAGTATTTTTCAAACTAATTCTTAAATAAAATTTATAAACCTACCAACTTGATACGCAATTTTTTTCTCCAATTTAAAATCTTTTTTAATACATATTAATTTTTCCCACAAAAAAAAATAAAACATATTCCCTATTAAAAAACAAAATATTATTTTTTCAAAAATATACACAATCTTTTCTTTTCACATCTATTTTTTTTAACTTCCTTTTTATTTACAAAATTTAAAATATTTAAAAAAAACTTATATAAATATAAAAATTTTCAATATACATCTCTTAAAAATTAACTTAACATCTTCTTTTATAATTTTATTAAAAAGTGTTTTCTCCTCAAATTTCTCTTATTTTTAAAAACAAATTAAAATTTTTTTTTTATATAAAATTTAAAAAAATTTTTAATAAAAAAAAAAATTAAAAGTTTAAATATAAAGTGGTGAACTCTATTCTGAATTTTGTAAAAGTACATAATAGGAAATTCTTTTTGTATTAAAGTATTTTTTGGAAAGCATAGCTTTATTTTTTTAAAATTTTTTATTTTTTTTAATTTTTAAATAAATTTTTATTTTTAAATTTTTAATAAAAAGTTTTTAAAATTATAATTAATTTTTTAAAAATAAAAATTTAATTAGAGCCACGTTTGTTTTGAATCTCTTGATATTATTGTAAAGTGCAATATCTTAGCTTTAACATAAATAATCACAAATTTGTATCAACGAAGTTATACCATTTTGAATAACAAATGTTGAATTTACATCTTTTCCCACCTTCATTTGGTGTCTGAAAGTAGGCAATGATAAAAACAGTACAAGAGGCCTAAAATTTGTATTGAATTCGAATGTAAATTCTCAACAACACTCATTGCATACTGCATACTACTCATTGTCTACTAATTTGAGGCAGATGGCGTTTTCGAGAAAAAAATTCCTCTGAGGATTTATGCCCCTTTAAAAGTTGACAATATATTTCGCTCCGGAATGAATCACAAACTGTATGAAATCTATGGGGAAACAAACTAAGCCGATCGTATAAAATTTTGTCAATAAAATTGATAAAGCTCCAAGTAAAACGGTGTACAATCGTAAGGCGAAAGACTCAGGGAGAGCCCGCCCAAGAGTACGACCGAAACTGAGTTGGGATGACCAGGTGCAGCAAGACCTTGCCAAGCTTGGTGTAAACAGTACTTGCAGCGGCCGTAACCAACAAATGGTTGCGATTTTAATATATATCGGGCCAAGAAGAGAAGAAGAGGGTCAAATAATTACACAAAAATTTACAATTTTATCCAATTCTCTACAGAAAAAGGCTAGATTTTTAAAAAACGCGTTTTCCTTTTTAAGAATCTAGAAAATGATCAGCTCGAATTCTAACTTTACTTATTACTTATTTTTAATTTTTTGCGTAATCTTTGGCCGACATAATTAAACTGCAATTTAAATTTTTATATTTTTTTTTAAATCTGAAAAATATGGGAGCTTTATTATTCCATGACATAGATAGCCTTAAGTTAAAGTGGAACCCCAATAGCAAGTTTAAATGAATAAAGTTGAATATTTCGCGAATTAATACAATTAGAGGGTTGCCTTCTCATAATTTTATTATTGATTTGAATTCTGATGTTTTAAAGTAATTATAACTGCGACTGAAGGCCCTGGCGGCTAGTGCTAGTAAATCATTAAGTTTAATATTGAATACTAGATTTAATTTGTTAAAATAAAATAAGTAGGCTTTAATAGTTGTTAAAGAAAAGCTGTCAAGTGTTTAAATATTAATATGTTCTTCAGCCTCTTTATTAGTAAACCGTTTAATTTAATTTAACACGTCAAAAAAACTTTGCTTAATTACAATACAGATTTGAATGTGTTTGATATAATTTGTAATTGAAGTTTTTATATAGGAACATAAATAACAAATATTTTTAGTGACGTAATAAAGCAGGTCTTAAAGATAATAATTGAAAATATAAACTATGTTATTAGACAGAAATTTGCTATGATGTAAATCATCTGTGTATGCAATTTGTAAGCTCATAGTCTCTTGTATCTTTTGGTTTATGATAAGTTTAAAAAAAATAAAGAAATTTTAAAAAAATTGAGTTTTATCTGGTGCAAGGATGCCCTAAAGTTTTTTGAATCACTCATACGCAGTGTTGCCAATTTCCATATATTTTTTTTTGGTTTACGTTTTGATTTGTTTAAAAACTCAATTCAAAATTATGAACTCAATGGGCCAACTAAAATATTAGGCACAAGCAAAATCACGATATTTGCCCATCTAAGTATGCTATGTTTTTGAATAATAAATAATTTGGAAAAATATTGTTTTTATTATTATCTGAATGAATGTACAATGTGGATTATGTATGACGCTGCCATAACTAGGATTTTTGTGTAGCGCTAGAAAAAAAAAATCAACTAATAAATAAATAGAGTGATTTCTATGACAACGTTTGAAATGTACTTAAGATACTTAAGTTTTCGCTGTGAAAATTTTTGATTTGGCTTACTGGTCGTATGAGTAATTTTTTTTTTTCAAAACTTTAAGGCCTGTTGCGCTCATAAAAAATTAAAAATAATAAATAAAAATCACAATTATTGATTATACAACAAGATTTATTTTTTGGGTATGCTGAGACCTACTTTTTTCTATTTGAGGTCCGATTTGAGGTGCGCTCTAGTGTGCACAGTAGGTAAAGTCATTTTTCTTACACCCTTATACAATGCGTTAGGGTGTTAAAAAAATGGCTTAAACAAATTTAAAATGAAAAAAAATAATGGGTTCATTGGATTCAAAGTTTATCACTCATACGTAGTGTTGCCCCAGCTGACATTTAAAAATTTCAAGTAGGTGGCGTAGACTTGGTTTGAGATCATAAAATTCGATTAAAATGGAACCATAAAATTATTTATAATAAAACCAAGACAACATGAACATATATAATCATGTGAGTGCGCATATTACTGCTCAATTTATACTATAATGCGTTGTTCATTTCCAGATGAAAGTGAAAGTATGACTCTAAGAGCCGAATAGATACCTTTATGAATCACATAAGAAGACAGATTATTTGGACCTTCTAGACATTTATTTAGCGGTCCATAATACATTATTTTCCCATCAGTTGTACGATAGTCGAGTTATAAGCAAAACAAATAAATTATGCTGGGCAGCACCGGCCTCAATCGTGATGGGCAGCACTTACACAGTTTGTGTGGTCCCAGTTATTTACAAACTTTAGCAGGCACATAATTCGTTTATACACACAAAATTTATCATGATAAATGCCCTTCAAAGTATGCTATATGCTTGAATGGAAATAATTATAGAACATTTTTTTTTATATTTAACCTAAACGCCTTTTTATTTCAACTTAATTTTAACTGCTCTTACTATATGATTTAATGCTCAATGTAAATTATATTAGACGCATCCATAACCGAATCGTTCAAATAGATAAATAAATGGTGCATACTTTTAAGGGAATTTACCATGATAAATTTTGTGTGTATAAACGTAGTAAGAGAGTATATTCCAGTAGGGCTTGACCGATATTCTTACTTGTTTGTCATATATTTCGATTGCTTTGATTTGAATGGACAAGAAAGTGTTTGTTTTAAGCAATTCCCATACATTTTCTGATGTTTCAATTTTTCTATATTTTTGTGTAGCGATTAAGCAATTTTATACAATTGTTTCTTAAAAAGGAATGTTTAAAAAACCGACCCCACGACCTATATAACCTTTCGAGCGTTCCCTGAACTCATCATCATCATTCTCATGCTCAGCTTGGGCATCGTCATCATCAACAGCTTGCCCCCTCGAGAAATATCACTTCACCAAACAATGCTAGACAAACATAAAGCAAACTCTTCACTTCAAAAGTCAACTCGTTGCCCACTCGCTTCCACCCTCTTCAAAAAAAAAAAAAAAAAAAAAGAACAGCTGAAAATTGTAGCATAACTTTGGCCGTAAAGAAAACGCTTCCGGTGTCCAAAGCTCGAGCCAGACACATGCATAACTGGAGCAACCAGGATTACTTCATGTGTCGAAGCCAAAAACCAACAAATATAAAAAAAGAATAGAAAACTAAGAGACCGAGTGGCAGCAGGAGCAGGAGCTACAGACTCGCCTTCAGCCAATTGCCAAAGTGTCACACTACACCAAAAAAAAAAAAGAATATATATATATATATATACATATCTTCTGTATATATAGGGGGGAAACCACCTTCCAGGGCAGCCTTGTTGATTTTCAAGGACACAAGACGACGAGACAGCCGGATGTGGCCAGTACATGAAATGTCTTTATTGGCCAGGTCAAGTTTAGAGAGCGGCTTAAATTCTTCTTCAAACATTTCACACAATTTTCCCATTAAAAATGGCGAAAACTAATTTCTAATACAAACACCAACAAAATCCAATTAATCTTCAAGTTTCTACAAAAAAATGTGGCTCATTAAAAAACAGCAAGAAAAAACTAAAAACTGGCAGGAAATAAATTGCACAGGCAACTGGCCGGCCAGCCAACCAACATGTAGAAGAGCCAGAAGGAGGCAGCTACTCCAACTCCTACTCTATGTGTCCTTTAATCATAATAAGAAATGCGCCAGCGCCACAAGCCCCCCCCCCCCCCTCCCACACCGGTGGGAAAAAGGTTGAACAGAGACGGCGACTGCTGGTTCGCGAGTCGCGGGCAAAAAAAATATATAAGCGCCACGACGTTGTCGTCATCGTTTTCCTCAGCATCCATCGTCGCGACCAATCACAAAATTTCGTGGAAAAGCGCGCAAAAAATACAACAACAAAAAATTCCAACACAAAAATAAGTAGCAACAACTACAACAACAACAACAAGAGCAACTGACAATGACGAACGCTGCTTGAGCTTAGCGACGTCGGCGGCAGCAGCAGCAAAACTAATGCGTCGCTGCCCACAGGAGAAAGTCGAAGTCAAAGCAGCGCAGTCGCATTGAAGGAGAAATGTCTATTTTCTCACTCGGGGGTAGTTTTTCTTGACTTTCACCAAATCGTAGGGGAAACTAAATCTTTGAGTGTGAGCTGCAACAAAAATTGAGTAAGAAATTGGTCAAACACTTTGAGTGAGTTTTTCACCAGAAGGTGGCAAGGGTCAAGTTGCGGTTTTCAAGGTTGTGTGTGGGAGTAAATTTGAGCATTGGATAGAGATGACAAGTGGCTGGAGATAAGAAATAGTTGAAATAATTACAAAGATTCTAAAAATATTTATAAAATTTCAAATGCCCTAAAAAGTATGCTTTAAAAATATGTGGTTAACATGCAGCTACTACTTAAGTGTGTATTAAATGGATTAACAACTTTAAATTGAACTTTTTGAATACTTTAACTTAGAGCAAAACCAAAAAGTCAAGCTACAATAACTTTATTGCTAAACCGATAATTGTTAACACTTCATTGCTCTTTCTGAAAGTTTTATTAAGATACAGATGATCGTATAATTGTTCCATCAACAGTCGAGCTTCTCTCATTCGTGTTTATAAAGAATATCACAGATTTTGTTTAGTTAGATTTTATTTTGAAGTCCTAAAGCTAAATTGTTATTTTTTTCAAGTTATAGTTCTTAATCTTTTAATAATGGGAGGATCTACAGAGAAGAAGCTAATCATGCCTGTGCAGTCATCTAACTACAGTCACATTCGAAAGCTAAAGAAAAAGTTATATGAGGTCATGAGAAAATACTTTTCACAGTCACTTGATGACCCTAGCCTATTAAAATTAAAGTTGATGTCGAAGAAGACCCTTTTCAGTTTTCATTTGTTTTAGATATGGCTGAATCACAGCGAAATTGTAACAAGATTGTTAAAACTTTTAGTGTGACCCTTATTTTATTCATTTTTCTGGGCACACTGCACATTTCTGTACAGAGTGAGTTACTGCTAAAACTGTTTTTGTTTTCAATGTAAGAGTTCTTAAACTCAGGAACTATAAATATTAAATGATTTGAAACAGTTCAAAATTGGGTGAAGAAAAAGAAGAGGAAGGGGAATAACTCAATAACTTGGAAATGGTGTCTGAAGTAAATGGCCAAGTGCTTGTGTGGTAATTAAGTTTAGGCCAGGTCACGTTCATGCACTACCCTGTATTTTGATTTTGCTCCCGTCTGCTTGTTGCGATCTGGCGCCACCATTGCGTTTATTTTGTTTTGTGTATGCAGTTGCACGTGCGCGAGAGTTCTCGAGCAAGAACTCGGAGATATGGGAACAGTTGGAAGCAAAGCGCTCGATTGTCTCGTGGGCCGTTAATATGCGCGATAGCATTATAGGGTAATAACAATTTTACGACGCTGAAAAAATTTTTTTTTTTCCAGACGTGAAAGTTCATTTTTTTTGGGTAATTAGGACTTGTCAACAGAATCATTATCAAAAAATTTTCTAAATGTTTACCGTTTATCGGGGTGAAAGGGGATGTGGTCAAAAGCTTTGTTGAACATTCTTAGATTTTTCACTTAGGGCGCAAATATATGGAAATATTGTGTGCAAGCACTTGATTATATTGTTAATATTTGTTTTTATATGATATTCTCTTGCTTTTTTTTTTGCGAATTAGTTGTCATAAGTCAACTTAAACTTGTCACTGGGTGTTAAACTAAGCTTGAAGATCTTCCAGCATTTCAGTTTTTGACACCAAGTATACATTTCAGATTTTTTTAAATAAAGAAAAAAACGAGAAGGCAAAGCTAACTTCGACTGTGCCAGTTCTCGTACACTTGTAAAAGATTACTCCAACTGATTTAACCGGTAAAATATATATGGATAAAGATATCAAATATTACAATTTTTTAAAGTATTGATAATCAAAATTTTGATACCATACAAAAAAAACTTTCTTAGTACAAACACATTTCAAATCCGATCTAGATCCAATGACAGCTATATGCTATAGTCATCAGATTTTGATCAATTTTCGAAATTATATGTGAAAGAATATAAAACTAATATATACCAGATTTAGACATACGATAGAAAAAAAAGTTTTCTCACTAAGTAGTTTTTGACTGTCCTTTTCTATAGCGGCTATATGCTATAGTCATCCGATTTTGATCAATTTTTCCGAATTGTGGAAACATATAAAACTATCTTGTCCTACGATTGGTGACACTACGATGGAAATCCAAAAGAGTTTTTCTCACAAAGACTTATTTTTCAGCGATCGTTCCTATGACAGCTATATGATATAGTCATCCGATCCGGCCGGTTCCGACATATTAGTTGCGCGTGCAGTAAAGAAGATTCTGTGCAAATTTCAGCTCGATAGCTTTAAAACTGAGGGACTAGTTTGCGTAGAAACGAACAGACAGACGGACAGACAGACGAACCGTTGGCAGACAGACAGACAGACAGACGGACGGACGGACAAGCGGAAATGAACTCAGCTCGTCGTCCTGATCAAGAATATATATAGTTTATGGGGTCGGAAATGGATATTTCTATGCGTTACAAACTTCTGGGCAAAATTTAATATACTTTCAAGTGTATAAAAAGTCATATCAGGTTCCAAGGTGGAGTCGAGCCCAGGCCTCCTGCACACTGGAAGTCAAAAATACATTAACCAACCAACCAAATAATCAGGCAATCAAAATCGTACTTTCCGATAATTTTTCGCTCGAAAAGTGTGACCCATTGTATGACACGGAGTTGCCACGTTTTCAAAAATGTCAAGAATTCTGCTAACATCAAGGACTGAATCGGCAAGATATGAAAACGGCCCAAAGAATAGTAACTTTCGAAAAATATCTTACCGTAAAATATTTTATGTGGGTGATTACATGAAAAATTTCTCACTCGGATTTTTTTTGGGTTGAAATAATTTTTTTTTTCCAATCTTTGTTGAAAAGTAGGGTGCGTATTTTCAGGGTTTTTCCAAAATATAAATTCTTCGCAGTCAAAAATATTTTTTTTTAAATTGAAGTTTAATCAAACTTTTTTATAAATTCTTGCTAAAGTAAACCTTGGTAAAATAAATATGGAAAATATATGAATAACTCACTTTTAATTATGCAAATTCCTTTACCAACCAAATCGCGCGAAAATTTATAAAATAAACAGCAAACGAAGAGGTATCTTTTTTTCCTTATTTTTTTACTCAAAATTTCATATTGTATCCAGGATTTTTCTGTATAAAGCTGTGAGTGGCACCTCAATAGTTTGGGAGTTATACGAATTTTTCTCATTTATTTTTAATTTTTTGGCTTTGAGTTATTTTGAAACTGCGAAGGAGTGTGAATATGTTTTAAGTAACAGATAAGAGGCTTTAAATAACGAGGCAAAAATTTCGAGCGTTTGCTTGAGTACATAACTAATAATAACTTGGATTTAAAATTAACTTTTTTTACACTTACAGGATTTTGGCATTATTTGAAGAACTTTGCTTTATTTAAAAAAACTATTAAAAAAAAAAACACAATCAAAAGATTCCTATTATGCATTCTTGAGTAAATTTGTACAATAATGTTTCTAATTAATTACAAAATGTATAAAAGTGAAAATACATTGGATATTAAAAAAATCTAAATTTGAAAATGTCTAATGCATTAAAAAATCTAAAAGATTAAAATTAGACCACATCTCACACACCTTTGCGTAACTCCTTCATCTTCAATTTCCCCCGTTAAATCCTAACTCAAATCAAGCATACGCCAAGTAAGCCCAAAAAAACTCTCTGCTCTCTTAGCACATGCTCTTAAAGTACAAGCGTCAGTGCGCTCTTAACAAACTAAGAGCTTAACTTGAGCGAATGCTAAGCCCTTTCAAAAAGGAGACAAAATGAAATGCGTTAAAGAAGTAAATAGTTTTCCTTACTTTTCCTTTTTCTGTTCTGTGTTTTTTTTTGTTGCCAGTTAAAAATGCGTGGCCAGCTTTTGCTGATTATTTTTGTAATTTGGTGCCCTGGAGGGATGGCTGGAGTCAGAGCCAAGCCTACTCGCAATTTTCTAAGCCAATCGGAGCGTTGACGATGACGACGACAACGACGGCGCACGACAACAAAACAACAACGAAAACCGAATGCAGCGGCGTTAGCAGCACGAAGCAGACTCAGCAGACACGAAGTCCTGATTATGACGAGGTGCAGGGGGGATAGATGGAGCCACAATTAATTATCAGGCAGTTTTTTCGCACTACAAATTCGCAGGAAAAAAATACTGCCACGCCCCGCAGGCGCCCATTAAGTGCACACACACACACACACTCGCACATAGATCATTTAAAATGCTGGCCAAAATGCTAAACCCACCACCAGGAACAGGCAGCAGCAGCAGTTCTTATATCACCCATTCTCAGTCAGCCGGATGTAGACTGACAAAAATAGTAAAAAACGTGCGACCAAGCCAAAAAAAAAAAAAAAAAAAAAAACAAGTAGGAAGACACAAACCGATTCCCGCTTGATATCAGAGACAGAAAATAAAACCAATGCAAATATAACACAAATATGTGAAGCGCACAAAAAAATTCTACAATTGCTGAGTCCCTCCCCAGCCCAGCCTTTGGCACCACCAAAAAAACCGCGTTGTCTGCGCCAAAAAACAAAGTCAAATGAAAAGCGTTCATGGGGCAGCAGCAGCAACAACAACAACAACAACAACGCCAAGTTAGCAAAACAATTGAACAATCGCCTGGCATTTTGAAGCTGGCGGCGAATATTTGGAGCAATTTTTACCATTTTTTTTATGCTGGTTGGAATACGGAAATTGGGTTTGGGAACAGTCACTGACCACCACCACATGCACAGGTTGTGGTCACGGTTTCTGTCCAAAAGCCAAAGCCAAGAACCATGTTTGTACATTTGAAGCGGCGCACAACGGAATTATGAATTATTTGTTTAGTAATTTCAAAGACAAATCACCCAAAGATGCAAAAAAAAAAAAAAAAAAATATTCGATTTTATGGCCAGCCGGGGAAAATGGAGCAGGAAGTCAGACAGTCAATAGTTTATCTACATATTCTTAACTGCAAACAATTGATGGTAAAATATTTAAATTGGACTTTTTTATTAATTAAAGATCAATTAAACATGGCATATGGATTAATTTAAATTTTTATTCAAAAAGCTTTTCTGTTAATTTGTTTGGGATCTTGAAAGTAGATTTTGTTGTTGTCTGACAAGTAAATGTTCCCTAACAATTTAAAAAATTAAATTAATATAGTGCAATTTTTACATATTTTTTTACTGTGAACCGAACCTTCAATCGAACCTTGAACCGAACCTCTTATGAAAAAAAGTTAAACCTGAATCTGTTCCCAAGAAAAAGATACAAATCTAAGTGTCCTTTTCTCATGGTCATGTTTTTCGAAACAAAGAAATTTATTCTGCCTACTTTCAGGCGGCTTTTGAAATATTTGTACTTTTGTCTACAACGACCAGCATATGAAAACGTTTATAAATACGACTTGAAAAAATCTTTTGGATACTTAAATGCTCACTCTTTAATGTACAAAGAGGACTGGAATAAGACAGAATCGGAGTCAATCTTCCAACTGCTGGGTGGGGCGACACTGCTAAGCTAGCATAGATAGCTTCAAAATCTGTTTTTTATTGACTTGATAATTTCACGGCAACATCTCAGGTATTACATGCTAAGTTTTGAACAAGTCGAATAAAAGTTTCGGAGATACAGCCTTGGGAAGGTGCGCGCTCACGAAATTGTTCAAATATCGTAAAGGTCCAGAACTCTATATATTCGATGCGCACTGGTATATCGGCGGCTAAAATGTTGGCTATCAAAACTTTGTTTCTTCTTTCGCAACATGTTTGGGAAACCCGATTACAATGAAATTTGGCAACCTATCTATGAAGATTCGTAAGATCTTTTGGTAAAGTCGTTGGTATTGCTGGGTTGGTCAGATCTGAACTTCTAATGAAGGAAGCTTGAGCCACTTATTTATGGACTTAAAACTTGGCTGAAATATAAATTCTGCCGGGTGTGGCAAAGAATCGGGTTAAAATAGATTTGGTCAAGGAAGATAGCCTGATCATTAACTATGCATGGTCTGTACTTATGAACTTCGACATTAACTTTGAGCGAGCTTTATTCCTCGAAACTGTGTTTTAGAATCGGTTTGTCAAAAGCTCTCAAAGTGATAGCCGATCTTGGTAAAGAAATTGCTGGAGTGAATACAATTCACTAAAGTTGTTTCACTTTCATCCACAACTTCCATTTTTCCAAAAAACACATTAAATTCAGAAAAATTCATGAAGTCTTTATTTGAATCGATAGTATGGTCCATATAATTTATTGTTTGAAGATTATTTCATGCAAATATTTGACCGTGACTGCGCCTCAAATGGTCTATCACTTAGTCCAATTTTGACATACTTTTTCATGTTTAGAGGCCGGTATCTCACGAATAAATGCTTCAATGTTGAAACTGAAAGATGTTTGACAGTGAAACAAAACACGAAACATTAAGTGAGCTGTTTAAACCAGTGTTGCCAAAAAGATAATAGCTAAAAAATCACCCTTTGCCAAAAAATGTAACAAATTTTTTGAAAATTTGCATTTTAAAAAAATGGTCTGCCAAAAATCTAATTTTCACTTTTTTTATTTTTTCTTCGTCGAAATTTCTAGTTTATGGTCTTTACTAAAACACAAATTTTAAAGTATTTTCCTTTGAAAATTTCAGAAATTCTTTTAAATATATATTTTGAAGACAATAAAAAGTTTGAATAAAATATTTTATTTTTTATATAAAAAAATGTTTGAAAATATTCATTTTTTTACTTAGTAAACTCATGTAACCCCTTAATCTTTCATTCCTTAAAAACCAAAGAATCCGCTTTGGTTTAAGGAATGAAAAATTAAAAGATTGCAGGAAAAAAATGAATATTTTCAAACATTTTTATATACTTGTGTCTTAAATATATATTCGCAAAAGCAAAACACGATGTTTTTTAATGAGACCATCATTAAAATTTGGACGGGGGAAAAAAAGTGAGTAAATTTTTATTTGAATTCTATTTTAAAAATACAAATTTTAAATTCTAATTTTTTTAAATCAAAAATTACAGCTATTGTCTTTTGGCAACGCTTAGTTTTAAACAGCTCGCACGTTTCATGTTTGTTTGTATCAGGTAACATTGAAGCGATAAACTAAATGTTGAAAAGTATGTCATGGCATTTGGTACGGAGATCTGATCAACATTTGTGCCCTTCAGAGCAATAAATTACCATGGACCATACTATCGTGGAAACTTCATGGGCCTCTGAATTGTGTTTTTTGAAAATTTTTTGGTGTGATGAAAACGTCCTTAGTGAATTGTAGTCTCATCTGTGTTGGTTGAATGCTTTTTCGAGGCTGTCCGACAAAACGCAGTTTCGGATTTGGTAACAGCCAATGGATCGTTCTGGGCTATGTAATGTGCGGCGTCAATTCAACTCTGGCTCTCAGTATAAAACACACTGAATTTTTACATTGGTTTTCATCTGAGATTTCGTGCGCCTTCGGCCAATAAAGCTAATGTTCTTCCATTAAACATCGACAATGCAGCATTTAATTTTGAAATCTTCAGATAATGAGTACCGCGATTTCAAACTTAGTTGCCCGAGTGGTAATGGTTTAGGCTGAACAAACTCCAAACTCACCTGCGTTGCGTATGAGAGCTATGAATATTATAGAGAATATCAACTTGGTGCATAGCTCAAAGGCAGCTTTATTCAGATCGTATTTAGCATAAATATAGCCAACTAAGTCAATAAAAATGGATGCAGTTGTTCTATGCTAACTTAACAGTGAGATATCACCTTGATCTGTGTTATTCCGATCTCTTATACGTGAAATTGGTAATTTCAGTGCGATTCAGAAAGACTGTTCAAATTGTAATTTAATCTAAGTAAATCGCCAAAAAATCAGTCTTTCTTACATATGGCAAATAATTAATAATATGTTGTATGAATGAACTCAGAAATTGGTAAATACGAGAAGAGCAATTAGTACCATTCTCTCAGTAATGTAGTAAAGTCAGACTATTTCATCAGTTTATCGAAAGACTGCAATCCTTCGTAAGTAAAACTGTGCTTTGTGCTCGCACTGAGCATTTTCGACTGATATTCAGTCGTTTTCAAACTGTATGTCATATAAAGTCAATTTAATTCATAAATAGAAAATATCAAGCTTGGCAAAAATTTATGTCCTTAGGCTGGCTGACATGAAAAAAACGCTTAATTTTTATCTTTTGTTGAAACAAGTTGCTTTTTCAAAGGGTAGTTAAGATTTCAGTTTACAATAAAAAAATATATGCTCCTGAGTTGTTATAAATTCATTTAGGCCGCAGTGATGAGGGGGGGTACTCCCGTAGTTCTTTGTCAGCGGAGTCAAAGCTGACTCCTGGAATTTAGGGTATCCATATGCATATTTAATTAGTCTTCAGTGAAAACAACTCCAATCCAGGGTAAATATTTTACCATCAGTGTGCAGTGGAAGTGTTTGAATGAAAACTGTTCCTCCACCCCGTATATTTTTTTTTTTTTTTGCATCTTTAGTGATTTTATTTGAAATAAATAATTCATGTGCACTTTAGCAGGCATGGATTTCTTTGGCTTTGGACGACCTGGCCTGTGCATGTGGTCAGTGACACCAGCTAACCATGGAAATGGTAAAAAGTAGCAAGAATATATTCGCGAATATAATTGACCGGTGACCTGCATTAAATGAACGCTCATGACTTTGTTTTGGCAGCAGTGGTGGGAAACTGTCAGCAATTGTAAATTTTACTTCATAGTATGTTATATTGCATTAGTTTTAAACCATATCTGATGTGAATCAGTTTGTGCTCTGCCCAATTTTTTTTTTTTGGCTTTGTGATTTTTACTGTTTTTGTCAGTCTGCATCCGACACTGGCAGCATTATGCAGTGTGTGTGTGTGCGAGACATTTTCCTGCTGTGGTGTGAAAAACACTGATAATTGTGTTTGCACCTCGTAATCGAGACTCGTGTCTGCTCGTGCTTTGCTGCCATGTCGTGCACCGTCGTCTTCCGGTTGGCCTTGAAGAATGCTGTCTGACTCAGCCGTCAAATTTGAAATGTCCAGCTGTACAGTAACTGTGAAAAAACTACAGAATAGAGAGAGAAGGAAATAAGAAAATATTACTATTAACATCTCCGTTGTGGGTAATAGTAAAGAGATTGGGGCATAGTGGGGGCTTAGATAACAATTGTAAATTCAAAGAATTCAATAAGTATTGTGAAAGTGTCATATGCAGAAGCCTCGCTGATGGAACAGTACGATCGTAATGAAACTTTCAGAAGAGCAGCAGTGGTCAACAATTATCGGTTTAGTCTGGAAGTGTGTGGCACAGTTTTGGCAAGATCAGAGTGTTCAAGAGAGTTCAGACATGGTAGTAGCTGCATGTTGGCTGCATTTTAAAGCAGCCATGAAGTGCTCTCGCCTAAAGCAAAATAAATCTCCAGTAACAATTCTACACTGGCAGCGGAAGGCACTGGCCTTTCTGATGAAAACTCAGCCTCAGGAAGTGTTTGACCAATTTCCCCGCTCAGTACTGTTGCCGGATTTCCAGTGAAGTGAAGAGCATTTCTCCCTTCCAATACGACTGCGCTGACTCGACTTTCTCTGTGGGCAGCGATCAATCAGGCTGCTGCCCGCCGATCGCCTCAACGGCGGGGGTTAGATCTGTTGTTGGGTTGCTATTTTTGTGTTGAAGTTTTATTTACAAACTTCCACGAAATTTTGTGATTGATCTGTGGCGTACTGGCGTGACCGTATAAACCAGCTCTTATACTATTTTTTTGCCCGCGGCCTCTTCTATTATGCAGTGAGAGAAATGGCTGACTGATTAAGGGGTGCGCATGGAAATAGGAGTTGGAGTAATACTGTCAGATTACTCTGCACTCTTATGTTTGCAATGAGCCATTTTGTGTGAAACAGGGTAATTGGATTGGTGTTGTAGAATTAGTTTTCATGCATTTTTAATGGAAATTATTGTGGAGGAAATAATGTTTGAGAAGAAATTAAGCTATCTAAACTTGACCTGTAACAAGGCGACAAATGCTGATCAATGATCGCGAAAATTTTCATATGGGAGAAACTATGTGGTATATATATATATATATTCTTTTTTTTTTTTTTAGACAGTGTGCTGGCTGGTGGCTGAAGGCAGTCATAACCATGTGTCTGGCAGGACATGGCTTACGGCCCAGAGAGATCGTAGCCACAGTTCAGCTGTTCTTTGTTTTTTTTTCTTTTTGAGAGAGAGAGGCGAGTGGCGCAACAGGCCCAGTGAAGGGGACACAGCTAATGTTTGTCTAGCAGTGGTCAGTGAGCTTAAGCGTGAAGCTGGATGACAGTTCAGGAGAGAGCATTTAGTGGCCTGTTTTTTAAGGTGGTGTATAAAGGCCTTGTCGGCTGCATAAAAATGAAGTGAGCATCAAAAAAAATATTAGATATTGTCACAGCTAGGCATACCTCCGTGAATGAAATATATGAACAGCAGAAATATCAGGTCTCTACTGGTTCTCTCTTGCCCCCTATGCAGACAGATGGTAAACCATAAAATATCATGTTTATTTTAGCTGCAATGAGTATCTTTTGAGCTCGGCACGTTATTTATTAAATATAATGGAGCAGTTAAAATGGTTGAGAAGCTTCAAAAAGGCGTTTGTAAATACAAAGAAATGTTCTATAATTATTTCCATTCAAACATACTGCTTTTATACTTTTTAGAAGGGAGCATTATTGTGATAAATTTTGTGTGTAACAAGTTGTAGATGGACCACAAACACAAAGTGCGGTAATGCTGCCAGCTCCCTTGTTTGCTTATCATGCAACTGATGAAGAAATAATGTATTATGGACCGCTAAATAAATGTCTCAGTATGTTGACTAATTGGCTCTTAAATGTAGATGAACAACAATATGTAAATTGAGCAGTAATATTTAGCACTCACATGTTTGATCGGGCTCGTCACGCTACCTGTAAACATTTAAAAAAACGCTTGCTACATGGTGACTTTGAGTCAAATGTGATGTCTGCTTACGCCCCATTCATTTTTTCATATCTACTGGCACCCTAATCATTAATAACTATAAAGAAAAAATGACCCTTTGCGAAGGACAGACTCAATCAATAGTGTTTTTATTATTTTAATTTTTAATGGTAACAGGCAAAGCACATTCAGCGACAAGCAAATCAAGCAGAACATTTCCAATCTAGTAGTTGAGCATTTCTTATATTTATACGGTGGTTACATTCATTGAATAATTAAAAGTATTTTTCATATTTATTTATATTCAAGCATAGCATGCATATGCTTGAATGATTTACTTCATATGCAAATTCTGTCTAATAACATGGTTGGGATATTTTTCAGTTGTGTATCTGACCTGCATCATATAAATATTTGTTGACGACTACATAAACTTCAGTACAAATATATCAAACACATTCAAATCTGTATTATAATTAAGCAGGGGATTTTACGTGTTAAGTGGGCGTTCATGGGCTGAAGAACATGTTAATATTTGGCTGTTGTGTTTCTTAATCGAAACGACAACTATTTAACATCTGTTTAACATTACTAACGATCTGAAATATTCACAGCTAGCAATGATATGTGGAATCGAATAAGCCTGGTCTCAATACTTTATTGTCAAATTCAAATCAAATAGTATGATAAACCTCTATTCATATTCAAGCTAGTTTAGGCATTGGAGTTTCGGCTTTAACTAGCTCTCAATCGTCACATTTTCAGACAAAAAAAATATAAAAGAGTGAGGTATTTAATATCGGTAAAGATAATAATGAAAGTTGAATTCATTTGATCATTTTCTGGGTGAAAGAGAGCGTTTTCAACGCTTTGTAAGTGGATAAGGCAATGAGATTTTTATTGTGAACTGTTTGACTATAATAACTGTATATGTGGTCATGACCATTGTGCTTCACCTTTACTGTTTACTGAAGCTTGTGATATCTAACGGTCTGCTCTTTCGTACATTATTTACCTGTTACCGCGCGGAGCTTTATCAATTTTATTGATAGATCGGAAGCCTTCGGGCTGCATAAATTCCGTACGGACTGTGTTCGTGAAACTTTAGAAGAACTTTTTCTCCGAAAAGCCATCTCTCAAATGATGTCTGTAATATAATGTGTTGTTAATGATAAACTCTGAAATTTTAGGCTATATTATACTGTTTTTATCATTATACTTCAGATAATGGTATATTCAAAAGCGATAGAGGTAAATAACCGCTTTAAAATATCGAGGAAGGTAAAACTAAACCTGTCAAAATAACAAAAGAAGTCGCTTTAGACCAAAGACCCTGAAATTTCAGTGTGATTACGATTATTTGTAGCGATTTAAGTATTAAGCTGCACAAAAAGGCGCCACTGTGGAATAATCACCTGTTGCCTTAATCTGAAATCATGGCATATAAGAAAATATCATGTTTTGTTTTCGTGCTAATATTTTGGTTGAGGAGATAAAATTTTGAGTTCAACGTTTTATGTCGTATTTAAGCAAATCAAACCTGCTAGATTTAATGTCTTTAAAATGAATGAGCTATGTTAATCGTAGGATCAATGATATATCTATTAGCTGCCATAGAAACGATCCTTCCAGTGAAAAATAAATGGCGTCTTTCAAGCTATTTATCGGCGGGAACCTTCCACTTTTTTTATATTTTATCTTCACCAAACTGTAATAAATACAGAGCATTCCTTTGCCTTACATAATAATTGCATATTATTATTTTATATTTATTAAATGTAATAGAATACAGCAAAAAACGAAGCAAATATTCTCCATTTTTCTGTTATATTTTATTTTGATAATTTGGTTTAAACTAACAAAAAAAGAATCGCAGCGGCTGTGATAAAGTGATACGATGCAAGCGGCAGTTGTACAAACTCCAGCCTGCCAGAGTTAATGACAAGTCAACGCAGTTGACGAGCAGTGTCACTGACATGAACAGCATCATGAAATGCTCGTCAAACACATTTTGCTCCAGGCTCACAGTATAATAAAATATGCAAAAGATATAAAAATAACCCATACAATCTGTATAAAATAAATGGCTTGTGCTTATTTACTCAGTACTGTTTGGAGTTAATCGAAAATTGGGGCATGCAGATTATGATATCAGTAGTTGATCGACCACGATTCCAGAGTGAAAACTTTTTATTTATTTGTTGAGATGAAATAAAATAAGTGTTAGATGTTGCCATTTTCAGCATTTCGATCAGTTGAATACCTGCCAATGATGTGTGTTCAACATTTACGCCATTAACTCGGTTGTACAGAGGACCAGTGCCTCTGCTTTGCCACAGCTGTGTGTAAGTAAGCTTTCGTGAGTGTAGTAATTTCTGCTCGTCGTCGATCTAACCGAGCAGTTTCTTCGTCTGTCTATGCAGGCTGAGTGCCTCGTCAGCGAAGTAAATGCATCTTTGTATCAGCGAGAAACAGAAGTAAGCATTGATATTTGTCTTATTATTCTGGCTTTGTCTAAAAGTCGAATACTGTTGGATCAATGAGGGACAGGGTCCCACATATTGGCTAATACTGAGTTCTGCATCTATTGATGAAATTTTGTATAAATGAGAGCTTTCAGCAGAAATTTAAATGTGGGCCGAAATTAAAAGACCCACGAAGTCAGGAAACTACAGGTGAAAAGCATGCTGAACATGTTCAAGCAATTTTGACTTTTTGCAAATTTTACTATTATCAGAGTGAAAGATCTGTAACTATATCCTTACCTTTTGGGGTTTCCAGGTATGCAAACTTTTTTTGTTTTCAAGATGATTTCAATCTTTTGGTTCTTTTGAAATGGTGGACCCCGAGCTTTAGTTTCTCTGCAAAAAACGGATAATCGGACTTTACCATTCCCTTAGAAGTGTTTAAGAAGAAACGACTCTTTTTTTTCATTTTTTTAACTCGAAGTCAACAAGATTCAATATAAGAAAATTCACGATTACAGTTTCAAAGGCCCAGGCTCTTGAAATAAAAATCTCAGAACAAAAAATCATCTTTCCTTGCAACTCAAGACACACACAATCAATTTAAAATGAATACACTTTGTAAGCTAAAATGTTCAAATAACGAGTGACCCTTTAAAGTAATAAATGTATGATAAATAATTTCAATTTATTAAATGTTTTTAAGATGATTTTATTAAATTTACTTTTATTACATAAAATACCATCTGGTCTGGGCGATCTGAATGTGAAATATATTTTTGTATAAAATTATAATATCTTGTATACCGAGGACATAACACAATGATCTTGGATCTTCAAGAGTAATGCCAGTTCCCTATAAAGAGCGAAAACCTGACCGATACAATGGCGTTCAGGCATCATTTGGTAGGAGTACTTCATTACTGGGTACAGTTTAAAGAGGAAAAACAATTATCAGCGAGGCTCCCATTTTCACTTTCGCGAAATTTTTGCGTTTCCAGGCTTTCGTAAATCGATGTTGCGAAAATAGAACATGGCTGTATATTAAAATTTTCAAGCTTATTTTAATTAATAAATTAAAATTAAAAAAAAATTTAAAGTATGCAAAAAGGCATCAATAAAGAGTATTCAGAATATTTTTTTCGTCAAACATAATAAAAGTATCTTTAATTGATGGTATTGATATTTTTTTTCGTACTTTAGTATAAAAATTCCACCGAACTTGCCAAAGGTATTTTTCTTCATCCATTGACGACGAGCTTTGATCAAGTATTTTTTTTTTTTCTTCAATACCGCGTTTATATACCGTGACTTTTACATGCTTTGGCTATAAAAATAAAAGTCTCTGAGTCTGTATTATGACACGAACAAGTCATGAATACTGATTATCATAATGAAAAATGTTAAAATCAGTATCAGTAATTCCGAGTTTTAAAATAAAAATTAGGTAAAAAGATAAGCTAATTAATATTATTTCTCGATAAAATCAGCACAGTAAATATGATAAAAACTATTCTACGGCGATAAAAGCATTCATAAATTATATATTATATATTCTTGATCGAGATTGAAGAATATAGATATAGTTGTCTGCGGCATCTATTCCCCTTAATTTACAAAGCTGTCTAAGATAGTCATCTTTTATGATCTTGATCAAACGTAACATCTAAGTCAGTAACAAAAATATAAGTAAGAGAAAGATCAGAATTTTAATACCACATATAAAATTCATATTCATTAAATTTCGACAATACTTTCTTTGATAATTTTAGAGTGGAAATGTCAAATGTCGATGGACAATTATCAGGTATCGTGAAAACGGCGGTATACATGTTATTTTTAATTTGGTAGTTTTGCTCATACAAAAATATATGTTGAGCTTAAAAAATATTTTCAAAATATTTTTATAGTTTGATATTTACCTTCTTTGGGATTTCGACTATGAACAGCGACGATATCTGCTCTGAACTCTTTTTTTCATCCGCCAGTATTCTTAATATTTAACGGCGTCAGTAATCTTTGAAAAATCAATATTGAACATGCAAGCAAGTACAGCTTATGTTCCACTGTTTCTTTCTTCTCCATTTTTCCTGTGTACAGTACTAAATAATGAATGTCGAACATGTAAATAAATTTGGCACGCTTTGCACCCGAAATAAATCGGGCGATGTCTCTCATCATCCTTCCGGTAAATGGTTTCTTCCGCGATAATACGCGGTCCATAGATGACATTTAAAAATCCAAGGTATTTTATTGCCCACCACTGTGCTTTGATTGAAGCGAAGGTTCAATGTTGTTTTGAAACATAGTAATTGGCAGTATTCTTATATCGAATCAGAAAGAATTTGGTTCTCAGTACAGAGAGCTGAGTAGTTTATTATTTAAGATTTCTCTTTCAGGTAGAAATAATTCTTTCTGGTGTATTCTAATGAAAATTGATATTTTCAGTAAGTCTTAAATATACAAAAGCAATAATATCTATTCATTTAATTTATTTTATTTTTAAAATTTTGACATTTTAACTTTTATATTTTTATTTTTATTTTTATTTTTATTTATTTATTTATTTTTATTATTATTTTTATTTTATTTTTTTTGGGTATCTTGAAATTAATGTCTATTTTCTATCATCCCACTGTAATTTTTGTTCATTTTTTCAATTCCAATTAGAAATTTTTTTTTTTCAATTCCTAATATTTATTATTTCATTTCATTAAAAAAATATTTAAATATTTTTTTTCTAAATTTTTCGCCATCTTTTTATTGCCCTATTCTATATCATTTTCGAAATTAGGGCCATTTAAATGCTTAAATCATTTACTAATCTCAACTTTTGACACATTTTGCATTTTCCTGCTCCTCATACCCCCCTCACCGTGCTTATTTCTCTGCTCCAATTCATAATTGACTCCACAAAATTTTTGCCACCCAGCAATTAGTAAACCTTCATACGACCTAGCCCACTAGTTAAATTGACAACAAGCGAGCGATACAGCACCATCCCCACCACCACCACCCTCCCCTCCTCCCTCACCTACCAATTCTAATAGTTGCCTTTGGTCTTCATTTTCTTGCCTTCCTTTCTGGACTACACTTGAGTTGATGTTGATGTTGTTGTTTTCGCTTCTGGCAACTCAAGTTGGGAAAACGAAAACTCTCTTTTTTGCCGCTTCGTTATTTTTGTGGCTCTCATTTCGTTCAATTTTGTTTCCCCTCTTTTTCTCTCCTTTTGTCAAGTGCTCACAGTTGAGTGACGGTTAAGGATCTATCGGATTCTTTTGGCATTCCTTGTCTTGTAGGCTTGAGGATTAGGATTTGGTACGTTCCATCGAGTTTGCCTGGCCTGAGGCATGTTGGAGTTCAGGTTCAGGTCGAGACCAAATGATGAAGAGGAGGCGTAAGTGCGAATGGTGCTTAGATAGTACTCTCATTTTTATTGAGGCATGAAGGGCAGGTTGCAAATAAGATCATTGAGTTTGAGTTTCCTAATGCTGTGGGTCAATTGTTGTACAAAGTTTGGGAAGGATGTGTATAATGTGAATTGGAGAAAAATACCTCTTATTAATTGTTCTGTAATAAAATCAGATAGCAGAGATGTAAACCAGTTTTCGAACCCGAATAAACCATAACTAACCGATAATTTTCGTACTTCAGCCGTACTTGAAAAAACTCATCTGTTGGCTCAGTTTAATTCTCTAACGAGTTTGATGAAGTAAAGCGACCACCGTAAATCGGCTATTAAAACCGTGATATTTCTTAATATATATAAATGTGAAAATACAGAGAATTTCATACTTTGGATCCAAGAGCAATTCATCACAATAGTACATTAAGAAAAGTTCTTGTCCTAGATTAAATTTCTTAATCAAAACTTGAACACTGAAAAATTTTCCGTGGAACTTTAAATTTTGCATGTTTGTGATTTTTAGAACAGATATTCTTATTTCAAGTAAAGAGTGCTTGAATCAAAAACTCAACAGACTCAAAATCAACTTAATCTTCTTCTTGAATTTTGGTGGAACATTCTCAAATCTAGGTTTTCCTTTCTTGAATGAACAGCTGGAGTAATTCTTAAGTTTAAGAGGTCATTCTTGAAATAAGGTATAATTGGAAATCAGGAAAAAATTTTTGTTCTTGAAAAATCGAGATTGAGTTAATTTTTTATTATTTATTTGATTTCAAACTTTTGGCGTCTTCTTTCTGTCTTGGTCATCTCGAGCTGGCTCCTGCATCTAACAAATTTTATTGGCGTTTTTGCTTTTTATGGGTGTGGTGAGGGGACATTTTCCAAACCAGTGGATCACTTTTTGATCCACACGGTTAGAGTGTCGTCGATCATACCAAAAATCAATAATATATTCAATCATAAGAATCATAAATTATTTAAACTTTTAAATATCTTACCTTTCTCTTTCTCCATATTCATTAAAAGTGGTTGGCTTCTTTGAAGCAGTCAGTGTTGTCTTTAGATAATTACAGACATTATGGCGTCTTAAAACAAAGAATTTAAATTTCATTTTGAAAATGAAATGACAATTTGGATTGCTGAAAGTCACAAAAGTGAGGCAAAAAAAGTTAAGATGACAAAGAAAATTTCGATTGGCAGATAGGGTCTTTGTAGGGCCATTGTGTTGAAGAGAAGGCCTTTGCCTTTGGCGCCATGTTTGTATATTTGTGAAATTTGTTGTTTTGCTTATGCGTATTGATCCGCAATAATATGCGTTGTACATTTAGCCTGGGGTATGTACGAACACCAGCTACACATAGCAATTTGAGAACGAAAAATGCTTGATTTGAAGAACGAATTTCTTAAAAATTCAAAGCACGATTACATTTTCTTGAAATCGATGTTCAATTTTCCCCTGAGCATGTGATCATTTGTTATTGTGCTTTTTTAGACGAAGCCAAGCGCTCCTATGTCACCTAGCTTTCTGTTGAAATAATATATGCCAATGCCGTCAGGTACTCTAAGTTCGTCTTTCTCTTTCATCCAGGTTTCAAAATATCCCAAAAAAATTGTCGATTCAAATATGCGATATTGATTTATCGTTTTCAATATCGATATTTGCGAAACTTCGCGAAATCTAAACAAGACTGCACACCTTTCCAGCACTGAACCTTTAAAACGGTTCGGATATGGTTTTGGTGTCTCTAAAATGAACGCCCAATCCGAACTGGACCTAACATTTTTGGAAAAATTTCAGTTAAAATTAACATAATTATATTTTTTAGAGAAGAAAAATATTCGAAAAGTTTACTTATATTCGTCATACTTGAAGCGGATTGGCATTGAAATGAAGTAGCAAACTTTGTGTTGTAACCAGAATAATAACCGGAACCGTTATCAGAAATTAACCGTTTCAAACCGTACCGGTATCGAAACCGGAACCGATATTAAAATTTTTTTGAAAATCGAAAACCGTTAGCCGTTATAATGGGAACCGAAAAAAACGAATATTTAATGCCATTTCGGTTTTCTTACATTCCAGAGAAAAATCAAACGGAATCGATGTTAAATCTCAAGCAGATTTCGTGTCAAGAGTTTCGGCAAGACAGAATTTTCTTGGATTCAAGAAAGAAATACTGAAATCAAGCATGAATTTTCAGCTCGATTTTTATCTTTCCTCCTGCCATAAACTTGTGGGATTCTCGATTTCAAGCAGATTTCTTCTTGAAATTTAAGACGAAAAAAACTAAAAATTGACCAATTTCCAAATCTTTGGGAATCGTGCTAAATTCTCTAGATTAATATATAGTAAATTTATTTACTGATTATATCAAACATATAGTTCAACTGATAAAAATAGCAATATACTGCACACTCAGAAAAATGTCTTGTTTAAAAATTCTATTGGAAAATATTCATAATCAAATTCTCTTTTAGATATATCAGATATAGAAAAAAATTCAAAAACAGAAAACTTTTTTGTAAATCATAAACCCTCTAATTAAATGTTAAAGATTTCTAAGTATTAAAAATCCTTCCTAAAATATAGAAATGTTGAAAAATGATAATCAATTTCGAAATTAAGTTTCAGGGCCCTGAGCATTAATAAGAAAACTAAGGCTGAACACAGTTTCAATGTTTTCCTTACAGGCTGGTTTTAAACAGAAGAACGATTATTTGGGGGATAAAGTTGATCCCGAAAATAGTGAATCCAGCTGGAGTAGTGATTGGTGGTGGTTATAGCACATCATATCTGAGGAGGTCACAGCACTCTGCCTATTGATAATCAGAGTAATTTCCACGCTTCTTCACTGAATCCATGCGATGGCAAATATCTCGGGCCCACCACCAGAGTAAAACCGGAGAATTTCTGGCTCATCAGCTCGAGATGTACGACAGGCGGAAGTCCGATATCGAGACAGCGGATAGTGCCAGATCTAACCACCAACAACAGACAACATGTGGACTTGTCAACGCTGCCGAGACAAAGACAGCACTCGTTTGCTGGGGGTGTGAGAGCCCCACTGAAATTAAAGCACCTGGTACGGTGGCGGGGCCATGTAATGCAAGGGGTAAGACTGTTTGCTCAGGTAAGGATGGGCATTTGCAAACCCAGAGCCAGCCAAAAGCACATTGCAGTGGCTTCCAACTGGCTTTTACGCACTTTTATGCGCAAATAGCATTACCAACCGATGCAATTTATTAAAAATGTTTTAATTTCCTGTACCGAATGAGCATTTTTAATGAAGGGAGAAAAAGGAAGCTGCCAGGAGGACATGCGTTTTTAATGTGCTTAGTACACACACGCAACAATAATATGCCAAAAGTTATTTATGTGATTTAAGTTAATTAATAGAGTGAAGTCTATTCAAGGAAAGGTTAACCATCGGCATAACAGTAACGTTCATCTGAATCTGCAATCAGGCTTTGGAAGATTTCTACGATTTTATTTACCAGTAATTTGTCGTGATATCTCAAACTGTATTATATTGATTATAAAAATATGGCAGCAGCAGCTGCCATCTAACCAAACTAAGCCCATCCCCATCAGCAGCACTCCTGAAGCGACAGAAGTCGTTTGCTGAGAATTAATTTTGATGACATACTGTCTCGCACATATGCGGCCTTGTCACGGCCTGTGGCTGCTTTCGACTCATAATGCGGTATGCGAGCACTCTGTAAAAAGCCAGTCTATGTGGTGACTCAAACAATTTAGACACGAAACCAACCCCAAGAAGGTCGAGTCCCTTATTAAAAATTTGCATTGCCTTTACGCCACAAGTCTTTTGTTCAAATTTCTTGTGAATTTATTGGAAAATTGGCAGACATGGCCAAAACTTGAAACTCTTGCACGTAAAGTGCCTCGTCTCAGTGTAACGTAATTTAATTAGACTATGGAGTTAAAGTTTTAAGCAGATAATTTTGCTGTTCAATAATCTTAGCTCTAACTGCATTTTCGTCGATTAATATAGTTCAGAAAGTTTGCCATTGGTCATCATAATTCTTACCTATTCATAAGAACTAATAAGTCATAAACTATTCATCCATTAGTGAAACAAGCTGAAATGTAAAAATTAGTTGGCTGGAAAGTGAAAGAAGTAAATTAGATCGATATACTTCTCATGAAAACAACAAAAAACAACAAACTTTCAATCTTTATTTTCAATTGACTGAATAATGGCAAATTTTGGAAATCTTTGAAATACTGCAAGCGAATGACACAATGGACTTGGTTTTTGATGTGAAAATTAACATGGTACAGAGGAATTTCAAAATAAATCCTTTGTAATATTTGGTTATGAAGTAAGTGGTTTTTTAAGTGAGAACAAGAAGGCAAACGACTCAAACAGTGATGGCACATTTCCATTTTTCTTTTATATGTATAATATAATTTTTTATAAATACAAAAAGAGAGCAAAAATCATTTTAAACAAATTTTTAAAAATATGATTGTAAAACTAAGTATCAGTGATGTTCACCTCATTGATTTTCATTTTCCATTGTGTCCTCTGCCTTTATTTGGGCCTGATTGGCTGGGCGTACTGGCAGAGCAGCCCTCAGTAAACTGTTTTGTATCTTCTTTGGTGTGTGATACAGAAGACAGGCCAGTGTGACAAAGGCACATCTGAAATCTCAGAATTTTAAACCGAGTGAAGGTACCCATGAACAGGAGATGTTGAAAATTTTCTTCAACCAACATGTATAAACGTGTATAGGTTTGGTACTAATTGAGGTGGTTTTGCAACAGTTTTCATGGCACCAATTTTCGAAGGTACTAGAAGTCCCCGTATTCTTGTTTTCCCATGCTCAAAGACTATGTTGAGTTTGTCTTGGAGACAGCCAGAAGAAATGCCAACCTAATAGAAGTATGTGGGCATGTATCGGGCAGGGCCTTGACAATTTTGAAGTGAAAAAGGGTGACTAAAGGATTACTGAAGCAGCATAATGTAGTGGACCTGCTAGCTGGGCAAAAAATTTTTCTTCAGATGGAAGCAGGCATTCGCGCAGTAAAACAAAGTGACTTTTCGCAACCGAAAAATTGAATAGCCAACCAGCAGAAACCACAATTTTAGAATTATTTTTGTGTCACTTAAAGTAATTTATTTGACTTTATCCATAAAAAAAACCTATTCTTTTTTTATATTCTAGCTTTCACCCGCAGGTATGTGTGGTCAGCAATTAAATCTTTGTCTTAAGACCTTTCAATGGTATTTTCACATAATAACAAATAACTAAATTTTTGCACCATTATGTGAATCGTCACCCTGCTGTTTACTAACTCTCTTTCATTAAATGATAAAAAAATTAAAAATGAAAACAAATTTAAATTAAATACTTTAAAAATATATTAAATGTAAAAATATAATAGAATCTATAGAAAGTTTGGAAAAGTATTTCATACAATATAAAAATGAAGAAGCAAAAAAAATTTTTTTTAACACAATTTTACGAAAAATTTATTTTGCTGATCTTTGGCTGGCTTGATCGGGTATCTCCCAATTTCAGTATTTTTGTCAGCGTAAGGATAATTTTAGTAGTACTGAAATTTAAAAATTGATCTACTATATTCCTGCCGGATATGAATTTTTCCTGAAAAAATTTCAAATTCGGCAATTTTCTGATATTTGCATGTTTCAAAATCTTTGTGATATTTGTTAGTAGGCTTCAAATGAGTTTGAAGTAATAAGGATAAAAAACAGATTTTACAAGAACTAAATAATTTGGAGATTATAGCTAAACTAATTTTCCATTCCATTTTCCATTAGGTACCTACGATAATATATTCAGAACAAATTGATTTTATTTAGATCTTTAAGAATAGATTTTAAATGCATTAACAAATAATGATATATATACATCATGCGTCGACACTTTAAAAGTGTATGCTATCTACTTTAATAAGGCTTGTCATATTCAATATAAAATTCTCAATTAAATTGTAATAACTAAGGCTAAAGGAAACCCATTTCAAATGTGAAATCAGTGTGTCAGAGCGAGAAACCATAAACCTCAGAAACTATCTTTCATTAAACCTGTTTTTGTGTATAGATGCTCCGTCGACCCCAGTTCCATTGATAGAAGCCTCACCATGATGATATTCTAATTAAAATACAATAAAAATGAGTGAATATGCAGAATATTTAAGAAATGCTTCAAATCAGCCACTGCATGTCAAATCAATACACATTTAGCTGAAGATGTCTATTATAATGAAAACTAAAGGAAATGTTGCCCAAAAGTCTTTGACAAGAAGTAGAACATTAAGCATAATTCGCTTGTGCCAAAATGTTCCCATGTTTACATAATTCCTTGCGAGTAATGAAAATCGGCTGAAATTTTGACAAAATTGACATAATCGATGAAGGGCTATGGATGGATATGACAGTATCCAGTAATTATTTTAAAAATTATATCTTTGTAAGAAACTTCTTTGGTTATGATAC